>VZTI01003809.1:2542094-2673333 GCA_013397865.1 Struthidea cinerea
GGGTGCTGGCAGAGAGGGCGGGAGGCGGCGGAGGGGCCCCGCGCTGCCTGGTGCTGCCCAGCTCATAGAATGGCTTGGGTTGGAAGGGGACCTTGAAGATTATCCAGTTCCAACCCCCCTGCCGTGGTCAGGGACGCCTACCTCTAGACCAGGTTGCCCAAAGCCCCATCCGACTTGGCCTTGAACCTCTCCACGGATGGGACATCCACAACTTCCCTGGGCAACCTGTTCCAGTGCCTCACCACCCTCACAGTAAAGAAGTTTTCCTAATATCTAATCTAAACGTACTCTCTTTCAATTTGAACCCATTCCCCCGTGTCCTGTCACTGCAGGCTCTTGTAAATTGTCTTGCCCCATCTTTCCTGTAAGTTCCCTTCAGGTACGGAAAGGCCGCAGTTAGGTTACCCCGAAGCCTTCTCTTTTCCAGCTTGAACAACCCCAGTTCTCTCAGCTGTATTTGTCTGGGGTCTGTATTAACAGCCCCCAGGCCGGAAATAAATAAAGGTGCAAATAAAGTGGCTCCCGGGCCTGTCAAAGTGAGCTGCAGCTGCTGCAGGGATGGCATTGCTGCCATGCTCACCGCTCCGTGTGAGCCTTCCCCGGCTGCTGCAGTCCCTCTCCTTGGCTTTGTGGTTAGGTGGGTGTTGGGGCCAGGGCTGAGCCCGGCTTTAACCCCCCCTAGTGCCTCAGCACAGCCTCAGACAGCTCTGTGCTTCGGGACAACGTGAACAAGGGTTGGCCTGTTCAGCGGCCTTGAAATGGGCTGATGGTGAGCGTGAATTAAAAGTGTTTTCTGCTGCCTGGAAGGTAGGATATTAAAGGGGAACGCCTGGGCAATCCATCCTGCCCGCACGTTTTGCTTAGCTGCTGGAAGTCCTTGTCTCAATCCCCGGGCTGGTTTGGGTTTGTGTATCCTGCAGGCTGGTGAGTTACTTCATGCACTCAGTGTGCACATTTTCCCAGGGAGGAGAGGGCAGCAGTGGCACAACACACAGCACTTGAGTCCAAGTACAAGGGCAGGTCTTGCCAACTCCTATGTAACGTGTTTTGTGTTTGTTTTGACATATTGTGCCCCATAATAAGGATTGCAATGGTGGTAGTAGTCACAGTGGTCTATAGTTGAGGTCTGCCCTAGCTTTAAGTACAGAAATGCTGGAAAACAGCTTGTTGAGAAATTATTATTGTACAATAATAGATTGTGACAAACATTTCTGGTAGCCTAAAGCATGTCCCTGGATCTAATACTTCCATATTTTAAAAAGTGACTCAAGCTGAAAATCAAGCTGTCTTTTAGGAAAGCAAAGTACCAGCCTAATTATTAGATTAGATTCCTTGTACAGTCTGTTGCAATGGCTTGGGGCATTTCTGTGTGTGTAACTTCCTGAATATGCTTTAATTTAATGGAATTGCTATAACACTGGGGTCTTTGCTCTCCAGGAGGGTAAACCAGCTTCTGCTGAAGGCTGCTGTGCTTTTCCTGTAAGGCAGATGTCTGGGAAGGCCTGCTCTGGGCAGGACCTGTTTCTGGTGTAAATGTGTATAGAGTGTATTGTGGGTGACTGTGTAAATGTAAGAAATCACCTTTATTCCCAGGCATTAAGCTTCGTCCCTATCAATTAGAAGGTGTAAACTGGCTGGTGCAATGCTATGAAGTCCAACGTGGCTGTATCCTGGGTGATGAGATGGGCCTTGGGAAGACTTGTCAGGTGTGTCTTCTTCTTCTTCTTCTTCTTCTGGAAAATGATCTTTGCTTAAATTTTTGGGTTTTTAGCCCAGTGTTTTTGCAGAATGAAAAAGAAAAAGCACCCTAATGATTCCCCCCCCCCCCCTTCAGAATTCCATACTCAAATGAAAGTTCATTGTCTCTTTCACTCCTTATCCACTTAAAACAAGTCCTGAGTTAAGTCCTGGGTAACCCTAAAAAGGTTTCAGGGTTTTGTAAAAAGATGAGGGGTCATTTTATACAAACACCTTAATGCATAATTCATAGTGTGCAGAGTTGAAGGCACAATACACAGCCAGTACAGGGAAAATAATGTCCTTTTGATGCACCTGCACCAAGGGGATTTTTGTGTTTGTCAACACATGGATTAAAATTTATCAGTCTAATTTTTTTCAGAGGCTTGTTGGATTTTTCTTTTTTAAGTTTTTCAGTGGGTTTAAGTTTTGTTGGAAAATGACCGTTTGTGCTTTGGTTCAGCTGATTTTATTCAATAGGTCTTAAAATTACAAATAGTTTTAGGAAGCAATGCGTGGTAGACCTGGTTTGTGATTGTGCAAGAAAGGCCTTTGGAAAGGGGCTCCATATACTGAGGTAATGTTTTAGGATCTAAGCCTTGTTGTCTGGATCCCACTTAATATTCTATTACCTCTGGTTTGTGCTAGTGGACCTATGGAAACTAGCTGCAAAGCTCAACAAGGAGACAGCTTACGTAGGATCAGGCTATTAGGTTGAACCCTTCCCTTGTTATAAAAAAAATATTTTCTTTGCCTTTTAGACCATTTCTCTGCTTCTTTATTTGACAAAAAAATTATCCAACAAAGAGAGATTTCTGATACTTTGTCCTCTGTCAGTTCTGAGCAACTGGAAGGAAGAACTGGAGAGGTAAGTTTCAACAGTTGTCTGGGTTACTATATTATTGCTCAGCAAGTTGCAAAGATTGTTTTCAAATGTGCTCACCCCAACACTTTCTTTTTATCCTTTCAAAGCGATAAAAAGTAAAAAGGGAAGCTGCTACTAAACCAACAAATCAATGCAGGCTATGCAGTTAATGCACAGTCTTTACAATGCTGTGGTATACATTCGTCCATCCATCCTATAGTATTGGCTGAGTTTCAGTCCAAATGCCTCCACTAGCTCCTTGCTTTTTATTGATTTGTAACCCTCCATGCTCAGCCTCTCTTAGGCAAAATCTGCTGAAGACAGCCAGGAATCTTTATAATGAAAGGTAAGACCCAGACTGGGGGGCATGCTCACATATGCACACAAAATACATCGCATCTGTGCATGCAACCCATCCTCACTGGGGTGACTGTGCCCGTGGTATATCTGCTGTGCCCAGACTAAGTACGTTTGTGGTCTAGAGCCCACAGATTCCTTTTAAGAGGGAGGGCAAGAAGTTAAAAGGTTAGAACAGAAATCTGTCTGTGTGGCTGTCGGGCAATGCTGTCTCTCAGCATCTGAAGTCATCCAGGTTACATTCTGAAGTGAGCTGGCCTGATTTGGATAGACTTTGGGTTGGAATAGTTGGGAGAAAGTGCTTTCCTTCATAGATCAGCAGTGTGGTTCTCCAGAAGGAATATTAGGTAAATAACAGTGGTGGGATTAAATGAGGAAGAATTTTATGGTCCCAACAACTGGAACTGGTTTTATCTGCATTTTGACAGAGAGAATATATTTTTGAGGCCCTGACGTGGACCTCTTCGCTGCACACATTTTTTGTCTTTATTTTATTATGATTTAGGCCAAATCTTTGGCCTCAGCTTGGCAAGCTGTATTCATTCACCTGCTTCTCATGAACTTTTTTCAGTTCAGAATAGCAGCTGGGCCATGAGACTGGTTTTCAATCATCTGCCTTGGACTCTTACAGAAGAGTAAGAATGCAGATTTATTTAGAAGAAGAATGCAGGTTTATTTAGGACTTGTCCGAACTGGAGCCAGCAGCTGAAGTGGCAACCTGAGGTGAAAATTGTGAAGGAGTGAGATTCAAAAGCTGAGATCCAGACACATCTCACAGGAGTGTAGGGTGTTTGGATAGGAATTCTCATTATCTGTGTAGTGGCTGTGTTTGATAATGGGGTCCAGGGTCATAATCACATGAAAAGACTTAGCTTGGCTCACTATTTTTGCTCTTTCTCTTAACAACAGGTTTGCTCTGGGTCTTTCTTTCATAACATACATAGGCAGCAAGGAAGAGCGACCCAAACTGCAGGAGAACCTGAAAGAGGACTCTCACTTCCATGCACTCCTGACAACATATGAGGTATGTGATGTCTTTGTCACTTAAAAGGGCGGCTCAAGTTTTCCTCGCCTTTTCGATTCCTCTGTACCACCCAGTTCATGCCTTGTCAGCCCACAAGTTTTCTCACTTCTACCCTTCCAATTCTCTTCCCCCCTCCTCCTGGGCAGAGTGTGAGGGAGGGGGTGTGTGTGGTGTTAAACCATGACATGCTGAAGGTGTCATGTAGCTGTCACGTTTTTTTCCTCAAGTAGTAAGTGCCTTCATTCCACTCTGCTCCATTTCATCATAGTCTGCAAGCAGACAAAAAATGCTCTGTTTCTTAACTGATACATTTACTTAAATCATAAATCACAGGTCACTTTCTTTCATTGCAGATTTGCCTGAAAGATGCAGCATTTCTAAAGTCGTGAGTCTGGTTTTAATTTCTTCAAATTTAAGTCTGCATATCTGTCAGTGATTTCTTAAGTGGATGTTTGTATGTGCGAGATTCTGTGTTATTTCACAAGAGACAGGGATGATCTTGGCTTGTGATCAGAACTTTGCCTTTTCCACCTTTCAGTGAGGAGTCTTTAATGTCAGCTAAGATATATGTGAACTTCCCCCAAGGACAGTTTACAAGCCAGTTAACTCAAAGCAATATGACACATAGTGACTTACAGCAGTACATTAAGTATCAGTGCAGCAGAGGAGATCCTCAAGAGCTTCAGGTTATAAAGGTATTAGTTACAAAATTCACTGAAACTGACCTGCATTATGTAACAGTGATAATGTGCTAATACCATATTCTGAAGTTCATTGCCTCCAGTCAGAACTGTGGAGGGCTTATGAAGCATTATGCCTTTTAGAAAGACTGATTATTCAGCTGAAATTCAGCCTGTAGGAGGTACTGTCATGGTCACACAGAATTCTACGGGAGTCTGCACTTGAAATGGGAAGGAATTTTCCTTTTTTCTTAGCAGTAGTGCCAATGCCTTGCAATGGTGTTGTGACAAGTGCTGGGGGCAGTTATACATAATGAATGGCTCAGTATCTTTGTAGAAGCAGAAATCCAGTAGCCCCCACTGGCACAATTTTGTGTCTGTCAGGACTAGTCAGGCCCACAGTGGACACTCTCCTGTCTTTCAGCGAAGCATCTGTCCTTGGCCACTGCTGGAAGTAGCAGGTTGTGCTGCACATCGTGGTAGAAACCAGGTCTGATGAAAGGTAGCCATGACTGTATTGTCCTTACAGTTTCATATCATGTTCTGCATTGCTGCATATTATTCTGTTTATCTTAAAGTGTAGCCCAGGTAGGTAGCACCCAGAGAGAGCAAGTAGTCAGCCCTAATATCACAGAATTGTCAGCTCCAGACGAATTTCCTACTTCTAAAGCTAACAAATAACATCGAAGCCATGTCACTCAAATTTAGGGTTTTGCCCTTTAGTCTTCCTTCTGAAAAAATGTGGTTGCTAATCATTTGTACCTTGTCCTGTGTAGGAGCATTTGGAGCACTTTGTAAAGGTGGGTCAGAGTTATCAGGTGTCTCACCACCACTATTCCTTACAAGCACAAATGAGTTGAGCAAGAGCCATGCTCTAAGGGAATAGATGAGGGATCAGACAGCTCTGCACATGGGCTTCCGTAATGCCTCACAGTGCAGAGTCCTTCTGCAATTCATCTCCTGAGCTTGTAGAACAAGAGCAATGACATTTGACTGTTCTGGCAATGGAGAACCATTCTGATATAGCAGAGAGGGAAATCGAGGCAGACAGAAAGGCTATGAGAAGAATGTAGGTCACTGTGATTTCAGATGTTGTATTCCACTGGGAAGAGAAGTGTGTTGGTAAGAAAAGATGGAGGTTCATGCTTTCCCTCCCCTGGAAATGACTCTGATGTAGGAGTTGAAACCCTAGTGATAAGGAGGCACCAACTCTTAGGGGTGAGAAGATGTGGAGTTTCAGTTAAGCCCAGTGGATCTCCTGGATCACCAGTGATTCTGCAGTCTGCTTGAGGAGACACTGCATAGAGCTGTATGAACCCAGAATAAGTTGAAGCTCCTGTCTTGGGTGGTTTGCAGAAGCCTTGTGATCACTCTTCCATCACTGCCTCATGATAGTTGCTGGGTTTGGCACAGGTGCTAGGGCCTAGTTTCATGTCTCTTTTTCCAAATCAGAGACCTCCTTGAATGTTCAATGAACTTATGTTTATGTCATTTTCCTGATAGTTGTGGGGATGGAGAGAGAAGCAAGAAATTCAAGTGAATTTTGTTAGTCTTGATTTCAGAAAAAACTCACCCAGGCAATAGTTAAAAAGCTGTGTTGGTTCTTCAAAAGCAGTACCTGTGAATTCTACCCCACTTTTGGTATTTGCTTGTTGTTCATGGGGTGTGACCCTACCTCAAGTTGAGCCAAGCAGAGTCACCACTTACTTCAGTCTTTTTGTGCTTACAAGAATGAATTGTCATCCCCTAACTGTAGATGCTGGTTTTTGTTTGTTCAGCTTTAACTGGGCTGCCTTGGTTGTAGATGAAGCTCACAGACTGAAAAATCAAAATTCTCTGCTTTACAAGACACTTTCTGAGGTAAAGTAACTCATTTATCTTCTAGTATCTTAAGACTTTTCCCTTTTTAAATTCTCTGTTTGCTCCCAGAGCATTAAGATCTGAACCATAACTCCTTTGCATCAGAGCTGGTGAACAGATTCCCATATTTAGTGGCAGAGAGATAAAGGTCTTGTTGGCTTTGCATGGAGGTGGGCAGTATTTGGAGCTTCCCTCTCATTCTGCTTCATGTTTGGGTTTGCCACGTTGGAGCAATTTGAAAGACTTGAAAAGGTAAGACAGCCAGACAGTGCTGAACCACAGCTGTGCTACTGCAGTGGTAGAAGTCTGGCTGACCTAAGCAAAAGAGATCATCTCCAGCTCTGGCAGGGTGAAGGAACCCTTGCCTAGCTCATGAGGCCTCAAGTCTTGAACTACTGACTCCACTGTCCCATTTAATGGAGCCACCCTTGTTTACAGAAATCAGGAGAATTGCTCCAGCTTCCAAAGCGCCCTGCCAGAGCAACTCGAATGCTTGAGTGAAGGCTGCACTTCTTGTTATGGCAGTGAAACATTGGCATTTGGTGTGTGCTGGCATCAGCAATAATATGCTACAATGCACCTTGGAAAATAGGGTTTTTTATTGAATTTCTGAAAGTCTTATATAGTCTGGACATATTGTCCATGATGTCTGTAATTAGAGAGCTTTGGTTATAATCACAAAAAAATAGATGCGATTCACCTTACCTCTCCTCCTAACATATTTTCTATTACCAAACATGAGAGAAATTTCTATCTTTCCAAAGGTAAACATACTTCCCAAGTCTCTTTATGGGGATTACTGTAGACAACACGGACCAGATAATGTTGCTGTGTTTGTCAGTTACCCAGCAAACAGAAATGGAACTTAGTCTGACGCAGTGTCATTTCACTGTCCTATTCCAACTGCATTTTCCAGTTATCCCTCCTTATCTAACACCTAGTATGCAGTATTAGACTGTAGACTGCATGGATCTGAGAATTTTAATGGAGTCAGTTTTTCACTTTGTTCTTATTTTGCTTACACTGAATTCCTTGCACTGGTGCCAGCCTAGTCAGTTTGGAGCTGTTTGGCTGTCCCACTATACCTTATGTTTGGATGGTTTTGGCAAATCTCTGCAGCATTCTGTGAGCAGTTCTGTGCTGCCTCTCATCTTTTAAATTAAGAGTGGTGTGGGTGGACTTGTGTATTAACTAAATTTTCATTACAGGTACTTTTTCCTAATAGTTTTGTTTTATTGCTGTTTTTCTCAGTTCTCAGTAGGCTTCAGCCTGCTACTCACAGGCACTCCAGTCCAGAACAGCCTCCAGGAACTGTACTCCTTACTCAGCCTTATTGAGCCTGACATCTTTCCTAGGGAACAAGTGAAAGAGTTTGTTGAGTATTACCAAGCTATTGAAAAGGAGAGTGAGCCAGGTCAGTTATAAGCAATGTTGTACTTCAATCAGAACCAGCTTTTAGCTTGACTAGGAAACAACTGTGTTGTGTCCTCTTAATTTGCTTTCTTTTAATGATGACAAGCTTTAAAACAAAGCCATAAAAAACTAGCGATTACTTTTAAGGCAAGAGCTATCTCAGTGTAGCTCCTAAGCGTTTCCGGTATGCAGCTATGTTTTGGTTTCTCTGTTTGTAAAACGTGGCTTGAATAATTTCACTAATAGATGTGAGATTTGTTTTACATTTATTTTGAAAGTGTAGTTGGGAAGGTATTGTATAAATTCCGTACTTTTAACACAGTATTCTCCTTTTTTTTTTTTTTATTTCCTTTTTTCTTTTTTCTTTTATTTCTCCCTGCCTCTGCATAGCCAAAGAATTGCATAGTCTTCTGCAGCCATTTCTGCTTCGGCGAGTCAAGTCTGAGGTGGCTGCAGAGCTGCCAAAGAAGGTGGAAGTGGTTCTGTACCATGGAATGTCGGCTCTGCAGAAGAAGTACTACAAGGCCATTTTGACAAAAGATCTAGGTAACTGAGCATTTTGAAGTCTATCAATTATTTTTAAAAACAAAACTAATTCCTGTTGTACATGCATGCTCTGTTGTAAAGAAGCAGAAGTTACTTTGGTCTGCAGAATATGTACAGAATAAATAGGCCAAATTTGGGCTGCTTGGTTTTTGGTTTTAGCTTGTGGCAAAATAAGAGACATGTATTGTTCTATTGCTCCGCTATTGCAGAGCTAGGAAGGGTCAGCTTGAGGATCTGCTTTGGGCCAGTCTCTAATTAAAAATACTTATCACAAGGTAAGCCTGCTCCTAGTGCATGTTTTTGTGTTCAAACAAAAAGGTGGGACAAGAAATTTTGGATCTGTGGTTCTCTGCAAATTCTCCAGTAGTAGCACAGCTGCCATAAAGCAAATTTCAACCTACTGGATGCAGGTATGAGTTTTTTTGGGAAACTACAGGGCTATGTAGACAATGCAAGCACCACCATCATGTGGTTTGTGAGTGCTTATTTGTCGTAGGGAAATTAAAACTGGGGAGTTGGAGATCCTTTGTTCTTCTAGGCCTTTCTAGCACTTTGCATGAACATCACCAGGAAATCTGAGCCTTCATCTTCTACTGTAGTCAGCATATGTGCACGCATTTACTTTTGTTTCTCACAAAAATGCAACTCTTCTTAATGTTCTGGTTGCCCAGGAGATCTTGACTGTGCTGGTTTTTGGGGCTTTTCTTTTGAAAATGCAAATGAACTGCACCAAATTTCTTTCACTAATTTTGATGATTCACTATTAGAAAAATTACAGTGACCTTTTCCAGGGGATCCAGAAAGTTCAGTGAGTCTGACAAGGCAAAGTAGTGTTTATCAGTGTCTTATTTCTGAAGGCTTGTCCAAAAAGTGTGAGGGGAAATTTTTTTTGGTCCACAAAACCATATTTATTAGTCTTGAGATGGGAAATTCAAATTCAGATGTGATTCACAGAGAGAAATACTTCAGTGCTGAAGCACTTCAGAGCAGTGCTTAGTACCAAGACATTGCCAGTCACACCTATTAATGCAGCGTGGGCTTCTCTGCTCTGTTCCTTTCTGTGCTCTTTGTTCCAGATGCATTTGAAAATGAAACGGGAAGGAAGGTTACACTCCAGAATGTCTTAATTCAGCTTCGGAAGTGTGTTGCCCACCCATACCTCTTCAATGGTAGGAAAGCACTGTTCTCTCTTGAAAAAGAAAAAATAACTTTCTTGATTTACACAGTGGTTTTCTATTATTAGTGTAATGCTTAGAAGAAGCAAGTAATAAACACTCTTGTACTTGAATCAGTTGCAGCTGTGAGTTTGTGACCAGTTCCAACACATGACAGTTCATCAATAGTGATGAATAAAGTAGGAGACTGTGTGAAGTCTGAGTTTCTGACTGCAGCTTTCTATTTGTATGTCTTCTCTCATCTAAACAAAGAAATCATGATGCTTTGTGAACTACTGAGGGTGTCATTTAGAGATAGAGAAGGACCATCACTTCTCAGCAAGCATCATGTGGCTCTGCTCAGCAATAGTGGCAGTACAGACACAGACCACAGAATTGTTATTTGTGTAGTATTAGCTCTGCTTTTAAAACTCCTTTCTGTTCCAGGTGTTGAGCCAGAACCCTTTGAGATTGGAGACCATATTGTAGAAGCCAGTGGCAAGATGTGTTTGTTGGATAAACTCCTTTCATTCTTGTATGCTGGGTATGTCATATTGGGATGGGGTTGACATAGAGAGAAAAAGTAAACTGGGAAATAAGAGCTGTTAGTACCTTATTTAGCCGTAGATTGAGCGGTTACTCATCACAACACAATCACTGACCTATTTATTGCATATTACTCACTACCTGAAAGAAGTAAAAAAAGCCGTATTGGAGATGGTAGAGCAACCTTGAAGATTTTTGTAGCTTACCTTTAAGCATTTTTCAAAGCACTCGACTCTCTCACATGTTCTCATATTTGCCGTGTTTGCGAACCTGGGATGATAACCACGTGACTTGGTATTCAGCATATCTGCTTTGACTGTGGGTTTCCTGAGAGTGGTTTCAAATGGCTCAGTTGAGCTGCTTTGTGCTAGCATGCCTGTGTTAGCCGAGGAGGCAGAATCCATGGCAAATGTGAAAAAGAAAAACCCAAGAATAAGCTGAAACTTCACATGTCTTGGGATTGACGTTCAGAACCCCTCGTGTTGTGCTCTGGTGAGTTCAGAACCTGGAACCCAAAGACCAAAGGACAGAGCTTCAACAGCCCTTGTGAAGTTCTGATGTGATTTTGTTGTCTTTGTCCTGCTGTGTAGCACCTTGTGAGTGGCTACCTCTCCCTTGAATGTCTTTACTGCAGGACCAGCCCTGTGCAAATTCTGGACTTGAAAATGTCTGTGTTCTGCTCTATGGTGAAGTCTGATTTATTGAAGTCTGATTTTAGCAGTGTCTGAGGCCTAGGACTAGGAGGGAGGAGAGTTGATTTCTAACACACTTTTGTAGGTGGAGTTTGATCTTTGGGGGGGTCATTTGCTGGAGAAGGGAATGTTCTGCTGTCACAGAGATGCTAATATTACATTTTCCCAGTATTTCAGATGCATTGTAGTGTGTGATTTGAGAGCAGTCACATGGTGAGGAAGACCTCATCATGCTAGGCTGAAGCTGAGGGTCCTTTTAGACAGGCTCCTTTGGATCCTCACCAGCCTGTATCCAGCCAGCAGCAGAGCTGTGCCAGAGCCTTGTTACTTCTCTGTGACTCCACCCGCTGGACAGGGAAGATAAAGCTTAACTGATTGCATTTGGATGTGGAGCTGAAAATGTGGTGAGGGAATGGGCTCTGATTCTAGGAGACTTTGTGTACAGAGGTGGTGAGCCTTGCTGTGTAACAGTGACTAATAATGACTGGTTAAGCTGTTGTGACTCCCCCAGCACACTGTCACAGTATGCTGAGGATCACAGGGTCTCATGTTCTTCTTGCAGTGGCCACCGTGTGTTGCTCTTTTCTCAGATGACTCAACTGCTCGATATCCTGCAGGACTACATGGACTATAGAGGTATGTTCTGCACAATTTGTTAGGAGAGGCCTTATCCTAATGGTCTCTGCCAGATATTGTTCCTGTGATTTTGGTTGATCCATCTGGGATGGAGAAAGGAATGTGATGAAGATTTATCAGTTCTTAGTAGATAGGGACCCTATTCCTGCAGTGGCTCTGTGTGCTGGAGTGTCTTGAGTTCAGCTCTTTGCTGTTACCAGCTTCCTGAGATGAGCTAGCAGTTAAGTGTTGTTCTTCAAAGTAGCTTCATCTTCTGTGCCTTGATAAAATGGAGCTAACAAATGGAAGGGTAGCAATGTTTCATTATATACCTATGTTCAATTGTGTATCCGTGTCCTGAAGCAATTGCAGTAAAGGCAGTAGGCTTGCTCTAGACTCACTTTGTCCAGCATAAAACACAAACTGAGCCACAGTTATACCAGGAAATTAAATTTTGATTAAAACTGTTGTTGACAGTGGGGCCCCAACATGTCTGTGAGGGCAGGTTGGATCAGACCGTTTTTGGCAACGTTAGCAATGTGTTCTTGGGACATTTTCTTTTGTTTCAATCCACATGGCTCCATGCCTACTTAGGATTTCCCATGAAAGAGGCTTTTGTTTGGTGTTTATGGTTTTGGACGACTAATAATGTAGGATAAAGCCAAATGTAGTGCCATATCCCATACTGCTTGCTAACAGGAAAGCACACACTGAAGGCCGTGGGAGTTTGGATAAGGAGGATCTGATGGTTGTTGGCCTGCTTTGTGGGGCCAACAGCCAGCACAGCATAGTCTGAAATGGGACTGTGTGGTAATGTTCTTTTACTTGGGCTCTGAATTTTCCTGTTGTGTTTCCAAGCAGTAAATTAAATGCTCAGAGTCTCTGCTTCAGACTCAGCTAAATTACTCTTTACCAACAGTCAGTCTGGAAGTCAGGGTTGTTACCTCAGTTTATATGAGGTTTAACTGGGAAAAAATGAAGGAGTTGAAGGCAATAAAATGAGAACCAAGTCAGGAGGATTTGGCACAAAAAGATTCAGGAGAGCAATGAGACAATAGAGAATGAGGTAAGAGGGTAAAAGCAAAGGCGAAATTTCAGAAACATGAAACAACAATTCATGTTGTTTGTTTGGAAAGGCTACAGCTATGAGCGGCTGGACGGCTCTGTTAGGGGTGAGGAGAGACACCTTGCCATCAAGAACTTCGGTCAACAGCCCATATTTATCTTCCTGTTGAGCACCAGAGCGGGTAAGTAAGGAGAGACAAACAGCCCATCTTGCATCTGCACTCTTATTTTATTCTCTCTGTCAAGGTTTCAGGGAATTCTGAATCCTGCAGAACCTGTTTGTGTGGGGGATTTTTGAGGGAGACGGGACATGTCCTGAACTTGGGTCTCTCATCTAGGACATCTGGTTTCTGTGCTTTCCTTTTGGCAGCTGATGCCAAGATCCTTTTCATATTGCAGCCTCTTGAGTTTATTTTATTCCAAGTTCCATAATGCCTGTCTCTGTGCCAGTTTGAGCTTGAGGAATCTCACTAGCATTTTATTTCTGCAAGCATCGGACTTTAGGCAGGAACAGACCTCCTGTAAGTAAGTTGGTGGAATGCTTCTCAAGTTTGCTGAACATGGACATGCTCTTTAGCTGGCAGACAGACGGAAACGAGAGCCTTTTACCATCCTGCAGAGAACTCCATGGGACTGCCATCTGTGCTTCTTCCCCTCTTCGCTCCCTGGGCAGATCTGTGTCTTCTACACAGTTTCAAACCTCCCTCTCTCTCTGTTCAAACAAGCACAGAGCCAGGCTTCTGCTTGCCTCCAGAGGAGGAATCCACACTGCTTGGTCTCAAACATCAAACTGGAACCAAGTCTTCCTTTGGCCTTCTGGTTAGACTTCTCTCGATGAGCCTGGTTCCAGTGACACCGCAGTGCACTGAGGGGAGCACATAGGAATAGTGAGGGGAAGACCCTAGTAGTAGATGTCTGGAGTATGTGTGTCTCTCACCACGGGGCCTGAACTCTCCCTCCCATGCCAGCCAGACTTAGAGTTGTTTTTTACTGCGCACTGCTATGTCTGGCCAAAGCATCTTGTATTCGGCTGGGAAGAGGCGTGCTAACAGTATTGCCATTGCTGTTTTATTATGGACAGAGATTCTCAGGTGCATGACTGTCTCCACTTGCAGGGATATTCTGATTACAGTGAAGGTGTCTTGTTGTGAGCTGGGAGAAATGCAAGGCAGCAGGCTGTCCTCTCTTTAACTACAGTATGTGGTCACAGCAGGGGTATTTAAAAATGTAAAATTAACTGGGTTTTTTATCTTTTTATTTCATGAGAGCCCAAGTTCTAGCCTCAAAACCTTTAAGTCATACAAACACCTGGGCTCTGGTTATTGTATAGTTTGGCTTGGTGTTTCCCACTGCTTCAGTGGTGTATTTACAGCTGGTTCTGTGCTGCAGCCAAGTCATGACTTGGGCAGTCCCTCATGGCTTCAGAGAAGCCAGTCCTTGCTGGGATAATCTGCCTGCCAGCAGAAGAGTTATGTCTATGTTCATCAGTCTTGACAATCAGTCCTCTTTGCATTGGTTCACTCACACTCTATGGTTTTTGATTACACTACATTGTACAGCTTCTTTTTTGGGCTGTTGCAGAAAGCTGGAAATGGAAGGCTTACCCATCTGTTTAGATCCTTATGAGACTTAGATTTGGAGTTGAGAGATGGATTGAATTAGCTACAGTTGATCAGATCTGACAGAACTTTGCATAGCATAAATTCTCCAGCTTCTCCTTTATTTTCTGTTGTTAACATATTTTATGACCTTCTTCTTTTGTTTGTAGGTGGAGTTGGCATGAATCTGACAGCAGCAGATACAGTTATTTTTACTGATAGTGATTTTAACCCACAAAATGACTTGCAAGCAATAGCAAGAGCTCACCGGATTGGGCAGCACAAGTGAGAAACGGCACGACTTGTGGTTTGGTTGCTGACTCTCTTGGCCTCTCAGTATTACTTTCCCTTTCTATAGGCAATGGAAGGTTAAAGTATGAGGATAGATTGAAGATTAAAGGGGAGCAGAGAAGATTTTGTGTCTTCATTTTCCAGCTGCAGCCTCCTACAGTCTTGTCCCTGTCATGTATCCAGGGTGGGAACTTTGTAACTGGAGTAGGAGATGGAGGCTGGAGGTTCGCCTGCACTTTTGCAGTGGGCATTTCTGCCGTGTCAAGCAGATTTGTATCAGCATCACATTTCTGCTGATTATTTTTATTCATTTTGTTCCTGCCTTCTTTACCTATCAAAGGAGTGGGTGAGGGGATGGTAAATAGCTTAGTACACCTCAAAACAAAGTAAGTAATAAGAATTTTCTTAAACTTTTCGAGGCCTGTAAAAATTATCCGTTTGATCGGGCGAGATACAATTGAAGAAATAATCTACCGAAGAGCTGCCTCCAAGCTCCGCCTGACCAATGCCATTGTAGAAGGGGGGCAGTTTGCTCTGGGAGCGCCCAAGCCTCAGGGAGCAGCAGAGTTACAGGTAAACCAGAGTTACATCCTCGATTTGACTCCAGTAACCGCCTTAGAAATGTCCCAGAATATTTCTGTGTTTACGTCAGATTTGAACCTCTCCAAACAGTTGTGCATTGACATGACAGCTTTTGTATGTAGGAACCAAAATGACATCCCAGGTCCAGACAACATCTGACGTTTGAAGACAGTTTTTGCAATTTTGAAGTGCATTCATTGTGGGAAAAGGGTGTGTTGTCTTGGAGAAGAGGGGAAGACAGAACCTTTCTTTGTCTTGTTTTTTAATTATAATTAGTGGAAATTACAAAAAGTGGAAGCTGACTCATTGTTTCTAGAACTGATCTGTCTCTGGTGCTTTCCTCTCACAAACAGAGCTAATGAGAAGTCAGCTGATAACCTAGTCGGCTTTTGGTTGTTAGTCTGAAACTTGGTCAACCTTCTTTTGGCCTCTTGGCAAATACAGTGTCTCCGGAGTCAGGGCATGATTTAGAATTCTGACCTGAAAACTGAGGTTTGTGCTGAGAATCTGGCTTGAAAATCTCAAGCAAAGTGACATTTAAGGGAATATATCCCCTGTGTGCAGCTAAACCTAGAAGAGGTTGGGATTTAGCGTATCCTTCCCCCTCTGCCTCCCCTCCCTGCCCCATTAGTATGTATCTCAGCAATTATAGTTTCTGTGGGAGAAGTGGAACTGAGCCCATAGGAAATTCCATGCTGATATTTTGCTCCCCCTGGATTCTTATGGTATTTAGGCTTTTGTTTTAAAGGGTTTGGGGGCAAAAGCAAGCCTGGCCTTTCTGGCTATGAAGAAAGCTGCTTGAATGCAGTTAGTACAGTGCTGTTTTGTCATTTAGCCCTGAAGAAAAACGACTGTTCAAGTCTGGATGAGTTAAGATTGAGGGAGGTATGTTGCTGGGGCTTGTCCCATCAGGCGTTGGGAGAATGGGGCATGTTAAAGCATAAGTATTTTGATAGGCAGCCTTAAAGCTTAGGTTTCTCCACTCGTACATCCTTTGCATTTAAGTCTGAGAAGCTCGAGACATTGGGATTGACATGGAATTAGAGGATAATAATACTGAACTTCCCTTCTCTTTGTTAAAGCTGAGTGAAATCTTGAAATTTGGCCTGGATAAATTGCTCTCCTCTGAGGGAAGTACTATACAGGATGTGGAGCTAGAAAACATCCTTGGAGAGACAAAAGGAGGGCAGTGGATCATGGACATTGTGCTGCCACAAAAGGAAGAGAATGAAGAGGAGGATACAGAGAGTAAGTTAAGAATCTCAACAGCTGTGTCACTTGAGTGCTGGTAGAGAAGGCTTCCTAGGTAGGGGTTGCATTTTTCAGGCAAGAAGAAGAAGAACAGCAGAATTGTAATTAAGTTACTTGGATTTTGTTTGTGGCCTATCCGCAAACTTTATTTCTGAGTCTTTATCCATATTTTTGTTCTTTTTGGTGTCCTTATTTGCCTGCTTGTAAGATAATGTTAACAATATTTGACCAGTTTTGGTGGCTGGGAGTTGAATTCCTTTTCATATTTTACTACCTCAGATTGAAATGCCTGAGAAATGGGGAAATATTCATATTGTACCTACTGCTTTTCCCACAGAGAACCATTAAGATAGATCTACAGTTTGGGAGATGTAATAGTAACTTAAGGAAAGGCTGTATAGCAGGTGTTTCATTCTGTATCTCCAAATAAAAGATTACTGGCTATGAAAATCCAAAAGGTGAGATAAGAAATGCAGAGTCATGGATTCTATACAACTAAAACAAACCTACTCTGTCTTCAGAACTCTGCTCTCCAGCCCAAATGTCACCCAATTTTGGTTAATTTTTCATAGCCCCATACTATATGAAAATAAATGCTAAGGATACTTCCCTCTACCAGTGCCTTCTTTCCCAGAGAAAGACTGAATTTTTGTCTGAGTACACAGCAGCACTTAAATATAGATTTGTGACTGAAGTTGAAATGTGGCCCTGCAGGATAGTTATTGTCCATCCAGAGCAGTTGCTGGCAAGGCGTAATTACTTCCTGAGAGTTAGCAAAGGGTGGTATTTTCTGGTGGTGACTTAAAAGAGGAGCAGTGGTACCACACTGGGTAATAGGTGTTGGGAAAATAACTCACGTGGTGAGCGGCAACCCTGGGCTGCCAGAGTTCCGTGCTTTCATTTCATTGGGGAACTCAAAAGCAAAGATTTGCTGTCGCTGTACAAGAGCTGCCTGTAACTACATAGAGCTAAATGAATTCTCCATTGGCAGAGATGGAATGACCAAAGAGAACAGGGATGGAACCACAATTTAAAATAATTAATTGACTGAAATAGGACAAAAGGTTCCTTGCCAGTCTAAACATCTTAAATTAAAAGTTTTTGTCTAAGGAAGCAAATCTTGATTCTCTTGTTTCTACATGATGCTGACTCTGGTCATACCAGAAAACTATGAGAGTGAAGAACCTTTTCTGCTGAGAGTAGAACAATGTCACAGAAGAGCCAAATTTTTTTTGATCTCACTGTAAATTTTAGGTGTTAGTAGGTTTCAGTTCCCTTTCACACTTTTAAATTATTTTTTAAAGATCACATGTACGTGTATGAAGGCAAAGATTATTCAAAA
This sequence comes from Struthidea cinerea, assembly GCA_013397865.1. Classification (NCBI taxonomy): domain Eukaryota; kingdom Metazoa; phylum Chordata; class Aves; order Passeriformes; family Corcoracidae; genus Struthidea; species Struthidea cinerea. Next base: position 2,559,713 of record VZTI01003809.1, read on the forward strand.
GAACCCAGCAGAGAAGACAAAAAAGCATTTGATCAGCTTTTGGATCTTCAGAAAGCATTGATTGAAGAAACCAGTAAGGAAGGCAGAGCTCTCCGGAACAAAGCAAACGTAAGGCAAATGTGGCAAGGCATACGATGCTCTTTCATTTGCTAGTGGTAAATGAAACTTGGCAGTTTTCTCTCTTTACCTACAGCTTGCAGAAGGCATGTTAAAAGATTTGGATGTCAATGTACTCAAGTTGGCTCTGGAAGTAGGGCTTGACAATTCAGCAGTTCTGCTGACAGATCTGAGATGTGCTGTACAGGGCACTCATATAAACTCAGGTCACAAACCCACATGTTATGTGACAATTGAGATCTGGTGATTAAGGCTTGTGGACAAGTAAACAAATGGGAAAAGAATGTAGGTTAAGGAGGGCATCAGGCGTGACTCTAAGAAGAGCAGTTTGTTTCTGTGATAATGTCTTTCTTTCTCCAGGCCCTTCTCACAGGCCTTCGGGAACAGTCGGCCAGGAGGAAGCACTTGCTGAGTGAAGAGGAGCTGGAGGCTCGGAGGAAGAAGCGCCAAGAAGCAGCAGCAAAGAGAGCAAGGCTCATGGAGGAAAAGAAGGCAGCAAAAGCAGAGGCAGAACACAAGAAAAAGTATGATTTGTTCTGCATCTACTACTTGTAAACTGATGTCTATTGCACTATACTCTAGAAATGTGTGTCTGATTGACAAAAATAATATGCTCAAAGTGCATAACATGGGGATGTGAAGGTGGAAAAATGGCTTGAGTCCCTAGCAAGGGCTCTTTCCTCCTGAATACCCTGCCTGACTTTACATCTACTCTAATTCATAGAGAGTGGCCTGAATAAGAACCCCGTGTCTGACTGTACAATCAATGAGCGCTTGGGAGAAGCTTTCTGAAATGTCACGGTTGGCCCCTATAAATTGGTCTGACATCTGTGACTCTCTGGCACATGTCTTAACTTTCTCCTTGTTTCCCAGGTGTTCTTCCTTTTTACCACTCCAAGTAGCTCCTTGCCCTTTGTTATATGCCCACTTTTTCCATGCCTGCAATTGGCTTATCACTTTGGCATGTGGCTCTTAATATCATAGATCAGAACTGTGGTAACTGTTGTTCTGGCCTAAAACAGGGGAGGGAGCAGAGGGAATGCAGGTCTAGGTCTCCTGTGTTTCACTGCAGTGATATGAACCAAGCTGTGTGCCCCCACCTTTGATTTTCATTGAATATCCTCTTCTCTTGTTTGGTTTCAGGATGGCCTGGTGGGAGGCCAATCATTACACATCTACCTGCCTTCCTTCAGAGGAAAGTGGCTCTGAGGAAGAGTTTGAGGAGGATGAGTTGGGGCAGAATGTGGATTTAGATTACAAAGATGCAGACCAGAACTGTATCAAGTACGTCATGGGAGATGTGACCCATCCTCAAGCAGAAGAGGAAGACGCCATCATTGTCCATTGCTTAGGTGGGACTTGTGAACACCAGAAGTATTGTTGGGTGAGGTGAACAAGGGAGCTGAATTGTCCCTACTGGTTCAATAATTTCTAATTCTAAAATAATTTGGATTTGAGTCTGACTTAATCTCAAGTAGTGCAGAGGCAATACAGCCTTTACTCCAGCATGTACAACCCACACAAGTACTAGCAATGTGTGCAGGGGTCTTTGTGTGCCCACTCTGGATTTATGGGTAAACCTCTTCAAAGGTGCCTGTAGGGCTTGAAATTTTATATCTGTGGCTAAATGATGACATTTCCTGAGAGCAGGGCCTTTTGTTTATTCTGTGGAAGCTGTAGGGATCAAACTGAGATACTGAAATTCATCTTTTTCCAGTCAGCAGAGAGACACAGACACTTCCAGAGGTTGAGGTCAGAGTTTCTTGGTGCTTGTCTCTCAACACTGACAGTACAGAGGCTCTAGTCTAGTCTCCTAATTTAAGGCTCTCTTTTAAGACACTAAAGCTGACAGAGATAAAGTCACTTTATGGAGCAGTGTTGGAGCTGCTCTCTGGCCAGGGCTGTAGCAGAACATCACCATCTGCTTTGGCTTAGGTTACACTCTGCACGAAACCTCATGTTTGAAGTGGAAATGCCAAGAAAAAGTGAAAGACTGCAAACACCTAGTGTGGGAAGCCCAAGGCACCAATCTGGGGACGTACTGCATGCATGCTTTGTGCACCTATATGCATGTATGTGAGAGTAGTATTGGGTTTATATGCTCATTGCTGTGGTTAGTGCTTGTTTCTGCATTCTCGGTGGGCAGTAAGGAGTTTTTCTGCAGAGTTTTTCAGGGAACTGTGACAAGTTTGTTTTTCTCAAGGGCTGAGGTTTATCCTTTAGGATAGTTCCTTGAGTAGTGGTTGACTTAAGTTTGTATGTAGTTCCCATATCTGGTTTTGATAATCAGTTGTTGCTTGTATACAGAGCAGCTGCCTTTCCTGGTGGGGTGGTCTCCAACCTCACTTCCAAAAGGAGTCTAACTTGTCATTTTGTTCTAGATGACTCCGGCCGCTGGGGAAGGGGTGGTTTATTCACTGCTCTAGAGGCTCGTTCTGATCAGCCAAGGAAAATATATGAGATGGCAGGAAAGATGAAAGGTAAGAGATTAAAATATGACCTGAGGCCAAGATACTTAAAGAGCTTAAACCCCACTGACGCTGGAGGAGTGAGGTGCCTGGATACCTGGATAATCATGTGTTTTACTCTTTCTCTAGATGTGTTCATCCTAGCTCCGAAAATAGTACTTCAGCGGGTGCTTTGACTTGACTTGTTTGGAGTGTGAGAACTCCATGTAAGGGTTGATCATTCCAATCCATCCTGCAAGTCATAAAAAAAGGGAAAAAAATCCAAACTTGTACATTATTCACAGAATGTTTTTCACTGTATAAGACAGAGCACTGCATCTTCTGTCGAAGTGCTTTTAAGGGTGAAAGCCACCTGAGGCAGTACTCAGCTGAGCCTTTGCTTCCCTCCAAGCACTAATCTTTTCCTGAGCATGTATTAACAGTTTTGAGATACCTGCAGCTGGTTAGGGATGAACATCTTGCCATAAGGTGGACCTGTTGATCTTTCTAATTTTCTGGGAGATGCTTTCTTCTCATTTCAGTGTCTCTCCGTTTGTTGTCTTTAACTGGGATGTGCGTGTGTGACTGTGTGGCTCAGGGGGGAAGACGTTTGTCATGCTTCCCTGGGCAAAGGATCTGACTGCTAAAACCATCATGAGGAGATACAGTCTCAGAGAATGATACAGAATGTGACAGTGGAACCACTGCTGCATTGACTGCCTATTTACTCTTCAGGACTGATTTTTTATTGTTGTCATGTTCTTTTTTCTGGACAGACCTGGAGTTAGGAGGAACCTTGCTATTCCCTATTGATGATAAAAAGTCCAGGAAAAAAGGACAAGATTTGGTGAGAATGAGAAGTTCTTTTTCTGTTTTGCTCTATCCATATATTTTTGAAGCTGGGTGAAATGAACCCTATGTCTTTTTCATAATAATAATGGCACTAATTACTGAACATGGCTAACTTGCAGTTAAATATCAGAGATAATGAGTTCTTCTCCTCATTTGTTAAAGCTAAAAGCTAGTAATGCAGTTTTCCAGCACTGTCACTGTGTCTCTTAATACTGTATATGGATTCCATTTCAATTTTTTGTGTTTTCTCCTTAGCTGGCCTTGATTGTAGCTCAGCACCGGGATCGGTCCAACAACTTGTCTGGCATTAAGCTGTCAGCTTTGGAAAAGGGCCTGAAGAAGATTTATTCAGCAGCCAAGAAAAGGAATGGTAAGTGTCTGTGCAGTAGAACAGCGAATCTGTACATGTGCGGTTGCACGTAAAGATGATGACCAATTTCCACCTCTCTACTGGTTTTTTTTCTGAAGTGAAGTGAGATCTCCATAGCAGATATGTTGCTCAAAAATATTTCTTCTGTTCTTGCTGGGTAGCTTGAAGTCTTTTTCTAGATTGCTTTCTGTATGTGTATCTTCTCCTGAAGAGTGTGCACTCTGTTCCCTCCTTCTCAGCAACAGTGCATCTTCCACGGATCGGGTATGCAACAAAAGGCTTCAACTGGTACGGCACCGAGCGGCTCATCCGAAAGCACCTGGCAACACGGGGTGTGCCCACTCTTATGTATCCTTTTGGGGTGTGTCTCATTCTGTTCACCATCTAGTACTGAAATGATCCTGTCAATATCTTGGTGAATGCAAAGCAAGGAGGCAAGGCAAGGCACAGATGCCAAAGTACAGCTAAAAACCTGGTTTCTTTGACTTTGTTGTCAGCATCCAGCATTTCTGACAGCATCCAGGTACTCATTCCACACCAAAGACTTAGCACTTTGATGACAGATGAGTGTGATTCAGCATGCCTGTCAGAATTTGTTAGAACCAGGTGCTAGTCTTCTGTTGACAGCGTGGACTTACCTGTATATGCCACATCTGTGGGGGACATGGCTGGAATTTCAGATTAACGGAAGTGACTCAGAAAGCAGCAAAAGTGAGAATATAAAAAAACATTGCAGTGTTCCAAACAAGTGATAGCCTGCTTCCTTGGTTGAACGTGATGAAAGTTGGTGTGTTAGGACAGGCTTAGGAAGGCTTTCACCTTCCAGGAAAGGAAGCAGGTTTACAAGGAGGCTCTGTTTTGTCACTTCTCTTGGAAGACGTGCATTTGCTATACTGACACTGTCAGCAATTCTGTGAAACTGAAAACCTGTAACAAAGACAAAAGTATTCAGAGCATTTTGGCTCTCTTCCTTGGTGAGTCTGTTAGTGGACATGTTGTCTGGTATTTGTTGACGCTTGACAGCATTTCCTTGACACTTTATTAGATACTACTTCTCTAGGAATAAAGGTTCCTCCTCTGCTTCACAGCCATATTCATCTTCAACAACAGTCTCAAAGCCATGAAGATGCAGTTAACTTCACCAAGAACATGTGCAAAAAGTGACCATCACTCAGGCAGTCCATGTGCATTCACATCAGAAACGTGGCTTGCGCAGCCATTGTTCACAACTGTACCTCTCTGCCATGACTGGCCCCAACATTTGCATGTTGTCAGTGGCTCTGGAGTGGAATGAGACTCCCTCTAGCTTCAGAGCCCAAAGAGGAAGGATGTTGGCTCAATCCCAGATCTGTTTTGGAGATGGAAAATTAAACTTTTAACTGATGGTCCATTGTTATTCCTTACATTAAGTTACTGTTAGGGCTTGGAATACAGTATTGTTTGGCTGTATTTCCCTGCCTCCTCCCTCCCTCTCAAATTTCATACCTTATCTCACTATACCTCTTTTCAATCAGCTTTTTAGGGGTTACCTGGCATTCAGTCTGCATGTCCACATATAACTCAGCAGAAAGGAACCTGTCATTTTATGACAACCACACAGGATAAACTGTTTATACTCTTCTCACATTTGACTTGCATTTGTTCAAATATAAAATTTAGCTGCCTAATCATGTGGTTAAAGTCACGGCAATTGCTGGCCAGTATCCTAGGCAAAGGTGTGCAAGGCTGCCAAAATTTGAGACTGACTATAAATGATACCTTTCCTTCTCCCACAACTCTTATTTCATTACACAGTTTTTTGTTGCAGCTGTTGGGCAAAACCAGTTCCTTACTGCTGTCTAAAACACTCTGTGAAAGGTTCCATGACCCTTTGATTCACTTTTTAGTGCAGAGTTTTTGATGTTGGTGTTGCTCTACTGCAAGAGAACTTTCCTGTTTTTCATATTGTTGACACTGTTGACTTTAGCCAACATATTTTTAGGGTGTTTTTGTACAACCAGGCAATAGTAGCTCTCCTAATAAGTGCTGTGACCAGGGAGATTGTGAGGTGCCAAACTTAATTCAATTTAAAGTTCATCTTTCAATAGGAAATCATCCCAGAAGCAGTGGAAAGTATGTCCCTAAATCGCACTGGCTGCATTTACACTGCCTCTGTGGCACCATCTGGTTATTTAATAATTCCAGGCCTGCCATGGCTCATCATGCTGGCTGGTGTGCTCCACATGAGGAGAAACCCTCCTGAGCTGGATGCTCTGTCGTTCACTCTTGCTGTAGCAGACAAGCCCACGGGATTTGTTGCCTCCTTTGACCCTGCTGGAGCTGAGGGCAGCCAGTGCTGCACATCACCTCTGTGGGTAAGACCTTTCTTGCAGCTGTTCCCAGGAACAGCCCCCTCTGCATTTGGCAAAGTGCCTGCAGGATCAGAGTCCGACTGTGAGGACTTGGAGGGGTGAGAGGTGGTGAGTGGATGTACCTTGTTTTCCCCGGTCTCTCAAACTGGCCCTCTTCCAGCGGGCCGGCTGGTGGCACTGTTAATCAGCTGCTGCTCATGGTGCTTCTCCAGCCTGGAAAAACGCTCCCTCTTTCCCAGAATTAAAAACACCAATTACGCTTTTTTCTTTGGCAGCTTGATGGAACACATAATTTCAGTCTGTAGACTCAAGGTTCTGTTCCTCTACCTCTTCTTTTTCCTGCATGTTTATTGCCCTTCGTTAAAAGCTTTCATTCCCAAGTGTTCCAGTGTGTGCAGTCTTGTTCCTCAGCTTCACGCACACCTAGGGGTTCTCTGGCCACCAGGCAGTTGCACATGAACAGGATTTGTCCTATGGCTGGGTCCACCAGAACAGACTGAAGTGTCTGCCCCCACTATGGCCAGCTATTCCTTTTCGAGGCTTCACGTTGTCCTTTGTTTCAGCCTGTGTGCCCCCATCCTGCTGTGACTGACTAGAGCTACAAGGGAGAGGAGGGCTGCCTGTTAACATCCCTTACCTCTTAAGATAAGGTCTACAGGGAGCTGCGAGGTACCTGTAACAGAGGAGAGGTCATGGTATGCAACAGGTTTTAGTCCTCTAACTCAAGGACAGCTTAATAAGTTAGGTTCCTTTCCTCTCTCGTCCTTCTCAACTGTACAGATGAAATCTACCTTATTTTTTTCCTTTTAAATATACCTAGGAAATGCTGCTGGAGTGGGGGGATTTTGTTGTGGGTTTTTTGCTTTCTTTTTTTTTTTTTAACAATATTCTTCAGTATTCTTTAAATCTGGTGAACCCAAAGAAAAGCTCTACCTCTGTCTGCTTTGAAATGGAAGTGAGATTTCAACTGAATCCTGAACTGGGTTTTCCAGAATCTCAGCCAAGTGAAGTTTTTCTAGTGTTTGCTACCCACCACCATTTCTCTTTATTTGGGCAGAAATTGTGTATTTCAGATAATTAATTCCATAAAGGGCTCAGCAGCTTTTATACAAGTAGCTATGCAAAATAAATGTCATGCTGTTTCTTCAGCTGCGCAGTACTACGCATTTTCCCTTTCTAAATAGCAACCACCCCAAAAGGGAAGGAAGGTGCTTTTGTAGTCATGTCCCTCTGGCCTCTCTCTCTTCCTTCAGACAAGATTTTTTTGCAGCATAAGAGCTGAAAAGTGGCACCTTGTTCATTTCTGTCATTGCACCTGTGCTTAAACTTTTGATGTAAGCTGCTGGGTTGAGGTCAGTGGCCAAGAGCACGATCATGCACAGCTCAGGTGGGCTGTACAAGCAGTTTCATCAGATAGGACCTATGAATTGACATCCAGGCTCAGGAAAAAACTTTGCACCCTGTGCTGGAGGCTCCAGCTGATGCTATATAAAAGCAGGCTGTAATTCAGAGTGACATTTATACTTGTGCTGGCTCAGCTCATGCTTGTGTTTCTTGACAAAGCACTGCCTCTCATTCTTAGGGCATTATGCACACAAATTTTGTCTTTAGTGGCTTGTAACTTGAGAATGATCTTTTCCTTCTACTCAGGAAATAGTAAAAACAGTACCAAGCTCAGAAATCAATCAGGTTTTATGGACATATGTAGATATGTGATTTTGTCACTGAATTTTGTCAGAGACAAAAATTATCTGTGTGTTGGGGAAGGTGGAGCCTGAATTTTGAGGAAAGAAGAAGACTGGTTTCCAGGGTGATGGAGGAAATCTACAGCAAATTCATCCTCAGTATCTTAACAAGAATATTGTATGTGTGTATCTCCAAACAGAGCAGAATCCGACCCACAAACATGATCGATAGAAAAATTTAAGGATAAGGAGATTGATTCATTTAAAAATAAGTGAAGCTAAGGTCCTGGAGGAAAAAGGAAGGCAAACTTTTGAGCTGAGAGATGACTTAAAAGTGTAACATACGTGTCAAGTTGTGTGAAAAATCCCACCACTTTACAATATGTGATCCTGGAAGGCAGAATGTAGACCTTTATTCAGACAATTCAAAGTGTAAGACAGAATGATTCAAAATCCTAATGGATTTGCCATTAGGAAGGATAATGTCCACATTTCAGAAAGTGCCTCATCTCTCCCTGGTTTTCTGTCCAATTCATGCTTTTCAGAGTGAAAAATCCAAGCCTGAGGAATGCAGTAGATGGATTCGTGGAATTACATACGAGTATTTTCTCTAGAATGCAGATTCTCTGTATCATTTTGAGTTTCCTGCAAGTGTGTGTATTTCATGTCGGGCTGCACCATCCACCCATCTTGGCCCTGGTCAGACGGTACTGCATTGGTGGAAAGGCACATGGACCCTTCAGAAAACGTGATGAGGACAAGAACTGTGTGGATCCTCATGTTTCAGGCAGGAAGAGAATGTCCCTGCTTGCACTTGTAACATTTTCCTGTGTGTTTCTTCAAAGCTAAAGATAGAAACCACCCCCCCAAGGAGCTGTATGAAATGAGAATGTTAATCATGTTGCTGTTGAAAAAAAACAAATCAAAGGAGAGTTAAGGGAAGACAGAAGTTGCTTTTTGTAAAATCTGAAAAAGGCTCGGGTTTTACTGGCTTAAGCAGAAAATAATTATTTTATTAACTTACTTGCTGAAATAAGTGCAGGGCATCTACTAGCCTTTCTGTGCTGCCTCCAGTGAACTTGAGGTTGCAGCATTGGCATTCACATGATAAGGATGCGCTTTTTTCCACAAAAGAGAGACAAATTAGAAGCAAATCAAAGGTGTTTATGATCTCATAAATCTCATAAAATGTTCCTAAGTCCGCTGCGGAAGGGGATGAAGAATCTGAAATCATATCCCTTTTTGTGTGCCACTTCATGAAACAGTTTGGGCTTGGCTTCATATGAGTGCTCTGCCTCCTCATCTATCTCTCTGCATCTAAGATCATGCCATAAAGCAGTGCCAGGCCATATACTTGACGACTTAGAAATCCTTCCTAAAACATCTCCTGGCCACTATTCCAGCAGGAATGGGAAAAGACCAAAACAGAAGGGAACTGAACACTGAAAGTGTCTTGTATTACAAGCACACTCTGGACCAGAGACCGACTTTGTTTGACATGGACATCCTGGAGTGAGTCCACTAACATGATTCAGGGATTGGAGCATCTGACACAGCAGGAACTGGGATTTTTTAGCTTTGAGAAGAGGTTTCAGAGTGGAATCGATGTGTGTAAATGTCTATGAACATGTATAAATACCAGTTGGAAGGGAGTGAAAAAGCGGAGCCAGACTCTTCTCAGTGGGACCTGGTGAAAGGAAAAGAGGGAACAGGTGAAAACTGAGATACATGACATTACATTTAAATGTTAGGAAAAAACCCATTTTTACTATGCATGTGTTATACACTGGAACAGGTTGCCCAGGGAGGTTGTGGACTCTCTCTTTGGAGATGTTCAAAACCCTGCCTGGCACAGCCCCAAGCAACCTGCTTTAGTTGACCCTGTTCTGAATGGGGAGACTGGACATCCAGAAGTCCATTCCAACTGAAACAATTCTCCTGTGAATCTATGAGATCCATTCAGGTACCTTAAAAAAAACCCCTAATCAACTCTAATTTTACCTATTCAGTAGTGTACAGGCACAGAGCACTTCACAAATTTCTGAACTATGACCCTACGACACAGGTAGCTTGACTCATAAGAAACATTTCCTCATGTCCCAGAGGTTTAAACAGATGATGAGAGATAAGCATGTAACTATCTCAGAATCTGCCCCTGAGCCCATCTTCAGTGTATTCCTCGTTTGCCAGTCTTCTGTGTGACCTAGTTGGGTGTGAGGGGGCTTCACTACTGGGTCTAACAGGTCTCTGCACCAGGTCTGGGCAGGGCACGGGTGCTGGTGCTCACTGAGGTTTGTATACATCCCTAGCTGAGATCTCTTAGCAATCTCCTTTCCGTGGGGTACTGCAACAAGTCCTGCTGCTCTAAGCCATGAAACGAGTGTTGAGAAATCCTCTAAATCTTCTTGAGCAGCTGCCAGGGCAACATAGTAGGAAAAGAAACAGAGTTAGCAGAGTTTTTTTGTTGCTTTCAAAGAAGTCTAGTTAAAGACCTTTGGTAAAGGCCTCTTTCCCTTTGATGTTTTCCCCTGAGTTTCCATAGCCTTTCAGGCAGGGCAGTATCTCCCCGACAAAGCACAGGTAAAGCCTTGCTCCTGGTACTGAGTCTCTCCCCTGCCCCGGATGCGTGTCCTGCGTAAGATCGAGCCTGTTGTCTTTTGTCACATTTGGCCACCTCTGAGCAGGGAGGAAGCAAGCTGTGAGCTGTGGAGAGCCCTTAGCAGGCAGTGAGACTGAGGCAGGCTTTCAGCAGGGTGTGAGACGCTTTTCAGGGCAGAGACAGTCCCTGGAATGCAGCAGAGTACTCAGGCCTTGGGCAAGTTTAGACACATGTTGATGCATAATACAAGATGGAGCCTATCAGTTGATATCAGACTCTTCCAGTCAGTCCCAGGGTTGGGTAAGCATGTATGCCATGCAAAACAGGAGGAATGTAACTACCAAATCAGAGCGATATGGAAATGTTTCTTGTCATTCCTGGTTGACTGTTCCATTGGGAAGTTATTCTGTGGGCTATGGGTGTTGAGTAGGGGGCAAGCACCACAAATAAAACTGTGGCATTAATTTGGAAAAACCGAGTAAAGGCAAAGTGGAAGGGAAAAATAAAAGATGCCATATACAGAAGGCACAATAATGCAAAACGTACACTATCTAATAGGAATAACTTCAGTTTCTTCTGCATTTGTTCCATTTGTGGCCTGGGTCATTCCTGAGCACTTCAAAGCACAGGACTGGAATCTAGGAGGTCTATTTTCTTCATACATTCCCAGTTGCTAGCTTATTGTGTGTCTTGAAAACTTAAATATTTTTAAAGGGTAAGACAACACAAAAGTGAGATGAAATCGGAGCAACATTTACATGTAGAAGAAGTGACTTGTGCTGACGTAGAACTCCCCTGTTTCCTTCCCAGCTGCCCAGAGCAAGTGGTGCCAGTAATTTAGTGCCCAAGGCAGCCAGGCCCTTCTCCCTGGGCAGCAGGAGGTCCTTCCTCATGGCAGACCTCTTGTGACCAGGGGCAAAGGGCGCTGCAGCTGCAGGCTTTGGGTGGAGGCACAGACCAAGCCGTCCCGAAAGCGAGGCATTAGAGTGCCTGGCAGTACACTTAGCCTTGGAGGAAACCCAAGCACACCGTAGTCTGGGATGGGATAGCTCCAAGGGACTGATCTTTCTCCTGAAGGACAGGGTGGCGGCATAGGACAGGCGAGGAGCATGGCTGGGTGGAGGAGAGCTGCAGAGCCTTGGTAGAGCTGCGGGGCTCTGGGGGTGGGCACCGGGAGCAAGGAGGGAGGCGATGGGGAAAGCAGCGGCAGGAGATGTGAAGGACCGTGTGTACGCCCCGAGGTGCTGAGGAGGCTGAACTACGGGGAGAGGTTCAAGCGCCACATCAGGCCTCGGGGGCTGAGTAGCGGGTCCCACCGCAGACCCCCACCAGGTGCGGCTGCAGCAGGGCCCGGCTCCGGGGGGCATCCGGAGGCCGGAGTCCCCCTGGGCATGAGGGCGGCCACTTCCCCGGCAGGGAAGCCTCGCCCGGGGGGCGGTGGCTCCGGCGGGGGAGGGACGGGGTGCGGGGCGGTGCCGGGCACAGGAAGCGGAAAGCGGCGGCGGCAGCGGCAGCAGCGACGGCGGCTGCCGCCGGGGAAGGTGGCGGGGAGCGGCGCGGCGGCGGAGGGTCGGGTCGGTGCCGGCAGCGGCATGGGACGGCCGCGGGAGGGAGGTGAGTCCGTCCATCTGCCCGTCTGTCTGTGCGGGGCCGGCCGCGGTGCGGGGGGGCAATGCCGCTGCCCCCACCACGCCCTCCCGCCGCCGGGACCCCGGTGCTGGGGTGCCGGGAGCAGCGGTGTGGCAACCTCCCGGCTCCCACGCCTGGCCGCAGGGCCGGTGCCCGGCCGGGCGGTGCGGCTGAGAGCCCCGGCAGTGCCCGCTGCCGGGCCAGCCCGTCGCGTCCCGCTCCCCTGCCCGGCGCTTTCCGGGCTGCGCGCTGGTTGCCGTGCCTGGGCGGAGGTGGGAGGCGGGCGGGGGCCTCCCTCCTGCCGGCCGGGGCTCTGCCTGCCCGCCGTGAGGCTGCTGGGGCGGCTGGTCCGCGATCGCGGCATCCCGGGATAAACCCCTCTGTGCCGGCGAGGGCCGCGGGCGCAGCCCCGCACGGCGGGCACGGCTGCCGAACCTCGCCTTGGAAGGAACCCGTGTGCTGTTCATGCGAGGGGCTCCACGCTGGTGTGAATGCTCTCTGCTGATGGTGCCTTGCCTGCCCACGCCGTGTAAAACAAACTGCTCTGTGTCTGGGCTCATCCCGCTGGGCAGCACGGGAGGGGGAGCAGAAGTGATGGGAAGGAGAGCTGCTGCGAAATAATATGAAGGGGTTTGGTTTTTTATTCAGAAGATTGTCAAGGTGGTGAACTAACTCTCTTATGCCAAGGGCACTCTTTGAATTGCAGAGTCTGTGAAAGCATAAGTGACTTGATGGCAGGGTTTTCGATCTGGGGAGGCAGGTGGGCGATTCTGTGACTGTTTGGAGCAGTGGGATTTCTTTGGCCCCGGGTTTGTCAGTAATGAACTGCCCACAAGATTTGTGCAGCTATAAAGAGTTGAGAAATCGAGTCATGCTGGCTGGAAGGGCAAAGTAGGATGTTACGGAATATATTCTTTGATATCATTGCCTGTGAGCTCAGCCTGACTTCGAGGAGGAGAGCTGTGGAGAAGGGAGCTTCAGCACTGCTTTGCCACCTTTGAAAAGCTTCGTTTTGACCATGCTTGGCTCTCTTCCCCCACTGGGGTTTGGCTGTTTAGCTGGCCGCAGCTACAAGGCCAATGTTGGCTCTGTGTTCACTTCAGTTGTTAATTTTGAAAAATAAATGTGAATGGAGTCTTGTAGCAAGCCTCTTTTAAAAATGTTCCCTATAGCTGAAATTTTGGAACTATCCCAGGCTGTACTGGAACCAGCCAGGCAAACATTTAACTGCTCACAGTCACTGACCAGCAGCTCCCAGTGATTGCTTCTGGCCTTTTGCTTTTGGTTCGTAGTGGCAGTTGTTCCTAGTGGCTGTTGTCTTATGGATATGTGCACCTGGAGAGGGCTTACTGTCATTGGGAGACTGGGATACAGTGCTAGGGAAACACTACCAAATGACTGCAGTTGTCCTAGCAAAACTGCATGTTGTGTTGTTGTAGCCTGCCTTCCTTACACCCCTACCTCTTGCAACCAAGGTGAAGGATGGTATCAGAAATGTGGCTTTGCTGCTGTAGGGCTTGTTGTGATGTGTGGGGACCTCAGAGGCAGACCCAAGTGGAGAACTGTGATGTCCAGTTCTGCTGGTGGGAAACAGTAAGTTTATGCTTCTCTGTGTCTGGTACCGTGCCTCTGAAGAAGAAAATGATCCCATGTAGAAACTATCTTAGTACTTCTTTTAGTTTCTCATTAGCCTGTATGTCAGAATTTTCTGACTTGGGTCAAATTAAAGGTCGGTGGTTTTTTCCTCAGGGGTAAACACCTTTGCCTTCTCTCCTTGCAAGGCCAGAATAGCATTGGACTTGTACAGATTTGAGCAGGAGGGAGATAGAGAGAGACTCCATACTGTGGAGTCCTACTGTGCTGCATACTTGGAATTTCTTCAGGATCTGTAGACTTCTTTTTTGTTCTAAATTTAAATAGAAAATGCTGGCAGATATGCAGTGTCTTAAAGGGGGGGGGGGTGCTCTTTCAGTAGAGAAACCTTTTGCAATTCATACCTTTTGTATCTAAGTGCTATGGCTAAAAGTAAATATTGAAAATGAGGTACAGGTGCTGCCTGCTGGGATAGGTAGAGTCAGCAGTGTCCTGTGAGACTCTTTTCCCTGTTTGTTTCAGTAAGGCTTTAAATGTCAGCATGGAAAACTGTATTCCTGTGCACACAGGTGCTCTGGTGTCATGAGGGCGAGGCCACAATACCTTGTACCACGTTTCAGGGCTCTGGGGTGCAGAGGTGCGCTGGTAGGTCTGGCAGCACAGGAGAGACGTATGAGTGAGGAAGCACAGGCTTTTGCCAGTCCGACAGGATGGCACTGACATGTAATTTGCATGATAGTCCTGAATGCTCAGAATTGTGCTTCAGAAACTTGGACAGCACAGATGTGGCTCTTGGAGTGGGCAGAGGACATCCTCCAGGGAAGTGCTTCACAGATGGGCCCCATGTAGAGAGCTTCCAGCTGTGCAACAAGGGGGCAGGAGGCTGGGGGTTACTGCTTGGAAACACCGCTCACTTGGGTGGTGGTTTTGCCTGGCTATTTCTCTTGTCGATTGAAACAGCATTGCTGTGTTTTCAGAGCCGTGTTGTTGCATGTTCTGATTGAACAGTGGATTGCTTTAATAAACCAAGTGGCTTGTCTTTCTGAAATATCCATGTCATGGGCTAATGGTTTTCAGCTTTGGGGCTGGAATTTCCAGGGGATCTGTGAAATCTTTCTAAGGAGCCTCTGAGAAGCAAAAGAAAAGAGAACCTATTGCTAGAGGGCTTGAATTTGTTGACTAGTAAACTTTTTTTTTTTTTTTTTTTAGAATCAGGGGCTTGCAAATCAAGAGCCACCACCATGGAGTAAAAGCCCTGGTTTAGTTATGTATATGTATATGTTTTTATGGCCAAAATTGACCTTATTTAATGGCATGCAAAAATAAATAAAAATATTTTGGAAAAACTTTGTTTCCCAAAGCTCGTTGGCCGTTAAAACTGAAAGACTTGGCTCTGTGGGTAGATTAACATGGATGAACTTCTGTGCTTACAGATCAAGTTGCTGGATTGGGGCCTGCTCAGGAAATTCAAAAGCAAGAGGTTCCTGTGGCATTGCTCATAGGTCTTACTATGTCTGCAGTTGAGCATAGCAAGTTACGCAACTTCTCGTTTTCCTGAAGTGAATAATGGGAATGTGCTGCAGCAGTGCTGTGTAGCCAAGCCAATGCCAGAGTTGGAAAAGCTTCCTCACTGCTTAGCCGTCTTTTAATTGTTTTTACTTTTGAACCCTCAGCGCTTGAGGTTCGGCGTGTTTGATTTGCAGAGCTCTTAGTTTCACTAAACGAAGGAAAAAAGATTTCTCAGTGCGATAGCTCGTGGGCATCCATTACCCTATAGACAGCTGGTGCTGTTTAACAAGTGAGGCTGACGGCGTTTGGAGCTGAGTTGTGTGCACATCCTCACGGACACTTGTGGCTGCTTGTGCTCCAGATGGCACTTCCAAATACATATAACTGCATGAACTGACTGGTAAATCAACTCTAATTGATTGCAAGTTTTAAACAGAGTAAGACTGAAACTGTACAAAGATTTCAAAGATGAGCTGCTCTGGAGTTATTTGCCTCAACTTCACAGGGGAAAATCCATCGGGGATGCATGGGATGTAAAAGAGAGCTGTTGTTTGCGTTTGCCCTCTTTGATTTAAAGATGTAACTTGCTCTTTTAAATTTCTCTTGGGCTGGGAGCCAAACTGTGCTCCCTTGAAGATGATCACAAAGCAAACTTCATTGGAAATGGGATTGGGCTTCCAGCGTGGAAAATAGCAATTCAAAAGAACTCTTTTTGGGATTTATGAGCATATGAAAAGAGGGAGTTACAGTGAGTTGTGTAGCTGCGTAGAAACTGTAATTACAGTGATCTCTTCGGTATTCAGGGGTAACTACAGTTTCTTCACTGTCATGCAGGGTGTGGCAGTCCTCCTTGCCAGGACAAGGTCCCAAAATTTACTTTGGGGGTGCCCTTACCATTGTTTTCGATCTAGTACTTGGCTTCTTTCTGTCATCACTGAGTAAAGGAAAGGCAAAGTGAGAGTGCTGGCCCTACTGGGAGCAAAATTCTGGGTGTACAGTTTATACAATTGTCGTGGTGGAGCAGAGGAGGCATTCCCATCTCCCCTCTAGCTGTTCGCTTGTGCTGCTATTCACCCTGATGTTGGTTTTGATGTTTTGAGCTGTGCTGTGAACTAGGTCACGGAAAGGATCCAAGACAAAAGCGTGGCGGGGGGGAGAAAAGGGATTTTTTTGTTTTGTTTTCCAGCAGTGCTGTTTGCTTGCTGAGAATTGTGTTGACACAACTGAGAGTGGTGAACCGTGGTGTGGAGGTGGAAGCTACTTACACCAGCTTTCTTGTCAACGCTGAAATACAGTGCAACTGTACCCTCAGGCCAGAAGAGCTTTGTTTCATGCAGGGCCAGAAGCTCTGCAAACAGACCATGCCTTCAGCGGAGTCCTGCGACATGTAATGATCTTTTGTGAAGCCATTTCAATTGGCTACATTAGATTCTGAATTCAGTTTTTTTTTTGTGAAGGGATGAGGCCCCAAATGATGGGGCTGCTGCTTTAACCAGAGCAGTTGTTCTTGCCCAGAGGGGTAGGGTAGGAATTGTCATTAACAGTGATTTAGTGGTGGAGGTGTGTAAAGACTGTGCTTAGTTTAGATACGGTTGTGTTACGAAGGACTCATGTAGAGCTTGTCTTCTCTAGGTCACCTCAGGCTCTGGTGGTGGGCACTCTTGGGGTGGTGGCTAATCCAGGGTTGACTTCTGTCGATGCTATTGGAAGAGCTCCCAAGATGTAGTTTAGCTCGTTAGTTGTCTTTTGGTCCCTTCCTTACCTCTTCCACAGTAGTTTCAGAAGCTTTTCTGGGGCAAGGCTGCCCTGCCTTCCTGCTGTAAAATAGACTGGAAGGTGGGTAACCTGCTTGGCATGGCTGTGAGGAGTGTGCGTTTGGGCTGTGCTACTCCCTCCTTGCCTGGGAGTGGTGTCTGGCAATCCAGGCTACCCTCTGTTGGACAAATCTAGGAAGCCTTCTTGACAATCAGCCTGGGTTGGGCACCAGGCAAAGCCAGCGGTCTTCTGCTTTTTCCAGCTGAGGTTGGGCAGATAAATTTTGTTCCTGACTGTCCTGTGAGTGCCTTGACAGGAAGATCTATTTAGCCACTGGTGTGCCCTGCAGTCGGGGCAAGGAGATGGTGCAGAGTCCCTGAGTTCATCATAGAATCATTTAGGTTGGAAAATACCTCCAAGATTACTGCTTTTGATGGTGATCCAGGAGACTCGATGTTTCTTGGGGGCTGGCTGCCTTGTTGACTTTTCACAGAGCTGTGTCAAAACTGTTGCTCTTGCTTACACAGAAAAGGAAAGTTGGCGTGATCCAGCCTGCCCTGACGTTCCTGTGTTGGTCTTTCCTGCCTGGTGCCCAGCACTGCCTTGCTTCCCTCACCATCAAATGGGCACTGCTTGTTCATGGTACTTGCCCAGGCAGCCTGTGCATTCCCACGGCAGTCTCTACCTGCAGAAATGTTCCCAGGTGCCTCCAGAGAAGTATGATCCTATGCTGATGGGGTGAGAGGGGTCAAAAGAGGAGGTCTATTCCCAGTCCCTGTCTCAGCTCTGATTCTTTTACCAGGTATTTGGGCGAAAATTCTTTCATGTGGTTAGAGGAAAAGGGTGAGAGTTTATACTTTCCTAGAGGGTTAGGAAAAATACATAACCCGTCCTGATGTATGCCAGCAGCTCTCCTTGCTTTTCCTATTCCTGTAATGCAGTGGTATGCATCTGTGAAGGTAGTGGTTGTTCTCAAAGGGACTCCGGTAACATCACAAACAGTGGTTTAAGACTATAATGTGTGTCACCTTTTGTTCATCCGAGGGTGTTTCTGGTCTGTGGTGCCTAATGACTGCGAAGTCCTGTGTAGCCATCTCCTCCGAGTGCTTTTTGAACGTAGGGGGGTCATGGCCTCACCCCCATTTATCAGAGGAAGACAAACACAGAGGAAGGATTTTTCTGTGGTTGCCTAGCAGGACAGTAGAGGTAAAAATCAGCTTTAATGAGTCACAGCCTATTGCTGGAGCCTTAAGCTACAGGCTGTGTGCAAATCTCAGAAGTTAATGAGTGTTAACATCACGTCCTAGGCTGGGGGATTTTTATTCTTGTTACTGTAATGAAGCCATCTTCCAAACTGTGCTGTGCCTAGGCTTTATGTTTTACTGTGTTTAAATCCATCCTCATTCCTTTCCTCCTGAAACTGGGCCTTACGATCCCATCCTCATTTTTCCTTTCCGTGTTCTCTGATGCCTTTAAGTTTTCTCGAGGCGCAGTATGCCCTTAAGAGCTTGGGAATCCTGTACACAAAAGGTCCCCACACCTTTCTGCTTTCCAAGAGCCCTGGAAAGCCCAAGTGTTGTGCAAATACCTGCAGCTCTGGATGTAGTGGGGGTGCTTCTTTACTTCATTGCAGATTGCACTGCCAGCCAAGGAACCCAGTGGGGAAGAGGCTTCATTCTTTGGCACAGCTTGCATGTGGTAGAGCTCTCTGCTCGGTTACAAGCTTTTCTCGAGGTGTTAGTGGAGGACTCTTATGGCTGGCAAGAATAGTTGGCCAAAGCAGGATTTCTGTTGTTGTCCCTCTGTCTTCGGGGAAGGAGAGGGCTGAAAGCAGTGGTTGCCTGTTTTATTGCTAACAGCTTTGAAAACTGCTGTGAGCAGAAAATTATGGAGGGATCTAATTTAATTTTAAAGTCATCTTTTGCTCACTCTGAAAGTACAGCATGGCTTTAGTCCTGTGTTGGCTGGGGGCAGGAGTTGCCTGGGCAAAAGGCATGCGAGAGTGCTCCTGTGTGCCACAGGAGTGCTGGGCTGTGCCAAGGTGCCTCTGTCCATAGCTGCCACCCTTCCCTCTTCCGTATTTGCATGTGTTTCCCCAAACCAGTGATTAACTCCTTAACTCCCCTCCTTTCCATTTCTCTTCTCACCTGATGCAGGATGTGGATTTGGAAAGCAGGTTGATGTCTGCCCTTCCTTCCCACAGGGTTCAGGGGTTTTGACATGTAACTGTTGGGAATTATTGTAATGTTGCCCTGCTCCTGTTCCAAAAAACATGACCCTCTTCTGCCCTTTACAGATGTGACTTAAGCTGCTGTTCCAAATGGAAGCACACTGTAAGAAGTGTTGACCCATATAAGCTAGATGTGATCTCTAATCAACTCTCCCCAGTGCTATTAGTATGTGTATATATAGAGATGATTTTTAATAAAATTGGATTCTTTGAGGCCCAAATTAGCTCCTGGAGGCAAAGGTTACAGAGAGAGGGAGATGTTCATACTGCCATTGATTGTATAGTAACTAATGCCTGCGTAATGGGCACACCTCGCAGTTGTGAAAACAAAGCAGGTTCAGACACGGTGGGCTGATTGTCTGCAGCATTTCTCCTAGGAAAGTTGCCCTCACACCCACCCCTTCCCCCTGTAAAAAGGCTGTAATGCTGCCATTCTGAATCTGGAGTTATTTGGGCTGTGTGTCACACAGGAGAAGAGACGTGGTGTTGAAGCCGAGCCTGGTCCTTTTTCTGTGGGTGAATTTTGGTATCTGAGGCTGCTGTGCCTTCTCCAAGTGTCTGTCTCTACCAGGTGGCCTAGGCTGTCTCTTCCACTTTTAGAGCAATGGGCTAGACCCTGCAAAACAGATGCATCAAGTTCATTTAAAGCTCTTCAAATGCATATGTTTCAGTAGGTCAGAAAAAGGTATTGACGAGGATGGGCTTGATGAGTGTGATATGTGGCCAAAGTGAGGGAATTCCTGCAGTAGGAATGATGTTTTGCTTTGCTTAGAGTGCCACTTCCATGCCTGTTTCTCGTTTCTTAGGTCGATTGTGAGAAGCCAAGCACCCTCCCTCCCCTTCCCTCTGATCAGATTCCTTTTAAGTGAAGCTCACTCAGTCTCTGAGGACCAGATCTCACCGATGACTGGGAAGCAAAGAGTACCCAGGAAAGCACTTTTACCACGGACTCCACCTCAGGAGCACCAGGAACTCATCTTCTAGATAAAATCTGTGCCCCTTCCGTGCAGACCCGATGTCTGCTGCAATGGATACAGAATCAACATATTCGGGATACTCCCACTACTCAGGTCACTCCAAAAAAGCTCACAGACAAGGGTAAGGAAATGTTTATTTTTAATTACTTACTGCTCTAAGTTAGGACATGTCCTATGGGAAAAAAATTGTAAGCCAGGATAAAATCAGTGTGCCCACATCTCTGGAGGAGATACATGTGGAGAGTCCTCATGGGGAAGACAGTGAGGAGACTTGGAGCTGCTAATTCAGTGATATTCAACCTGTTGGATGCATGCTGGGGTTATGTGTGGCCAAAAAGATTGGGATAGTGCCAGCAGAAAGAAAAGATCACCTAACTCCCCTCTTAAAGGGTGAGGTATGAGTACAATATCTGGGGAGAAGACTTGTTAGACTTCCTAAACTGGTAATTGCTAGTTGTCTTCTGATGCCATTTCTTTATTTTGTAATAATAGGGTTTCCTGCCTCTCCCCACCCTCCTCCAGGCTACTCTGTTAATGGTGTGTTGGAGTTTTTTTAAATAGAATTTGAGTGGTACTTGAGTAGGCAACAAGTCCTTTATCAGCATTGATTGGATTAGAAGTCTGGCTTTTCTGAACTTGAATAGCAAGTCCTCTCTGTTGTGGCAGTTCAACAGCCTGAAAACCCATCTGCTCTGAAACTTGTGATTATTTGGAAACATTTTCTTTTTTTTTTTCTCCTGCGTCTTCCTTAATTTTACATGTGAAATGTGTGCCACTTAGTGTTTGCAACTTATTACTGAGCTGGTCCAAAATAATTTTGCAATTCGGAAGCAATTATCCTGTGTGGTTGGAAAAAGAATTCTTCCATGAAGTCTCTTTGCTCACAGTCCAGTTATTGAGTAAAACGGCTCTTGTTTGCCTTTTTTTCCTTCTTTAGCATCCAACCCCCAATACAGATTGCCCTTTTAAACTTAGAATGCTGTGTGGAAAGAAGCCTTCAGAGTTCCAAAAACAACACAAAAATCCTAGAGCCCTTAAATTGGAAAAAGTGTCATCCCATGAAACCTTTGGGCTTTGGTAATTCTAAGAGAGAGGCAGAGCTGGGATACTAATGAGGTTTAAGCCAGTCCCTGAGCACAGTGAGGGTTTCCAGCGTAAAGGCTGCTTTCCTGTCCATGTGGGAAGGGAGAGGAACACATTGGTGAGCAGATTGGTAGGGCTTAATTCATCCTGAGACTTCCTCAGATGAGAAGCTGTGAGGTCTGCAAGGGTACTCTGGAAATAAAGACTGGCCTTGTAGCCTTGATGTTCTTGCTTTCTTTATGAGAGGTTAACTCGAGGTTATTAACCAGTGGAAATAAACTTCACCGATTGTCCTACAGTGTTAAGGTCAGAGATGACAAGACTCTGCTTTGCAGGAACTAAAGCTGTATTGATTAACTCCTTGTGTTAACTGGGCATGTCCCTGTGAGACACTTTATTGTAGGTAGAGAACTGAGTAGACCAGTAAATCCCAAATGGAATTGCCAGTTGTTTGGAGAATGCAGGCTTCCCTTTCAAGCACAGCACTGATGGAAGCTGTTTTAAGAGAACATGAGTTGGTGGGCACGGATCCCTGTCCTCCCCTCTCCTGTCACTGAGGGGGTGGTCTGTCCCAGCCTCCAGGCTGTCAGCTTCTCTGGGCAAGATCCCTTTCTACCTCTTCCTAAGCTTGTTTTGTCACCACCTGGGTTTATGTTGATCGAGAGATGGACAAGCTTGGCTGATCTAATGCTTGGGGCACCTCTTGCAGGTAGAGGTGCAGCACATTTCAGGCACTGGAAAGTAACTGGTAACATTATTCTCCTCCTGCTCTGTTTGCAAAAGGAGCCGGGACAGACACAAATCTCCCCGAAGCAAAGATGGCAGTCGGTCTGAGAAGTCCGTCACTATCCAGACACCTCCTGCAGAGCCGCTGCTTGGGAACGACGCCTCTCGGGCAGAGGAGGGCCAGGTAAGGAGGGGGTGAAAATAAACATGGAGAGTGTGTTGTGTATGTGACCTACTGGCTCATGAGTAGGAAGAAAGAATTGCTTGCATGCTGTTTAGCAAAGAATCATGACTTATGGGTGCCCTTTATTTGTGCCTACAGCCAAGGTCTCAGTCACTTCTGTCTTCTTCTGAGGGCGTTACTTTTGACAGCACCAGTGCTGATGTGACAACTCCTTGGGCATTAATTTGCCTCTGTCTCCTGAGTGTCACCTGCCAAACTCTATAGAAACATCTGTTTCCATCATCTCACTGTGCATTATTCAGGCCAACCCTTTCAGTTGTATGTATATTTCAGTTTTTAAGCGGGATTTGCTCCAGGTAATCATGTAAAGTACATTAGAATCAGGATTCCAAATAGGGAAAGGAGTCAAGAAATGTAAAACTAGTGTGAAATAGCTGTGAAGGAGCGTGAACTCAGAGAAAGCTGGTACATTAACAATGGGTTAAGTAAAAACTAGAATAATGCTGCATTTGGATTGTACCTAGGATGGATCCAGTGCTCTCTCTGCTCTAGCGGGTGATGTGAAGATGCATATTCATTTTCAAAGAACGGCCGATGCTGCAAGACCTGGAGTGCAGCATCAGTACCTCCCGGGCTGGATTTGGGGTTAATCTTTGGCTGTGGCGCTCCACTTCTGCCTTTTCCAAAAAAAAAAAAAAAAAAAAATCAGTGTCCAGTTTCCAGCCAAACTGTGTATGGTGGTAGTTGTGACAGTATTCGTGTAGCTACTGTTGTGCTCATTTCATGTCCTGTAATTTGGTATTTTGTGATCAGATGCTTGTTTTCATGAGTCCCAGCTTTATTTCAAATAGTTCTGAAGGCAAATTCTTAAGTCCTTGTTTTCATGCAGACCTTCTCAATTGAAGCCAAAGCTAAATAAGTTGATGTGTGAGCCAGACTTTTCTCAGTAAGGTCCAACAACTAGAGATTTAGCCTCATATTTCCTCTCCTTTGAGGAAAGGCTGAGAGAGGTGGGGTTGTTCAGCCTGGAGAAGAGAAGGCTCTGAGGTGACCTTACTTTGTGGCATTTCAGTATCTGAAAGGAGCCTGCAAGTGAGCCAGAGAGGGACTTTTTACAAGGGTATGTAGCGATCGGACAAGGGGGAATGGCTTTAAACTGAAGGGGGGTAGGTATAGATTGGATATTAGGAAGAAATTATTTTCTGTGAGGGTGGTGAGGCACTGGAACACATTGCTCAAAGAGGTTATGGATGCCCCATCCCTGGAAATGTTCAAGGCCAGGTTGGATGGGGCTTCAGACAGCCTGGTCTGGTGGAAGGTGTCCCTGCCCATGGCAGGAACTGGATGATCTTTAAAGTCCCTTTCAACCTAAAGCATTCTCTGAGTCTATGGTTTCTATATAATTGCACTTTTTTTGCATTAGGCCGTAGTCCACTTTTTCAAGTGGAAAGAGTTGTAAGGGTTGCCTGTTATCTTCTGGGATGTAACCTTAAGCTGCTCTGGTGTTCCTGTCCCTTCTCTTTTCTGCACAATTTTGCAGCTCATCAAATGGAGGAAACTATGCAGAACTATTTGATGCATAAACGTAAAATAGTTGTAATGCTTAAATTGCTTTACTGGAGATGCTGTTAAAGAGGGAAATGTGGTAGGAATATGCTGCCTTTCAGGACATACTACAATGCAGATATCTCTTCTGGGGCCTCTGCTTTGGTTAGAAGTGACTCAAAAAACCCCTCATATTAATTCAAGATGCTGACTATTTGTGGTTGGTCTGTCTCAAAACTCTACTGCTCTAGGCATGGGAGGTATTCATGTCTTGGAGTGCATTAGAAGTTAAATCCCTGGAGTTGGGAGTTGTTCAGAGTAGTTGTGCTGCCTCAGTCTACTCCTTTCCCAAAGACTCTTTCCTCTAGCTCTTAAGAAGAAGTGAATAAAGGTTTGAAATCATGCCTGTCTCTTTAAAATAGATTGTTTTGGCCAGCATGTGCAGTTGGAGAAGTCCGAGGGAAGTTGTAAATGCTGTTAATGACACAGGCTGCAGGAAGATATTCTCAGGAAGAAAAGGAGAAATGTGGTTCTGAATGAGCATTGCAGCTACGAAGGTGCCAGGTGCCAAGCAGCAGAGCACATGCACTGCCACTCTTTGGCATGCATTTGTGGGAAGCATCAGGAGCCCTCATGTGCATGAGTCACTCCAGCAGCAGCTGTGAGTCAAATCCATACATGTCAGTGTAACACTTTGGCTGTGCCAGCACCTGGAAGGAGCAACTGGAGGCATTGTAACATGGGAAAACCAAAGTAGACATTGTCTGATGTTAGCTAGGGAAGAAATGAGACTTTCAGAACACGTAATGCAATCTGATCCTTGCCTATGTGGTGACTGTATTTCAGGTAAGCCTCTTTGTGAATAAGTGGCATCTGACAGTGGCCTGGAATGTAATACCAGAGCTACTTGGCAGTCTAGGATCCTCTAAACTTAAAAGCCCCATACCTGAAAATATCCTCCATGATCACCTGCAATGCATTGATTTAACTAAACTTTTATTAGATTGTCAGCTACTGAGGGCAGTGCTACTGTAGAGGACAATAAAAGACAATGAAGTGGAGGAACTTGCTGGAGGTGTGGTTGCTTCTGTTACGGATGGAAAAATAATGTGTGAACATGTTTTTGATTGTGTAACAACAACTGGCTTGAAACACTGAAATGAAAATTTCCCTTTCAGGTGCTTTTGTGGTGCAGTTGCATTGCAGAATTTGTGGGCTGGAAGAATATTAGTCCTTGCCCTGGACATGGGAACTGGTGATTATTGCAGTTTCCAAGACTTATGTCATGTTACTTGTTAAATGTGCTGGAAGAACCACCTCTGGGGGTACAGTGAGTGGCACAGCAAGCTGAGCTACCTGCTCTGCAGTTATGGGCTTTTAGCACCTAATGTTTATAGTCACTGGTTTGGACAGGTTGCTGCTGTTTGCAAACCTTTACTAATTGTCAGAGTTGATTATTCACTATGTTGAAGACGTTGCTTTTGCTATATATTTTTTTTTCTGGAACTTAAGGCTGTCATAGCAGTCTTTCCAGGTAAGAAAAATAGAACATCTGGAAGGAATAGCCTGATTGTTTCAGTGTTATTTCTATTTATCTCTTCCTCCTTCAGGATGACAACTGGGGTGAGACCACGACAGCAATCACAGGCACCTCTGAGCACAGTATTTCCCAGGAGGACATTGCCCGGATCAGTAAGGATCTGGAAGACAGCGTTGGGTTGGACTGCAAACGTTACCTGGGCTTAACAGTGGCAGCTGTTCTCGGACTCCTAGTCTTCCTTACCCCCATTGCCTTCATTCTGTTACCCCAGATCCTGTGGCGAGATGCTCTGGAGCCGTGTGGTACTGTCTGTGAGGGACTGTTCATCTCTGTGGCGTTTAAACTCCTCATTCTCCTGATTGGGACCTGGGCTCTTTTTTTCCGCCAACCCAAGGCAGATCTACCGAGGGTGTTTGTGTTTCGGGCCCTTCTGCTGGTCCTCATATTCCTCTTTGTGTTTTCCTACTGGCTCTTTTACGGCGTTCGCATCTTGGACTCGAAGGACACCAACTACCAAGGGATAGTGCAGTACGCCGTGTCTCTGGTGGACGCCCTGCTCTTCATCCACTACCTGGCCATCGTGCTGCTGGAGCTGCGGCAGCTGCAGCCCATGTTCACCGTCAAGGTGGTTCGCTCCACGGACGGAGAGTCGCGATACTACAGCCTGGGACACCTGAGGTAGGTACAAGCCCTTGGAGTCCAGTGGTGGAGATAAGTGTGGCTCTGCTGTGGCATGCAGCATCAGCTGCTTTTGAGTATGTGTTATTGCTGGTTCCTGAATCTTCCTCCAGAAGAATTCCTAGAGTCCCTCCGAAGTTACCTAACTGAACTTCTCTGCCCCGTCTCTGAGTGTGGGAGAGGCTGTACCTGCCTCAGAGGAGTCCTGTGCATTTCAGGAAATGAAAAGAGCTGATGCCACAACTTTGGGATGGTCATTGGGCGATGCCTGATGAGATCTTTAAGATCCTTCTCTGGGCTTCTTGCCCTTTCTCCTCACTGGAGGAAAATAGAGAGCTCTCCTTGCGTAGTTGGGGCTGGCTTGTGCGTTTAGTTTGTACGGGGCAGGCACTGCTTTAGGAGCAGCCCTTCAGGCAGAGCATAACTGCTCAGAGACTCCTGACAGCAGGCCAGGCCATGTGGCAGGGACTGAAGGTTTTGTAGCATGATGCTCTTTTTGCCATTAGGTATGGATCAGTTTGCTGGGTTGGATGTATCTGGGAGTGTTTGGGAGCTGTAGGTGCGACACCTGCGTGCTGCTTCCACCTTCTTGCTGGCATTAATGCTTCTCTCAGCAACGGTACAAAAAGGGACAGGTGTCTGAATTGCCTTAGTTCCTGTGTCCTGCAAAGCTCTCCAGAAAAATCCCTTAGTTCCTGTGTCCTGTGCAGCTAGCAGCTGAGCCCTGGAGATGATTCCCCAGGCTGACTGTGCACTTAAACATCTGTTCAGTTTATCCTGTCCAGACCCCAATGGCATGTGTATCTGTGGCAGATGAAGAGATTAGCATCTGCTGCTTTAAGTGGATGTAGGAACAGTCTCCTGCAGCCGTTATCTTAGCAATGGAATTGCTTTGAAGCAGATTTAGTGGCTGAAGCTCAAGTCCAGGAGTTTTCTCCTGGATGTTTCTGGCTTAATAGAAGAACTCGAGGCCTGTTGGGTGAAGTAGGTCTGGACTCTGCTTTGTTTTCCTTCTCTATAAAACCTGGAGAGCCCCTCTTCTGTAATGGAAGTGCACCCGTTGACTTAATTAAATGCCTCTTTCAAGATTTCAAAAAATGAACTAATATCTGTTGGGTTTCTTGTGAAATTAATTTTTTTTTAAACTTAATTGCTCTGTGGTCAGTGATCCAGCATAACGTATAAGATGAGAGAGATGGAAAGATGATTACCAAAGTTTCCCTGTGCCACAGTATTGTGCCTTGAGGTGTGATGAGGCCATTCAGTCATAAGCAAATTCTGCAGAGAAAGTTTGGTACGTGTCTGTATTTACCCGTGTGTACACACACAGCATGCAGATTTGGTTTGAGAGAGTTTGCTTGGTGGTAGATTGTGGGATTGTGTTCGGAGGAATTGAGATCTTACACCTGCCAAAGTCTCCATGTCTAACTTGCCATCAGAGGCAAAGAATTTGCTTGAGAATCGAGGCCTAAATATTTAATAGGACATGTGTTAAAAACAGTGTTTTCTGTGATTCTTTCTTTGCAGCAGGGTTTTGAAATGTCTTGGGTGATGCTAAGGCAGCAAAGAGTTGTAAAAGCTAGGGTAAAATCGCAGATGTGTGAAAACTTGTAACTTCTCGTTTGTTGGCAAGCTGATTTCAGTTTCGTTTGGTACGTTGAATGCAAGCCATGCAGCACATGATGCTTCAGTGTCTTGTGTTACAGGAGAGTCTTGTCAAGCGTGTCTGATAATGCTAAACTAGTGTTGCTTTTTCCTTAGTCTGACAGATGAGTTTAATGTGTATTGGCATGTGTTTTGAAACCTGGGTGTCTTTGCGTATTTACTGCTGCAAAGGCAAAACTGTAGGTTTGATCAGGGGCCAGGTGTCTCCCAGCTAAGGAAGAGTTTGTCCTCTCTGAGTGTTACTTGTGTGTAGGTGGTAAGGAGAGCTTCTGATCTTGAGAAAGAGTGTGGCTCCAGTGTGACAAACTGTGTAAAAAGTGAATGTAGTTAATACCTCCTTCAGCTTCTAAGGGCTTAGGATTGTGAGATGTTTGTGAAACATGAATAAAAAAGAGAACTCGATCATCTTCATGGCATAATTTTGCAGAGTTTTCATGAAGGTCTTGTCATGCTTGTTGGTGAAATGTAGGTCGAGGTCACAAGGTGCTGCCTTCTGCCTCTGATCGACTCTCTGGCTGAGGCATCGGGCTGGAGTGGGAGATCTTTTGATGGGAAAATGTGAAGACATGAAAGAACAGTATGGATTTCAGGAAGACTGGAGAAGCAGCCTTGTGGGTGTGCTGGAGAGATGGTTCTAACTCTGATGGGGTAGGCATGTACCACTTGCTGCTGCCTATGGGCTCTGTTTGCCACTATGCATGCTTGCCTCATCCCAGCACTTTTAAAGGGGTCTTGGAGAGGTTCTGAGCTGCCACCTGGAAGGACGCAGCATGCTTTAACAGGTATAGCAATCTGATTGTCTCCTGAAATCAAAACCTTCTGTCTCTTTACACTCTCAAATATCTTAAAAGTTTTGATCGCTAACAATCCATGGAGTCTGTCTTCCTCAGCAGTCTAGGGTGCTCTGGAGAAGCTGGTGGTGAAAAGGGACTTGAGACATCTTATAATGTTCAGTGTTGCTTCTTGGAGTAGCTCTTATTTTTGTTTTTCACATCAAAATTGTTGATATCACCCTTTTTAATCCAAGATGGAAGCTCTCCAATTCTAGGTGTTTTCTGGTGAGGCAGAGGGAGCTGCTATTTAAGTATGAGAACAACATGTTTTCTGGGGGAGAAGGGAAGAAAACAATAGCTCAGCCGCCCTTCTGGCAAACCGTGTTTTTGCGAGGCAGGGTACAGACAGGATTTTCCACCCTCCTTGGCTCCAAATGCAGTAAAGAAGTTGAAAGTGCTGAGTTAGGTATTCTACTCCACCCCTGAGAGCCCTAGGTCCAGGAGGGTAAGCATATTTGGGAGTAGTTCCCCAAATTCATATTATAATCAGCCTATTAATAGGCTGGCTTGGTCCCACCCCCAGCACTTTGGCTATAACTTTTCTTCTGGGAGACTTGGCTGCCAAAACGAACGTTCCCTTTGGCATTGCTTCAGGAGCTTAGAGGGGGGAGGTGAAAATTAAATAGGAGTCTCGATGAGTGTGGTGCCAAGTCTCGGCTCACTGACTGCTCTGCTGCTCCTGGTAGGAAGGGTTGCCACGCATGGCAAATGCTTTCTGGTTGTATGTGTGGGTAAAGAGCAGGGAGCAGCAGAGATGCAGGAAAGGTCAAGCCTGGGAAAATGCAGAGGTTGGGTGGGAATGGTGGCAAGACTTTGAAAGCAACAGCAAAGGGAAACAAAGGTGGGGGAGCACGAGAGTAGATAACTTTTCAGTTGAAAGGCCGATACTTTTGCGAGTGGAGGCTTGGATTTGCAGCAGATGCTTTGGTTTTTCCCTATAAATAGGGATGCTGATGAGACTTGTCATCCACAGTTCAGTACTGTCTTTATGGCTCAGAAACTGTGTAGGAAGGATCTTGCTGGAGAAACCCTGTCTTTTCTGAAGTTAGGGTGCTAAACATATTGCCTTCCTCTCCAGCGAGTACTCTTTCCCACCCTAGAGCTTTGCTAGTTTAGACAGCTCAAGAAAATGAATGGCTTGTAATACATGTGGTAATAACTGATCTTCCACATAGACCGAGTGTTGGGCTGCAGTATAGTAGTCGTGGTTTTCTGAGGTTAGGAATGTTTGAGAGTGGGTCCTTCTCCTCCTTTTTGCTCATCCTTGCAGCAGGTATGTCAGGAGCGGGGCTATGATAGTTCATCTTGTGTTGGGCTGTTTGAAGTAGTAGGAGTTTGTCTTTTGTGGCTGTCATGGTTTAACCCCAGCTGGCAAGTAAGTACCACACAGCCCCTCACTCACTCCTCCCCACCTCACTCTGTAGTATGGGGATGAGACTCAGAAAAAAAGGTAAAATCTGTGGGTGGAGATAAGAACAGTTTAATATTTTAATTAATGTAAAATATAATCTTAATTATAATAACAGTGATAATAGTAATTGTAATGAAGAGGGGGGAGAGAGAGGGAAGTAAAACCCAAGGAAGGCAAGTGATGCTCAATACAGTTGCTCTCCACGCACTGACTGATGCCCAGCCCGTTCCCAAGCAGTGATTGGTGGCTCCTGGCCAGCTGTCCTCAGATGATACACTGACCATGATATTCTGTAGTATGGAATATCCCTTTGGCCAGTTTGGGTCAGCTGTCCTGGCTGTGCTCCCTCCCAGCTTCTTGTGCAACTCTTCACTGAATGGCAGAGCATGGGAAATTGAAAAGTCCTTGACTCAGAGTAAGCAGTACTTAGCAACAACCCAAACATCAGTGTACTAAGAAGAAAAGTAACGCAATCCCAGAGAAAACCAGGACACTGTCCTTTGTGGCGTGGGCTTGCCTTTATGAACCAGCTGGCTGGGAAGATGGTGGGGAAGCCTCTGTACGCCTTTGGAATCAGGGTACAAGTTTTGCAGATGGCTGTGAGCTGGTCAGTGTTGTCTTGTCAATCTAATCAAGAGAAGCTTAGTACTCAGAAATTGCAGTTCTGTATGGTAAAAGCGTGCTTGAACATTTCTTGTATTCTTGTTAGCCATCTCCATTTGCATGGATGTTTGCTGAACTGTGGTTTGAAAATTCAGGAAGGGAACAGCTGCTTCCTCAAAACAAGTAATGTCTCTGAAAACCCTGCACCTTCCCTGCAGGACTTATCAGTACCTTACTGGGAGACCCAGTGGCTTGCACACGCTCACAAAAGAAAGTAGATGCAGATGTGTTCTGTGGAGGGAGAATGCATTCAGCCTGTTTTCCAGCTGCTTTGGGTATTTGTTGGACCTGTTGCTTACAAAGCTCTAGGTTGTCAGTATTTACTGATTAATCTGATGAGTGCTCTCTTGTCAGGCATCCCTGGGGCCACTGGTACTTTGTTCACTACTGAGGGAGTGTGTGGAGGGCTAATGAGTGGGAACAGGCTTCTCCATATTCCAGCCTGCATTTGTAAGCGTTGACATCTGATCTTGTTGCTCAAATATGCCTCCCCGTATCAAGGGTGATTCTTTTTCTAATGAAGAGCATGAGGTCAGCATTTGAACTGTACAGAGTGCTCTTGCCTGGAGTTGTGTCAACACTTACGCTGTTCTAAAATCTTTCTACTCCTCAAAAGGAAAGCTTCCACGGAACCTCTTGGTTTCTGTTTCTAGCATGATTGTAACCATGGGTTTAGGCAGCTGGATCTCTTCCCTGAGCAAGAGCTGCTGAGATCTTGCTGAAGGAACTTCACAATGTGTGTGTAATTGCATTGTTCCTTCATGGTGCGACTGATCTCGCACATACACTCCTGGGATATTTCTGTTTCCAGTAGGGCAGTCAGGAGTGGGACTGCAGAACAAGCATTGCTGCACTATAGTGCAGTGCTGTACCTGCCGAGCTAAACCCTGCTGGACACGCTCCAGGCTTCTCCTTCTCTCCTGTGTGCAGTTTGTTTGGTCTGTGTTCCCAGGGACTTGAGGAATTACACTGACCCTCCTTTCTCCTTAGGGTTTCTTCAACCTCATCATCTTCTGTAGTGATGCACACTGATGAAACAGATTGAGGTGATGAGTTTGTACCTTGTTCTGTAGCAAAACATATTATTAACTGTCCTGCTGCTTTGATTGCAGGAACTTGCTAGGGCAGCATGTTGCACAGACTTTGCAGACCAGCTCTGTTGCTGGAGCCTCCAGCCTGTGTGAAATTAGCCTATGTTCTTATGTCTCTGGGTACCGAGAACGGCGAGAAGAACGACACTGGAGAGAATGAGTCCAGGAGAAAAATGCCCTTTATTAATAATTAAATCAGTCTTTTATAACTTGGTTTGCAACAGAGGAGTGACACAATTGGTCTATTGATCAGCCACCCACCAAAGTGATTGGCTGAACGGTATAACACCTATTTTCAAAATAGTTTTCGCAATGAACCAAAACATCTCCACAAACAACGGCCAGCTGTGAAATAGTTTACAAAATAACAAACTGTTTCTCAGCTAGTCTGCATGAGAAAGGGGACTTTCACAAGAGGCTGTAAAAAGCTAGAAAATTTCTCTGCCAGCCCTTCAGTATCCACATTCTTGAATGCATTTTCCCTGTCCTGAAATCTGTACAAGGTGTCCTGATGCCCATTTGTGCGAGTTTCCCCCGCCCATCACCAAACATGATGAGCACCAGCATTGATCAGTCTCCCCTCCCAAGAAGTTCTGGGATAGCCGGCTAAATGGGTGTTAATTGTATCTGCAAGTGTGAAGCTCCTGGGGAAACTGAGGGGTCCCCTCCAGAGCAGCTTCTTTAGCCCTGAGGGATGTCAGACTTGTGACCCCCAACCCAGTGTCTTTCCAGCAGCACTTCACAAAACTGGGTGTTTACAACCCCTTTTTTGCGACTTCTTGCAACTCGTCTGGGCAGCTTTTCCATGCTCCCATTCCTGAGCTTGCTGACTTGTGGATGAACTAATAATGACTTATATGGGAAGAGACTTTCAGCCACATTCTTAACCATTTTTAGTCACAGGCCATACTATTCCCTCCTGCCTGTGTCTGCTGCCTCACCTCTGGAGGATGGTGCTGCAGAGAGAGGATTGCTCTAGCCAGGAGGGTACCCGTGGAATTGCAGAAGGGAATTTTCCAGTAGCCTCTGAAAAAAAAAAAAAAAAAAGTGCTATTCCCTACTGAGTAGGGAGCAGTCTCTTTTGATGTTCCAGATGAGTTATGGGAATGGTGCCTTGTTCTGTTTTACAAGGGTCTGTTTGGTGGTGCAAGGGCTGTGTTGCCAGTAAAGTTCAGCTAGGACTTATGACGTGGGTCAGAGCAACATCTCATTAAGAGGCTGCTTGTTTGTGGCAGAAGTGAACAGCACGCTCCAGGAATGCCAGGTACTCCTCATTAGAGGTGAGCGGAAAGTCTAGGATGGACCATAAGTATCTGACCACATGCACAACTTGTCTGGGAGTTTCTGATGTGGTAAAGTCTGTCTCCAAGCCTGGGAGGGCTGTGCTTTTCTGAAAGGAGCATGTTTTCCTAGCCTCTTACCTTTCTGCATACGCTTTCCAGATTTTACATACGGCTTTTCATATGGAGCTGCTCCTCGTTTCGATAAAGAGGAGAGAGCTCGGGGAGCTGAAGTCCCCACATCTTTCTACCCTTCTCTCCTCCCTTCCTTGATCTTGATCCCTGATCACCCCCAGCACCCCTTGTGCACACACCACCTCTCATCTCCTCCTCACCAGGAGGAGCATGAGCTGAATGTACCAGACCCCAGGCCACGTACCAGTCTTATTTGTGCTCCTGCAGATGCACCAGGCAGCAGGGCAAGCTGTGCAGGCTGATTGTTATACCCTGGAGCAGTCTTGCATTTTTGGAATACTTAATACTTTAAAAGTTTACAAGCCTACTTGTAGGTGTAGTGCCTGCTGTCAATTATTAACCCACCTGGCCAGTACAGTATTACTTGCTCCCTGGTGAGGAGCTGCTCGGCTTTGTCTTTCTGAAAGAAATGGTGTGGAGGAAATGCCATTGGGTTCATCTGCAGGGATTTCCTTTCTTGTTGGCTTGTCTTCCAAAACCAGCACTGCCCAGAAGTACAAGAACGGTATGCGCTCCAGCCTACCCTGTACTTAGGGGGTTTGCCATGGAATTTCTGTTCCCCTGCTGTCCATGCCCTCCAAAGTGGCTGTGAGTACCACCCACAGAGACAGATGGCCTCCCTAAGCTGCTGAACAAATTTTGTGGCCATGCAGGTGCTTTTATCTTTGAATGCTGCAAAAAAAAAAAATCCACCCCTCAACCTTTGACATCTGTTTCTTGTGGTGAATGATGACATACAAATATTCTGCAAAGAAGCGAGCTGTGTGCCCTTTGGGGGAAAGGAAGAGGCTCACTTTTTGTTAAGAGGACAAGGAATTGTGAATTTACAGTTCGCATATAACACAACAAATAATGTCCAAGAAATATGGAAGCTAATTCCTGAGTCTACCCTGAAGAAATAAGGATAAGTTAATTGGGAGCTGTGTGGTAGTAATAGAAGTTTTTAAAATTATTTATTTATTAATGACTATAAAACTGAGGGCAATATTTTCACTTATGATTAAATTCCCCCTCCAGTACATGCTTAAATGAACTTCAGTGCTTAAATTTCTTTTGTGCAGTTTAGGTCAAGTGGGGACATCAGCTGACAGTGTGGGGAGAGCTATTCCCTGGCTGACAGGAAAACAGATTCCTGGCACAGCAGTAAGGACCTTGGCTGTCGTTTGGGAGCTTCAGGCTGCTGACTCTGGCTTGCACACCTCTAGTCCTGGTAGAGGGTTATCTGCATCCTTGCTGGGGCTGGATTTTTTCTCTGAGCTCAGAACTGCAGGTCACGTCCCTGTGGCCCCAGTGTTGTTCATAGGTTTGCCGAGTGCTGGTTATGAAATCAGGTGGCTCTTGCTTGTGCAAAGCTTGCTGGGTAGGAGCTTTGTGAGGGATGCCCTGTGGTGGAGGGATGCTGTGCAGGGAGGACTGGGCTGTAGTTTGAGAGCTGATACCCCTGTGTGCAAAGGTCTGCTAGTGGCTAACATGGATGCTGCCTCTTCAGGCCTCTCTGCATAGGCTTGCAGGAGAATGACATTCCCAGGTGTCTTGAGAGGAATCCTAGAATAAGTTAAAGCTGCTCTGTTGACTCTAAAGACAACCTCATTCGAAGTCGTGCCACATTAATCCCATCTCCTCCTGGGGGTCAAGTAGGAGGTGGTCCTCTTTCCTGAGAGAGCATCCTACCAGGCAGCAGTGGGATCAAGAGCTGAATGCTGATGTTTCATGGCTGCAGCATCTAAATGTAAAGTCCTATTACAGCACTGGAGTTTTGCTGCCAATAGAGGCTTTGAACACTTCGTTTCTGTTGTTTCCTTGGAATTAAAGCCATATTTCCTAGCTTTGACTTTAAAAAACACCCTAAATCAGCAACTAACCCTTTCTCCCACCCTCAAAAAAACTACTAACAAAAAGCCCCACCCTTAGTTACTTCATAACTATTAATGTAGCTTGAAGAATTCCTTGGCTAAAGACTGGCCTTACTTGAAGCATGAACAGGCTTTAAATTATCTTGTGAAAATGCAGTCGTATAAGCTTCTTGCCATACCTGCCAGTTCCCGCATATACTTCTTTTTCATTTGAGTCTCAGGCTAGTCAGAGGCATAGCATGGGTGTATGTTGGGCGGAGGAAATGCATCGCTGTTGTGGATTATGCTGCTCCCAGGAGCTGGAAATGGTAATCCAGGGTCCCATATGTTGCCGATTTCTGCAGGGTTCCTAGATGCTTGAGCAAGACACAAGCTTGAGTTGGAGGCTGAGGGTTGCCCTGTAGCTCAGGGCTTGGGGGTGTCTGGTATTTCATCCCTTGTTTCTGCACTAAGTGCCTGTCTCACCCTTGCATGCAGGGTAAGCTCGTGATCTTGCTCCTAACTGCTGTGTTCAGAAGGTAAAGCACACCTTTTGTTTGTGTGCTGTTCTGTCCCCCCTGACTTGTTTGAAACTCCCTAAATCCTAAATACAACCTCAAGTGTGTAGAAACCTTTGAAAGAGGTTACGCCTCCCTCAGGAATACTCGGTACACCCCTCAATTAAATAAATGTTTGATCATGGTTCCACATCACTTCTTAAGATAATGCTGCTGCAAAGAAAAATCCTGTCAGCAGCCTGATCCTTCCTCACCCCTCCCAAAGAAATATTGTCTAGTTGCACAGTGATGCAGTGGTGGAATTGTGGAACTGGTAATTTATATCTCTATTACCTATGCAGCTTTGCAGTTTGTGTGTGTATTTTTCTACCTGGATTATTTTGCTCAGCTTACTCATTCCCTAGTCTGTCTTTACATCCACAATTGCCACATACCAGGTGCAGAATCCGTCACTTTCCCTTGTTGAACTTCATATGGTTGGTAATTGTGCAACCCTGTAATTTGTCCAGGTCTCTCTGCAGGGCCTCCCTGCCTTCAAGGGCATCAGCAGCTCCTCCCAGTTTTGTATCATCTCTGAACTTGCTTAGTGTCCCTTCCAGTCCTGTGTCCAAGTCATTTATGAAGATGCTGAAGAGCACAGGGCTGAGGATGGAGCCCTGTGGAACCCCACTGGTGACAGGTCTCCAGTCTGATGTCACCCCATTCACTGTAACCCTTTGCACCTGACCCAGTTGCTCACCCATCACATGCTGGATGTCTCATCCGGTAGGATCCTGTGAGAGACAGTATCAAAAGCTTTACTGAAATCCAAAAAGATTGCACCAGCTGGCTTCCCTTGATCAGCTAGGTGGGTTACTTTGTCATAAAAGGAAATGAGATTTGATAAGCAGGACTTTCCTCTCATGACGCTGTGCTGGCTGTGAGTGATGACTGTATTGTCTTTCAGGTGTTTTTCAATACCTCCCAGAATAATCTTCTCCCTCCCAGAATAATCTTCTCCATCACTTTACCAGGCACTGAAGTGACACTGACAGGCCTGTAGTTTCTGGGATCCTCCTTCTTGCCCTTCTTGAAAATCAGGACAATGACTGCTCAAAAATCATCAAGAGAGGCTTTGCGATGACATCAGCCAGCTCTTTGGGGAGTATTGCGTGAATCCCATCACGCCCCATAGATCCCTGCAGTCTGCAGGAGCCCTCCTTGGTGGGGCAGGGCTCTGTCTGCAAAATTCTACTCCTCTGCTGAGCTTGGGGAAAGGAGAGCCTCCACTTCTTGCTTCTCCTCCCTAGTCCAGCTGACGTGCAGGGGAGCAGCCTTGGCCCAAGCATGAGGGATTGGTCTTGAGTACCTCAGGTCATGTCCTCAAAGATTCAGAGCTGGACATGGTGCACAAATGGATGGCAGCTTACTGCTGTGGGCTTGGTTTAGAGTCGTATCTCCAGCTGAGAGACTGGACTCTGTAAATTATTATCTTGAGCCGTGCAGATCTCCTTCCACAGGAGGCTCATTGGCCTCAATAATTGGCTGAGCTGTGCAAATGTTAACTGTAAGATCGACTTCAGCAGTGTCCCTGACTCTCAAATTGGTCACGGGTCTGTGTAGAATTGGGTGTGGACAAGTGGGTCCTCTTGGACTGCTGGCAGCTGAATGCAACACCCACAGTGCCTGGGGAAGCCAACTTGTCCCTGCTTTGTCGACACCTGTGTCTTTCTGGTGTGCCTGTGGTCTACCATGCTGTGCAGGTTTGTGGGGAAAGCTCAGCAGCAGCTTCTTCCCATCACCTTTTCACTTCAGTTGTCCCCTTTGTGTTCTCTCACTGCTTTCCTTCCCAAGCTGCCAATTTGCTCAACAGATGAAGAAAGCCTTTCACAGCTTTGGCTTTACTTTAGTGTGAGCAGACGGTAGCTGGTTGGTTGTTTGTGGGTTTTTTTCTCATGAATAAGCAAGATAGTATTCTCATTAGTTCCCTTGAGGATAGCCCACCACTTGGCAAAACCGTATCGTGGAGGCAAATGCTTGGTGTGCTAGCAGTGCACTTGGAAAACCCCTTTCTGAGCTCTAGCTGCTGGATCCAGTAGCTGCTGCTCTCCATGTCCAGTTAAACTGCTAGTGGCTCCTGAGGGTGCTGGGTTGGGCTTGAGGTGTGGATGTCTGGACAGGTGTTGTTTTGGTTCACTACAGGTGTCTGGGACATGGCAGGTACATGGCAGGGCACGGGCAGCTCCTTTGCCTCTCATGTTTCTCATCTGTGTTGTAGCAGACCCTGGAGCAAGAGATGCTGGTAGCAAATGTTCTCTTTCTGTCTGATGAGAAGGTAGCGCCTTTGCCTGTTTGAATGTGTTGTATGGGATCAAAGGGAAGTGGGTGTCTAGTTTGAGAGCTGTTGGGGCAACTGCATGTGGTGATTGGTGTCTGAGGAACTGACTGAAATGCAGCCCAAGCTGTGAGTGCCTGAAAGCTGCTGTTGTGCCCTGGCTAATCCATGAGCTATACCATTTGGATTTCGTAGTTCTGCTAGGTATCTGCATGGTGAGTAAGTGCTTGACAACACCTCCCCACACACGCTGTTCCCCTCAGAGAGGTGGTCTTGGCGTAAGAGGATGCAGGCAGTTTGCTTTGGAGCCTGCTCTCCTGGCAGCTGGCTTCCTCAGCTTTCTGAGGGAAAAGTTTGTGGCACCACATATTCAGGCTTTCACAAGCTGCTCTTTCAGATGCAGCTCCTGAAGCTGCTCTTGTTGTACACTCACCCATCCCCATGGATGGGCTGAGGCAACTGGGGCCACATGGCTTTACCACATGTTAAACTCCCTTTTGCTGCTCTGTGAGGGGCTGGAAGGCAGCCTTTCCAGTTACCTAGGCTGACCTGCTGCAATAAAGCTTCCTAGAATTGTATATAGTGGACCTGGCAAGAAGCTTTGTCTCAGCAAGGGATTAAATCTTCCTTCTTTTTCAGAGTCCTCTGCCTTCCACAGGAGGCTCTTCTGGTGCTCCAGAACCTCCGTTGTTTCTAAAACTCATGTTAGACTTCTACAGCATATTCAATTTTCTGTCTGTTGAATATGATGTTGGAGGTAACAAGTGTCTTTACGATCTTTGTCTCCCTTGGCACAACATACTGTGAAACGAAATGTTCACTGTGCTACTGAGGAAGAGAAGTGCGGTGCTGTCACAGCATCTGACCTCCACACAGTGATTGTCCTTTCCTGGCAAATCACATTATTGAACCTTTCAGACCACTCTTTAGATGAGAGGAATGTGCTCTCCTTCTCTTCCTCCTCGCTATATATTACCAGAAATGTAATGGGGTTTTTTCCTAGTCTGTTATGCTAGCTGCCACCTTCAGCTGTTGGAAGTGGAAGGAAGGGCAATGCAGCTGTTGGGAAAGCATTCATCAAA
This sequence comes from Struthidea cinerea, assembly GCA_013397865.1. Taxonomy (NCBI): domain Eukaryota; kingdom Metazoa; phylum Chordata; class Aves; order Passeriformes; family Corcoracidae; genus Struthidea; species Struthidea cinerea. Next base: position 2,598,467 of record VZTI01003809.1, read on the forward strand.
TTTTGAGGTTCTACCAGTAAAGGTGACTAGGGAAAACATTCAGGCTGTGTTCTGGTACCCTAAAGACCAGTTAACTTCCTTGAGGTATCAGGCTTGGAAGTTTCTCAGAAGGAGAACTGCAGTGGGAGCATGCCATTGGGTTTACTGCAGTTTTATAGCTGCTGGCTAAAACTTAGTGCTCTGTACTTCTGTAGCAGCATCTTTTTAGTGCTGGCCTGGGAGTACTTTTATAGGATTCCTCAGGAAGGCTTAAGTAAGTAGCTTGTTTGGGTTGTGTGACGTAAAGGAGTTGATTCCCCCCCCAGCCCCCAAGTTTGGTCATACCCTCCTGTAAAATCCTGTTTTTTAAAAATACTCACAGCTTCTCTTCAAAATGAAAACATTCAAATGTAACGGCAATGTTAGCAGTGGACTTGTAGGGGTCTTTTTCACCTGTACTCGATGGTTTTGACTAGGCTGCTTTTGAGGTTTGAGGAAAACAAACCAAAAAACCCAACCTAAAAATGAATTCTATTCCTCTCTCTCTCATTCAGAAAATTTCTATGTTGAAATCCCTTCTACATCAGCAGTGAACTATTGTGTTGCTCAGCTGGTGTGTTGATTCTGATTTTTGTCTCGCAGAAGATGAGACTTGTAATGGAGTGCCTCTTGGAGAGCAGTGTGTCTTGGGGAGATCCGCAGTTAAAAGCTGGGCTGGTGCTCTCCTTAAATTTACAACAGTCATGTTGTTTAGATGTGCACTGTTGGATATAGATGGGGACACACTTTAAATTCCGTCATTTTCATGTTGTTAAAAAAGGCTGTGAGGGGAGAGACAGACAAGAGACTGGTCACTGTCTCTTGGGGGTGACAGTGGGGCAAACGTTGTGTGTGTTTGGGTTCCGTATAAATTGCACCATTAACAGGTGGATGTTGGCTGCTTTGGGGGCAGCAGCTGTGCTGCCATCACAGTGACAACCTGCTACTATGATGAGGATTTCTTCCCTTCCCTGATAAAGGTTTGACCTTGCAAATTCTTTTCCCTGCCTCACCAAATGTCAGAAGTTGGGTATCTAAAACAAACTTGCTGTGTCTCGGTTGCCCGGTGCCTGTTCCAGGGAGGGCGAGGATTGCGCTTGCCTGACTTAGCCAAGTGGAGACCTCAGTTGTGGTTGTCTGACAAGAAAATGTGGTTTTCCTTTTCCTAGGGGCTGCGGTCCTGTTCTCTTGACTGTACCAAACTTGAAATGCTCTTGCAGTTATGATGATCAAAAGGCATTTTTCTGCTCTGCTTGTTTGGCCACGGTTGCTGAAGAAGTTCCTCGTCTTGGCATCTCTACTAAGATCTGACTCGGGCTCTGTTTACTGGAGAGAGCCAAACTGTAGCCAAGGCATTTGTGCTTCTGCCAGCAACTGCAAAGTGCTTCTGCACAACTTTGGTGCTCTCGGGAGCCGTGCTTGGGTGTTGCTTGGGAAGGACAGTGAGTACCAAATCCCTTGTGTTCTGCCAGCTCACGGCCCCTGGTGTGGCAGTGCTGCCCAGGGTCATCTCTCTGGGCAGCCTGTGCTGGCCTCACCTGCAGCTGTGACAGGCAGTCTGCATGGAGGATGGTGGAAATCCCTTCTGTAATCATTTTAAGCAGGGATGTTGGTGTGGGAAGCATTTTCACTTCAATTGTCTCTTACCAGTTTTATTTCTAGTTCTGGTGACTTCTCTCTGGGAAAACAGTCCAACATGGTGAAGGGTAAGGAACTTGAGCCTTAGCTCTGTGCCTTGGCAGAAGAGTATGAGAAAGGAGGAAAAAAAAGGGGAGTTTTCTGGGAGGGAGAAGTGATTGTAGGGCAAGGGAAGACAGAGAAGTCCTCTGAACCTGTTGGATGTGAGCTGACAGCACTGCTAGAGAGTAAAAAGTGCTGTGGATGAGCATCTCAGTGCTTCAGGAGACCTCAGTATCTCTTGCAGTGGGCAAGCTTGATGCAGTTGTAGGCTGGAGACATCTGGTAGAGCAAAGCTGGCTCTCCTTGGAAGGTTGCTTTGTGGAATCTTTTCTTAGCTTTTCTTTGAGGTGCCAAACTTCCCAGTTGACTGTGGCAAGTGTTTTGTGTGCCCAGAGACCTTGGCTTGTTTTGATACTGTGTCTGTTTTGAGGAATGTTTAAAAAAAGTTGTTTGGAGGAGAGGAGTCTGTGCTGGGAACCATTTGATTAAATAACGCCAGGCTTCCTCAGCCCTCAGTTAACACAGCAGTCATCAAACCTCTGACTGTCCCTGTGTATTTTAGGTGTGCGTGGCTCACTCTAAACCCTGATGCTGCAAGATCTGCATCTATAGCAAGAATGCCCTGGTAGCAAACAGCTCAGCCCTTTCTGGATGTGTGCATAGATCTGTTGCAAAAGTATGGGGCACTCCTCTGCCCTCGATAATTCTCAGTGTCTGCTGATGTTTGGTATAGCACCGTGACAGGCTACGTTTCTAGCTTAACAGGAAAGCACAAAACTGCTAAAACCATGTGAATGACAGGTGCATAGAGGTGTGGCTTCAAATTTTAATCTTTTTTTTCTCCTTGTTTTTTATTTTCACCAACCCTTTCCCACCACTTCATAAAACTCAAAACCCTTTTCCTAGAAACCACCAGTGTCCGAAGCCAGTATTTTGATGATATAAACAGGTTTCTTTCCTTGTGCTTTGCTTCAGTTTAGTACTGGCTTGTTTTCCTAGAAATCCACAAAGAAAAGCCAATTTCAGTATTGGTGTAGTTGTGTCACAGAAGGCAAATACGAAGTCAAAATGGCCTCTGAGGCGCAGTGTATGGCAAGGCTGCAAATATTCGAATCTTTTGTACCAGCAAGCAGTCGGGCAAAACTGGTCCTGACTTACCTTTTTGAGAGAAAAAAATAGTTGCTACCTTTGTGTCACAGAGTCCCCTCCTCCACTTCCTTGGATGCCCTGGAATGAAGTTAATTCATTACTGTTAGTAAAGGGCTCTGCACTTCTCTGCTGCCAAATGCCACTGTGCTTCTGCTGGGTCTGCTTGTTTGCTTTCCCTCTTGGCAGCATGCTGTGACATGGCCTTCTTCAGGGGAGTAAAAATAATAATTAGAAAAAAGCAACCCTCCAACTACACAAAATGCAAAGCAACAAAGCATGTAGCCTCGCTTGACACTGCCTGCAAGGAAATCCGTGTTTCCAGTAGGCCGCTGGATTGTGCAAGAGGTTTTCCTCTCATGTCATAAGTTTTGAATCTGAACTGTTGCATGGAAATGCTTTTTGTGTCCTGCTTTTTGTACTCTGCCCGTGACGGGGGGGTGGAGGGTGGGGTTAGAACTAGATGATCTTTAAGGTCCAAGCCTTTCTATGACGATTTCTGTGTTTGTGATATGCTTTTTCTGCGTAGTTCTGGTAGTTTGCTGCAATGCCTGAAATATACTGGGCTGCCAGACCCTCTGGATGGGACATGAGAACGGTTCCCACTCTGACCTCTTTCACACAGGCGACTGAGTATCGAAACTTTCTGTTCGTTTTCTTCCTGCCCCTCCCCATTCTTTCAACGTGCTGAACAAAAGGAGAGCCTCAGCCCAGCTTGCTGAACTGCGGGGTGAATGAATGCGGTGACCGACATGGTGCTGAACTCCTCCCGAGACAGGGCTGCAAGGAAGCTGCCTCTCCAGACGTGGCCTGCAGGAAAGGCTGCCAGTTTCCATTCCCGCTGGAGCTGGCCTGTGGGTGGAGAGGCGGCTTCCCGCAGCCGCTTCACCTTGCTCGCAGGGCAGCAGAGGGTCTGCCCTGCGGTGGGAAGCCCAGAAAGCCTGGATTTCTCTTGGGAGACAGCAGACTTCCGTGGTGTTTTGCTCTGCTCCTGCTGGCTCCTCCGGGCTGCTCTGGGTGCTCCCATGCCTGCGGTTGCCCTCCTCCTGGCGCGAGGTGTTGTTGCACAAGAGCGTGGGGTGCCCTTCTGCCGTGCTTGGGGCGCTGTGCCTGGTCGGGGCCGGGGTTCCCGGTGCTTCGCAGCTCCGCGTGGGGCAGGGCCGGCTGTCCTGCGCTGGGCAGGGTGAGGCTTCCCATTGATGTGGGCGAAGAGGTTGAGCAACACAGCTCAGGAGGCTCTGATTCAGCCTTTTCCTTGCTCTCGCGAATTATTGTGACCCTTCTAATTTACTTGTCTGCAGCTTCTCTCTGATTTTTTTTTTCCCCCCCGGAACAGAGAATTTGAAGAGTTGTAGCTGTCTTCCTAACCTGCCACGCTTAGGATGGACTACATGGGAGACAGAAATGGGCTGGTAGAAATTCAGGAAACTGATGTTTATTACCTTTCTCTTCCCAGAGAGCAGATCCTCTATGTGACTGGGGTATCTCATGTGCAGGATTGAGCCTTTACTGGATTTGCATCAGGAACAAATACCTGGGCTTTAAATTTTCAGGGCAATGATAGTTGCTTGCTGCAATGTAAAAGCTTTGTTGTGTTTGGATTTTGGGTGCACGTGCCAATGAATTGGTGGGGAAGGTTATTTAATGAGGGGATGGAAGGGGTGTTAGGTGGGGAAGGCTGGCATCCTGATGATAATGCTGTCAGTGGGGTCCAGGGAAAATGTGTATGTATAAAAATAAATTATTCTCGGCTGTGATGCATTGTGTTTTGTCCTAATAGAGCTAATTTGTCAGTGGAGCTCCCAAACACTTCCCGCTGCTGGGATGGAAGTTCCAGTGCTGTTTGAAACAAGTACAGTGTATTAACAGAGAATAGCTGTTCATTTTTGTCTTCCTGTTTTGAATTGGTCCTAGTTTTCCAAATACTGCATTTTGTGATGAAACTCTATGGAGTTTTATCTTCCTGGGAAGTGGACATGGAAAAACTTGATCATGTTTGAATGCAGTCGGAAGGGGGAATATGTGCTGCTGCCACATGATTACTTCTATGAAATTTTGCTTATAGGCTGCAGCAAATTCACAGTAGAAATCAGAAGCGTGGCAGGGAGAAATAAAACGGCTTTCACCTGTTCTGTCAGCATCTATGTGTGTCTAGCAGTGCGTCAGTCTGTACTCCTTCATCAAAGGAAAATTGTTGCCTTGGTTAACTGGTGGCTCTTTATCACAAATCATTAGCTGATTAATTTTATCACAAAAATTAGCTGAGTGCGTGAGTGGAGTTGCTTTTACCAAACCTAAGGTGAGGAAATACGAAGGAGTGGTACCTGAAAGGTAAAGCTTCTTTAAGAAGCTCTAGCTGGATCCAAGAGACCCCACCAAACTATCCTAAAGATGGAATTTGCTTCAAAAGCTAAATTCATAATTTTAAAGGTACGCAGCTAATGAAATAAATGGTGATGTTACCATAATACTGACTGATGAAGCTACACAGTGAACAAGTCTGGGTTTGTTCTTCTTTCTCAGAATCTCTTGAATGGGCTGGCATCTGTGCTTAATCCACTGATCAGTGGGAGCGTGGCAGCTGTAGAATGAGGGTGGTGTGTGTGTGTGTTTAAATTACTTGGGTGTGATGCAGAAGTTTAATATTAGCACAAAGCACAGGAAAATTTAAATTGCTCCTCCGGGACCACGCGGAATCTGTGGTAGCGCTGAGAACTGAATTTAGGGCTTAATTTGTTAATGTCTTCTTTTCCCATGTTACCATCCTTGTAATGTTTTCTTCCTATGTTGTAACGTGTGAGAATACTTTGTTGCTTTCCTTAGGAGAGGCCTCCTTGGTAAGTGTGGCCTTTCCAATTAACTGGCAACAAACGTGTTCGCAGTTACATTTTCATTTTGAGCCCACAAGAATTGTTTTAACTGTGGGTCCTCGGCAAACGCCAGTTGGGTGAATGGGTGATCTTGGTGATTTGCTGGGAGTGCTGCTGCCAGTTGGATGCCACGCTGAGGCACAGAGCCAGAGCAGCATGGAGAGAGCTGTGTCCTGTTCCCGCATTTTTAAACACCCGAGCTCGGGCTTGCTTGGAAATGCTGTCCTATTTGTTGGTAACAGTGCCTACAGACATCTCTCCCTCTCCGTTGTCGAAATGATCGCAAAGGAAGATACCTCTGGGTCGAGCCTTTCCTGCGGCTGGCGCGTGTTTGTTGTGCTCCCTCCCATGTGTCATCGCTTTGTGTAAAGGCATCCCTTCAAAGGGATGGAGGGAGTGTCACTGCTCCTCCTTCTGTCCCTAGCCAGGGATTTAACAAGCAATACTGAGGTAATCCCGTCTCTGGCAGCCGTGCTCCTCAGGCAGCGATCTTATCTTGCTGTGAAAGCTGAAGAGATCACACTCCTGTCAGTGCTGGGATGGAGGAGGTCTGAGGAGCTGCAGAGGTGCAGCTGGAAAAGACTCGGAGGGAAAAGCATCCATCCTGAGCTGGTCCCTCCATCCAGGCTGGCCAGCTACAGCAAAACCCGTGTGGTGTGCTGGTCTTCAGCCTGAGCAAGGTCTCTGCAGCACAGTGATTGTACTGATGTGGGCTGAGCTCTTGTTCTGTAATTTCCCATGCTGCAGGCAGCCTAGTGCTTCACTCTGTGCTGCCCTTGTTCGGGGATTTCCTGTCATCCTCCTATAGAGCTGAGGGCAGAGATACTTATCTTGCATCTCAAATGAAATTTCAGGTCCTAGGGAGAGTAATTAATATTCTGTGTATTGCTCGGTCCTGTAGGCGTGACAACTCTGTTCCAAATAATATCACTGTTCTTCCTTTCTTTTTTTTTAATAGTTTATGGAGACAAGAGAGCTTGTTTCAGTCTGAGGGGGTTTGTCTTGTTTTGTTTTTTTCTTCTTTCCCCAGCATCCAACGAGCTGCACTGGTGGTTCTGGAAAATTACTACCGAGATTTCACAGTCTACAACCCAGCCTTGTTAACAGCCTCCAAATCCCGAGCAGCCAAGCACATGGCTGGCCTGAAAGTCTACAATGTTGATGGTAGGTGAGGTGAAATGTAGTCTCTGAGACTGGGTGGGATGGGGAAGGGCTGGGTTGGCTTTATGCTTTGTTTTGCACACATTCTCACCTTTTTGCTTTGCCAAATCCTTGTCTCTTGCTGGAAGTCTTCCCAGCAGCCCTGAGTTTGCCAGTTCCAGATGACTTTACCGATGTGTTTAGCTTGCAATAAGGCTTTTGTCTTTGCCAGGTGAAATAGCCACGTTTTGGGTCGGGCTTAATTGTCATGTGGCTTGACCCTTTTCAGCACCACTGCTTGTTTTAAGCAGCCTCTGCTTTTGTCACCCTTGGGTCATCTCCTCTGTTGTGCTACTACAGTAAACACAACTTTTAACCTAATGAGTTCCCCAGTCGTTTATTGTGCTGCTTTCCCATACAGCCTTCAGGAAAGTGAAGTAGCCACAGTATAAGCAGCAGCTGCAGCCTCAGCACTAAATGAGCTATGCCTGGCTCACCCATGGCCATGGAAATTCAGATACAGATAACGATTCCCATTGAGCTTCGCCCATTCTACAAACCGTTTTCAGGCTTTGGGGCTTTAAAAAAGCCTTTGGGAGGATGGATGGATGGATGGATGGATGGATGGATGGATGGATGGATGGATGGATGGATGGATGGATATGTGGATGCTCAAAGCAGTGAAAACTGGGCTTAATCATTTGACACTCTTGAACCCTTCCAGTGAAAGCCACATTTGATAAGCAAGATGTGTCCAGCAGCCTTTATAGAGGTGCATAGTCCTTTGGAAGAGTCGAAGTTGAGTAGCAAAGCTTTTATGGTGAAGGATGGCTGAAGTTTTGTGACAAAATGTGGTAAAGGCACGTGCTGCCCATGAATTTGTTAGTATTGAAAGGCTTTGAGGCTGGAAAGAAGAGACTGAAGGGACTTAGCTGGGCAAGTTGGCTCTGTGTGCATGGCGTGGAGACTGAAATATCAAGAATATCTGTCATATGGAATAACATGAGACATGATTGTTTCGCTTTCAACAAAGTTGCAGTGCCTTATGGGTGTGGAACATTTCGTTTTCATTTTCCTTCTTGGCTGGTTGGTTTGTTTGGATTTGTTTCATTTTTGGTGAGTCTCAAAGACCTTATCCTAAAGGCTTCTCTAACCTCATGCAGCACTCCTGAGTCTATAAAATTAATTGGAGGTTTAGATCCTTACAGCGAGAGATTCCCATCCTGACAGAGGAAGGGGGAAGTGAGGGAAGGGGAAGGACAGGTTGCCCATCCTGTGTCCTTTGCTGCCTGGAGTGATGCTCTTGGTTGAGTTGTGTTGGAGAGGGGAAGCAAACAGACATGTAAACAGAAATGCTCTGCATTCTTCTAGAGGTGAAATCATTCATTCCAGCTGCTCACTCTCAGTGAGGCCTCGTGTATGGAAGGTTAGGGCTTCCCAATCCCACAGCTGTCTGCACACTGTTCAAACCCCACAGCCTGCCAGGCTAACTGCAGGGTGTGCCATTCTGATTACTGGCTTGTCTTCTCCTGCGCTGCAGTATCTCTTCAGGAGCTGGCATGCTCTCTTTTCCTGCAGCACCTGCTGGGACAGTGGGACTCCCAAGCTCAGAGGAAAGATTGTCCGTCTGGTAGTGCGAGTGGCTCAGAAGCTGCTAGCTCATGAGGCTTCGTTAGAAGAGAAGAAACCAGGAGCAAGCTGCAGATGTGGCTGGCAGGCTTTTCCAAGTGTCAAGCTTGTGAGCCTGCCAGGGCCTGGAAACTCCTGCTTTCCCTTCTGGGGCAGTACCAGTTGCCTGGGCTGTTCTGTGTGCAATGCTGCTGCCTTTGTGGACATGGAAATCTCAGGCTTAGAGGCATGGCCTTAAGAAGGTTCCATCCATCTTACAAAGCAGAGTGTAGCTCTGGCTGCAGCTTACCCTGGCAGCCTGACAGTCTCTTATACTCTTCTTGTAAAAAGACAGTAATGCTATTAAGGCAGCCTAATTTGTTGACAGCTTTTGTATTTGATACTGCAGCAGCCAGGAAAGAAAAACATATTGCTGTAATCTCTCTTATGCAGAGTGGGGAGGTTCACCTTCAAAACCAGGACTTTCATTGCCAGGCATAGTCAACAAGGCGAATTAAAGATGTAACCCAAATTTGGGAGCTAGTGTCTCCCTTGAGTCATATCCTCCATTTCAAGGCTGTCAAACAATGTCTGAAATGTTTAGACTCTTAAGAAGCTGTTTGTATGAGTGCTTGTTCTTCCCACTGCTGAGTTTCAGGCTTCTGTCTTGGAATTTGGTTTGGGCTTTTTAGGAAAAAAATTGAAGAGTTGCCCTTGCTTGAGCAGAACAGTTTTGTGTGTGTCTGTGCAATTGATTGGCCTTAACCACTGCCAGCTGAGAGTGTGGGCTTCCAGAGCAGTTGGCACAAAAGCTGCTCTTGGTGGCTTGGAGGCAGTCCTAGTGTACCACTTCTCTCTGGGTAGACCCGCCTCTGCCCTCTATCTGGATAGAAGGGCTTGTAAACTCTTCTGGGGCAGCCTTTTTCCTCTCCCTACCTGAAAAGCCAGAGCTGAGGGCTTCATGGGAGAGTTGCAGAACCTAGTACTGTATTTTAAGGTCACTAGTTAAGGTCTTGTAGTAGACAGCTCTGTCGACTGACTGGGTGTTACAGAGCAGATTGCAGCTTCCCTGTTCCTGTGGCTGTGTACGATCTGTTAACAGCAGCAGAAGCTCTGATGGCAGGTGCTGCTCAGGATGCCGTGAGAAGCTACTACACATATAGACCCCAGCCTACCCAGTTGAGGGACTGCTGCTCTGACAGCACCTGCCCTTCTGGGAAACCCTGTGCTGTGTCTAAAGGTGACCCTGCTGCCCCTGCATCCTGTTTTCCCTTCCTGCAGATAACTGTCTGGAGTTTGGCTTCTATTTATTCATCTCCACGTCTCATTATGTTCTTGTGTTTGTCTCTCTCCTCTTTCCAACTTCTCACTTTTTGTGCTTTCACACTGTCTTGCTGCTGAAACGTGGTATGTTCCAGCTGCCCTTGCCTTCAAACTGAAAGCATATATAATGGGGGGTAAGTTGCACCCTTGGCATGTTCACCTCACTCTGCCTTTGTGTATGTTGCGTGAGACCCTCCATCCCAACTAACCTCCCTTGTCCACGTGCCAGAACGCCCTCTCTAAGCCTGTGCTGCCTTGCAGGGTTTCTGCTGGAGCTCCTGAGGACCAGGGAAGGGTTTATAGCGTTGGCTGGGAAGGCTGGAGCCCCAGAGCACGTGTGACGGATGCCGTGGGGTGCCGGACTGTCCCAGCCCCGGCCCTGTGGCACTAACACCGCCTTTGTCTCCTTTGTGCCCGTCCTTGCCCCCGCAGGCCCAGGTAACAACGCGTCGGGGCAGTCCCGGGCCATGATCGCGGCCGCCGCCCGGCGCAGGGACTCCAGTCACAACGAGCTCTACTACGAGGAGGCCGACCACGAGCGCCGCGTGAAGAAACGCCGGGCGAGGTAAAGCCACCCTGTCGCACGTGCTGCTGTGAGGCTCGGCTCTGCGGGGCTTGCCCAGCCTGGCGGGTGCCCCCGACCCACCATGAGGGGCTGGCTGTAAATCTGTCACAGGGAAGAAGCTTGTGAAACCCAGATGCATAAGGGAGGGGGACAGCTTGCAACTGGAATTGTCTGAAGAGCATGCGTGCAGCTGAGCTCGTGTATACGAGGCAGATAAACTAATGCAATGTCATGGATTAGGGAACAGTCCAGTGCTTGACAAGTCTGTAGTTACTTGCTGTAGGAAATCCCATTATTTTTGCCCATGGCCAGGCTTGTCAGCTGAAGGAATCCAGGGACAGGATCATTGGAGTGCTTGGAGTTGCCCATTCATGGGTGAGGAGAATATTTGTGTTTGCAGACTAGTCAAAGGGACAGTTTGACTGGCTTTCGGTGAATTGAGGAGGAAAGGCTTCACCACAAACAGTTACATTTTATTTTGGAACACACATATGTTTTCTGCCAGTCACACTTGGGCTGCAGAGTTGATGCTGTGTTCAGGTGACCCAAGACAGTGCCTCTGTTTGCTCAGGAGCCTAATTGCAGTCTGTAGTTAGCATACCTAACAGTTTGAGGCAAGTTGCTTATGGGCAGGCACCCCTGAACTGAGCTGTGTTTGAAAGGAATGTGTCATAACTGGAAGGAGCTGGCTCATTTTGGGTTTTCTTTTGGCAGTTTGTTTCACTGGGAAAGTGCTGGCACAACGTCCCCTCCTTGCCTGCTTCAGTCTGACCTCTGCTCTGTAGCCTCTGTCTTTTAGGCTCTCTTCCAGCCTCGGAGCAATAGGAACTTAAAACTTTCTCTTCTGTGAAGTGTAGCATCCTAACTTGGCCACATCTCCCGTGCTTGCTGAGTTTGGTTAGAACAACTGCTTAGTCAGAGGGAAACCATCAGTCACCAGATAAGGCCAGGTGTTTCAGGCCAGGAGTTTAGAAACTGATTTCCACCCCCCACCTCCCCCGTGTCAAATTAAACAAAATGGGCAAGGTCTCATGCTGTTCCTCAGGTACAGTCTGAATGCGGTATGCTATACCTCTGCTTGTGCTGAGGCAGCTGCCCCTTGCTTTAAGATGCATTGGATAGTGAGATCATTGTGGACAGTCATTGGTGACTTGAGAGGAAATTAAGTATGAAACAAGTCTTGTCTGAAGGGGCCAAAGAGTTCTGTTGCGTGGCTCTTTCATTATCCTCTTTTCCTCACTTGCAAGTTAGCCCAGTACTAAATACTGAGCATCATAAGACATCTGTTCCCCTTTCATGGTGTGGTCTTGGTGTTTGCTCACCTGTGCCAACACAGGAATGGTTTGCAGAAGATGCCTCTAGCTGCAGTGTTAGGAGCGAAGCTGGAGGGGTGTTTTCACCCTTGCTGTTCGGTGGGGGGGTGCAGGGCAGCCATTGGGCAGCATGAGCTCTGCACCCAGCTGGTGGAAATGGGAGCAGGCTGCAGCTTGTGAGCACGGAGTGTCTCGGAGCAGGCTGTGTCCTGGAGTGCAGTCAGCCTCCCCCTGAGTGCTTGCCTGTCCTGTGCTTCGTGCTGCAGTCCTGTGTGCTGGGACCCTGTACTCAGACACGCATTCAGCGCAAGGGCAGCTGTGTCTCGTTTGAGTCATGTAGCTGATGTTTATGCTGCACTGGCAGAACCAAGTGCAGTGCTCAGGGCTTTACAATCTTAATCCTGGTTCATGGCCCTCAATTGCTGGATGGCTTGGGCAAGGAAGGAAAAGCTCCTCAGCCTCCCAGCAGAGAAGGTTTTGTGTAGATTGGTGGCAGGCAGTGACTCGATGGCTGATGGGGAAAGGAGGTTTTGTAAATCCTGACTCCCAGGCTCTGCCTTAACCACAGACCCATCCTACTTCTTGTTATGACTCTTACTGTCCTGATTTTCCTTCTGCAGGCTTGTGGTTGCAGTAGAAGAGGCTTTCACTCACATCAAACGCCTGCAGGCAGAGGAACAGCAGAAAGCTCCAGGAGAGATGATGGACCCACGAGAAGCAGCCCAGGCAATCTTCCCCTCCATGGCAAGAGCTCTGCAGAAGTACCTTCGCACCACCCGCCAGCAGCAGTACCACAGCATGGAGAGCATCTTGCAACACTTGTCCTTCTGCATCACCAACAACATGACACCAAAGGTAAAGCTTTCTCTAGCGCTGCTGCAGGAGGGAGGGAGAAGGGGATGGCACATCTGTGTGTGCAAGCAGAACAGAAAGTTGTCACGGGAGGTGAGTGGAGGCTTTCATAGTTGCTCCCTGTGAATCGACCAGTGCCATGTAGGTTGCAGCAGGTCTCACAGGGAAATAGTATTTCCTCTGCAGCATCTTCTGTCTCTTTATCTGAAAGTGCCTGTGAGGTATTCATTCTTGTATCCAATTCAGCAGAGGGAATACTAAATAAAGGTTTGAAAGGGTGGCTTTGAGTCACAGGTGTTTTCCCAGCTGGCTTCTGGTAGTAGTATGATGCAGGTGGCAACCTGCAAAGGATCGTTCTTGGTTTTCTGCCCTCTCTGCTATGCTGCATTTTGGACTGCTAATTATTGTCTAAATCTCTGTCTCTCTGACAATGTTTCTAATTCATGAGCTGCTTGATCAAACATAGTTTGCTGCTTCATGCCCAGACTGTGACTGTTGACTTGCAGACACGGGGAGGGACTGAATGATAAGGGAAACAGGTCACACAGTTCCCCTCCCACTCTCTACCTTCCCCTCAGTGCTAGGGAAGGGTTATTCTTGGACATTCACCCAGGACTTACTACAGTAAGAGCAGAAATGCTGTCAAGAGATGGGGCTTAGCACGCTCTCACTGTGAGCCACCTGGGGCCTTGCCCAGGTATGCAAGGGGATTTCTGCTGCCATTAAGGTTGCAGAGGGACTTTAAAACTCAGCAAGGTCAAATGGCATTTTGCATTCTGTTTTCAGTTTTGCACCCTCAGGCTGAAAACATGGGAACATCTGATTACCACCATAGCTTGGCCTGAAGGAGAGAGCCAGCTATCCTATCTGAGTGGCTGGGACTGTAGTTTTGGGATGGGTTATGGGGCTGGAAGGGGAGAAATGACCTCTGCTCTACTGAACTGCTGCCAGATGGCTGTGGTGATGGCAGAAGTCAGGGCTATAACTTTGCAAACTTGCTGGGATGGACTGAAAGAGGATCTCCTGATGTTTGTGTCTAGTCCTGGGTCCGAAAAGCTGGGAGGGACCGGGGAGAAGATGTCTTCTGAAGTGTGAAAGCTGAAACAATTTGCAGCATGGCAAGCCCATGCTCGTGGAGCTGTATTTGGGGATGGGAAGAGAGCAGGGCGAGTTGTGGGGCTGGTGCTAATGTGTGTCCCGCTCTTGGCAGGCATTCCTGGAGCGTTACCTCAACCCAGGCCCAACCCTCCAGTACGACAGGGATCGCTGGTTCTCCAAGCAGTGGACGCTGGTCAGCGAGGAAGCGGTCACAAGCGGGTTACAAGACGGCGTCGTGTTTGTCCTCAAGTGCTTGGACTTCAGCCTTGTTGTTAATGTGAAAAAAATCCCCTTCATCAAACTCTCAGAAGAGTTCATAGACCCTAAATCTCATAAATTTGTCCTCCGCTTACAGTCTGAGACTTCAGTCTAAGGGATTTTGAGGGTGGGTTGTTGGGAGATTTTTATTTTTTTTTTTTCAATATTGTGCTTTTGGGTTTAATTTCCCCAATGCTGACTGAAACTGGCAGATGATGGACCAGTAATATTTGACCATCTGCACTTTATTTGGAAAGGGGAGGGGGGAGTTGGGATATCTTATCTAGAAAGAAGTATCTTAAGAGGCAACAGGGTGACTCGGCTCAGTTAGCTCAGCCTTGGAGACAGAACAGATTTTTTTCTTTCCCCCTCTTCCTGTAAATCTCACGCTCTCTTTCTCTGCACGGCTGCAGCGTCAGAGCTGTTGTTGGAGCGCTGCCTTACACCGCGCACGCCTGCGCCCTTGTGTCTCTGCTTTTGCCACCTCTGGCTGCTCCCGAGGGCTCATTGCTCACCTCTCCCTCCCAGAAACCTCCTGGCCCGTGGTGCCGCAGTCCCTGCTCACTCGGGGAGGAGGGGATATCAAAGGGTGGGGGTGTGAGGGGACTTTTATTCTTTATTCTTCTTCTCCTCCTCTCCATGTGCCTCTTCTGTCAGTGCCGGACCTCTATGGGCGTAATGGGATGGTTTCACTCTCTGTGAAGCTGCTTGTCTTCAAGTGGATCGGCCCATTTGCAGCTCTTCAAGTTTTTGGTTTTTTTCTTAATCAGTGCTTGTTAGTGAAGTTGTTCTTCATGTCACAGCTCCCTGTTATCTCTCACCTGCTTCCCTCTGTCCTGCTTGTCTGCGTCTTTCTCAGGCACTCCCAAGGCTTCCTGTTTCTGTCCCCTTCTGTCTGGCTTTCTGAATGTGTTTCTCCAGGCATTGCCACTTCCTTTTGCACCTGCAAGGGCTGAGTATTTGCACTGGGACAGGGTCAGTAAGTAGCTGGCTCCTCCTCAGATAAATCACAGACCCTCCCTACATCTGACAGCCTCTTTGAGGGGAAAGGGGTGTGGGCAGGAATGTGCCCCTCCCTCTCTAGCCAGCTTCAGGTGTGTCTGGAGAAAAGATGGGCAAAAACACTTCCCTCCTTCAGGAGAGGAGCCAGGGAAAGGCTGACCTCTGCCCCATTCAGTTGCTTTGGAGAACTGTTGTGCTTTGGAAGCACTGCAGTGAGTCCTTCCCCACCGTACGCCTTCAGCTGTAGCTAAGAAATACCAAACAATGCCTGAATGTTGAAAATCTGCCTGCCTTTCTTGGCCTTGCTGTGCTGTGGGAGTTTCTGCTCAGTGCTGGGATCTGCTTCTGAGAGATGCAGTTGTGTTTGTGAGGCTGCCTTTGCCCACTGGTGTGAATTTAGTCACCTGAGTTTGGAAGGTTTGTTTTTAACGGTGAGCCTAAATCAGTGTCTGAAGTCTGATTGCCAGCACAGAGCATGGAGTGACTGGAGCCAGCTGCAAGGCTGGCAGCGACCTGAAGGTCCCTCAAGATCCACGTGAATGTAAATGATCAATTCATTCTGCTCAGTCTTTTGCCATGCAAATATCCCTTATCGGGCAGGATCTGGCCTGCCCTCCGTATGGATGTCTTAACCAAGAAGGCCCTGGTTCCAGCAGAGTGTAAGTCAGTGCCTTTCATTGCCAGCCTGCACAGTCTTCTGAGGAGGGCTGCCACAGCCCCTCCTGTTCCTCCTGGCCTTCCCCAGCCCTTCCCATGGCAGGCATGGGCACCACAAGCTGGTGGGAGGGAGCAGCCTCCTTAAACAGGGATGCTGGGGGCAGGGCAGGAGGGTCCATCCTCCTTCCAGCTTCAGCAGCAGTGGAGATGCGGGTCTGACAGCACCTGTGCATAGTCTTCTTGGGATCAGGGGAGCACCCTGCTGCGTGAGGGTCCAAAGTGATGAAACCCCGTCCAAGTGACACCTGCAGTTTCCTGCACCTCTCTTACAAGCACGTGGTAGTCTCCTGGATCCTTTTTAGTCCATCTAATGTACCAGATGTGCTTGTAAAGAAACTGGATGGCACAGCACGTGACGGGATTATGCCCTTTGCCCTTAAAGGATGGGAAGTAGGTAGTGTTTTCTCTTCTCTAAACTCAGTGTTGGGGTTTTTTTTTTTGCAGATCAGGCTTTCTGGTAGTCTATATGGGGACTCCTTTATTGACTGTGGCCTTCTCAGTGTTCTGCTTTGAAAGAAATATGTTGGTTTATTCCTTTATAAGAAAAAAAAAAAAAAGGAAGGAGACCATACAGTATTTTACACTTGGCTCTCCTGAAGATGCCTGCACCTGGCTTTTATGATGTGCATAACCAGTAGGGTGGGAGAGACTGGGAGTAGCTTGGGAGACTGGAGCACTTAATACCTGTGTGGAGGCCACTGCCTGTGGCTGAATTGGCTCGTATCTGTGAAGCCAGAACAAGAACCACCTTGCCAGGGGCTTGGGTGTGCCGTGTATGTGAGAGCACCTTGTCACAGGCACATCTGCAAAACTTTTTTACTTTCCCAGGATTTCCTTCCCCTTTCCTTTTTCCTGCCCCATGAGGAGGGGTTGTCTGATGGTATCTGCTCAGGAAACTCATGTCTTAATTTTGTTAAATCTTTTAACACACGGAGAACCAGACAGAAGCAGCGTGTGCTCGATCTGGGTCTGCTTCTTCATCTCTGTGCTGTGGTTCAACACTGCCTTTTCTGCCTGCTGCCAAAAAGGACACTGTCAACAGGGGCCAACTCCTGCATTTAATGCTCTTCCCTATGTCAGCAGTGTGAATGCTTTGCCTGATGAAATCTGAAGGAGAGGACTCTCTCAAATGGTCTCTTTAGAGATGCAACCTGCTTAGAGGCAAGGACAGACTGAAAGGGGAATCATGATTCCTGAACATTCCCTGTTCTGGTATTTTTAGTGACATTTTCAGGGTCTCTCTTGCTTCCCTTCTCCATGCAAAGTCAGGGGACCACTGTCATACCTACCTCACTGGGGTGTTGTGAGGCTAAACTCAACTTGCTTTCAAGTGCTTTGAGATCCACAGTTGGATCTGTGGCATCTGTAGGAATTCAGACTATAAAAAATACTGAGCGGTGAGTGCAGACTGGTTTGTTTAACTCTGTTTATAGCCAGCTAATGAGTAAGAATGGAGTCATAGGGAACGAAGCTCTGATCCAATTCCTGCAGCCCTTACTTCTGCCAAGCTTGCCAAGAGCTGAGCATAAATACAACTTGTAGGGTTTGCCAGCCAAGTGCAGGCTGTTCCTCCGAATGCCTCTCCTATCCTGCACTGTCTCCTTGCACATATTTTCCTTCCTCTCTCCCACTCTGGGTGTTTGTACCTGGTTGGGAATTGTGGGGGTTTTATTAGAATTCAAGTGGTCTCTTGAGACAACCCTGTTTGTGATGAAGTGGTCAGTGTCCCCCTTGGAGATGATCCTTGCACTGGACGTCCTTCACTGGAAGCTGGACCATTTGATAGGGTGCTGTGCTGCCCAGCCGGGATTGGTGGTGGCCCGCTCCTCTCTTCCATGTTGGCACGTTTCCTGTAACTCAAGTATGCTGCTCAGATACCTTAAAGACTTTGGTTTTTTGCTCTCAGATTTGTTGCAGCCTAAATCCAAAGCCATGCTGAGGTCTTGCAAAACCAGATGCAGCTGAGACTTTCAAGTGTTCTAGAGCAGATGGAAATGACTGTGGGTTTCCATGAAGGCTGTCTTTCTCTTTCATGGCTATAAAGTAAAAGATTTGGATTTCTTGCAGCTTCCAGGAGTGTAGGGGCAGATACTACTCTAAACACTTTGCCAGTCCTGTAACTGGGCATGGGCAGATGTTGTTGTCACATCTGTTAGCCTCTCATTGCCATGTGGCTTCAGCCGTGGGTGCAGACTCTGTGGGGCTGCCCTGGGTCTCAGTGTCCTTTCCCACACCTGGAAGCCAAGCAGGCAGCAGTCTTGGAAGTGTTAAGCATTGTAGCACTCCTCTCCATAGTGTATCTGCAGGGCTGGGAGGTGCTGAGGCTGCACTTGGAAGCTTGGGAGGCAGTGCACAGCAAGGCTCAAGTTTGGAGGAGATCTGAACAAATCCCAACCCTTATGAAACCTCCAAACCTTTTCCTTTGGGATGGGGCTCTCTGTGCAATGCCTAGGGAATCTGCTGTTGCTGAGCATGCCAAAAGCTGTAGGGAAGGAGTTTCTGGAGCTGGTCCTGCCCCACATAAGTAGCTGTGAAGCGTTTCATTTGAGATGTGCTCACTTCCAACACTTGCTGCTGAAGAAACTGGGAAGATCCATAACTTGGCTAACCATGGAAACCTGTTCAAGCCAATTTCATCTTGCTCACTGAAACGTGTAATTCTGCCTTTTTCAAAGGTAAAACAAAAGTCTTGCAGTCTTCTGCAACAATGCTGTAGTCTGGTCCCAAGCTGGCTCCTCACGTGGTCTCAGTGCTGCCCAGCCGTGTGAGAGCTGCTCCCGAGGTGTGTGTGCAGGTGTTTTCTCATTCAGCTTGTGTGTGTCTGTGTGCTTTTCCCCCTCTAGGTGTGCACATTATACATGTTTAAAGCCTGAAGCCAGACTTGGTGGTTCAGTGTTTCAGCTGTTGTTAAGAAGAAAGTGCTCTTGGAATTGAGCTGGTTTTAGAAAACAAACAAACAAAAAAATGAAGTAAAACCCCCAAATTTCTGTTCTAAAAGATATGGCTTTGGGCCACGATGTTCTCCTACAGGAGTGTGTGTCCTCCTGCGTTCAGGCTGCTGCCTCCCATCGATGATGACCAAAAGTTGCCGTTTCTGACAACTGTGAGTGGTGCGGATCGCTTTGGGATAGTCCCGAGCCGGGTCCCTGCCATGCCAGCGGTACAGCTGGCGCTATCCACCCATCTGCATCCCTCCAAGAGACTGCATTTTTTATCCCTGTGGCACACGGAACCCTGTGGGCAGCAGGCAGCGGGCCCTGCCCCGGGTGTGCTCTGCCCGGGGAGGAGGGGATCCTTCGCCCCTCTGGCTGCTTCCTGGGCACCTCTCACCAGCGTTAACGATGCTTGGGGGTATCTCCTGTGTGCACCGTGGGGAGATGCTGTGGCCACTACCTGAACAGGCATAACTGTGAAGGAGTCTTACACTCTTCTGTGCCTGTTTCTGTGATTCAGCATTATTGTGTCTTGGGGAAGGGGGTGGGAGTAAAATGCCCTTCCCCCACCCTCCTTTATCACTGTGTAATACTTTTTCTACACACTCTGTGTATAGTAAGAAGGGTTTTGCCAAGGTTTTCTAATTAATAGACACTAACCAGCATTTCTTTCTTTCTCTTCTTTGCACATGTGACTTTAACTGCAGTGGTACATGGTTTTTCTGTTCTTTTCTAATCGTGAACTTAAGTAAGCAAATTCCTGGTGTCTGTGACATTAATGCACTGTGGGTTTAGCCTTGTAAATTGTTCTGTTCCAAGCTGGGTTCTCTTAAGTTATAGCTGGATGGGGTTTTGTTGTTTTTTAAACTGAAACATAAAACCGTTTTACACTTTGCATATTTTGTACAGTAAAATTCTGGAAATAAACTGAAACCAGATTTGATTGTCCCACTCCTTTCTCTTATCCTTTCAGACAAAAAAAAGCTCTTCTGCTTTAGTGTTTTTTGAGGTTGTCTTTTTGTCACCCTCATTCTAGGCCTTTCTGGTCTGCCCTGCCACACCACAGTAAAATGCAAACTCATTTTTCACTCCTGAAGGAAGACTGGTAGGTGACTGCTTTGAACGCCTGAAATCTCAAATGATGGGGAGCAAATGCAGCTGGGGAAGGAGGTGGGGGGCTGCATGACTGGAGTGGGAACAGGTTTTTCTGCCTCCTGTGTTCTCATAGTTTGCACACAAATTATGAAGTGCAGGATTCACTGCCGAGTTCCTTATTTGGCTCTGGTGGGGAGGAGGAGTGGCGAGTGGCAGAAAAGCCAGTGCTCCTTGTTTGTGTGGATGCAAGCCTGTGCTCTGCTAAGAAAAGGTGCAGGGATCTCACCTCAACAGCATCTCTGGGTGTGGCTTTCCCCACCATCAGTTTCCATCTCCAGCACGCCAAGAGCTCAGAAAGATCAAGCAGCTGTGCCCAAGGAAATGTGGGAACAGCTTTTTTGTCTAGATGTTCTTTGGTGCCCACTCTTCAGGCAAGCTCAGCCCAGCAGATCTCCTTGGTGCCTTCAGCTGCTGGAAAAACCCACAGGATGCTGCTCTTCAGTGAAAAAGAGTGCAGCAGTTGTGGAGATAAGCAGCGCAGACAAAAATGCCAGTGGAGAGAAACAGCCACGTGGGTGAATCTCTGCTTGTGGGGAGACAGATGTGTTTGGGCTAGAGAGAGCTGAACTAAGGCCTGGGAGGAAGCAGGAAGGGTGGGACAGGGGTGTGCTCTGTTCTGCCTCCTGCTCTCCCTTGATCTCTGCTTTTGATCTGTGCCCTCCATCCTGCTGGTGCTTTGGCAGTGCCCAGCCCTGCACTGTTTGCAGGTCAGCTCCCAGAGCTGGCCAGGGAAAGGAAAGAGCACTGCTGCTGCCCTGCAGAGCCTGAAATGGGGGTGCAGCCATTGCTGGTCCCCTCCTGCCCCTCAGAGGAAGACCTGACTTGTCGGACTGGAGCTGTGTGGGTAAAGGCTCTGTGGGAGTCGGCCGCAGGTGTGTCATGGGAAGGTGTAAGCAGCAGGAATTTGGCATAAACAAGACACTGGGCTTGTCAGCCTTGTTCCAGGCTCTTAGCCTTGAGAGCTGTGTCTTTACATGTGAGTTCAGCACACTCTGTTTCATTTCTGGGATAGTGCTGATACCAAATCAACACCTGAACACTGCCGTTCATGGTGCTTTCTCTCCTGCTGTGGGCTGTGGAAGCTGATGGAAGGAACAGGCTTTGCTAGAGGGACTAGTTCCCATGGCCTTCACCCAGAGCTCAGACACCTGAATCATAAAGGGCTGTGGTATGTAGCTCAGCAGAAATTAGAGCTGAGGGAGCTGATCTGGTTTGGCCAAGTCTTTTCACTGAAGTTGCACGGACCTTTGAGGTGTGATGGAGCCTCAGGTGCAATGCTGGGTTAAGTATTACTGACCCAAACCTCTGACAGAAAGGGGATGGAGGCTTTTACTGGAAAAATCCCACCACTTGGAGGGACCTGGCATGCTGAACCAGAGGTAAGCATATTTTGCCTGAGGGACATACTGGACTTGAGGGGGAGATGCCTCTCCTGCAGTGCCCCTCTTGACCATATGGGTATAAGACACTGGCTGCCCTGAGACGGCACAGCAACAACCGCTGCTATGGGTATTGGGTGGCTGAGCTGGGGCTTAATTCACGTGAAGATTGATTGGCCCTGGTAGGTGATGGGACCAGGCCTCACAGCCACGGGCAGTGAGAAAACATCAGCTGTGGGGAATGAAGTGGGAATCTGTGGGGCAAAGGGGCCACAGGCAGTCAGGGCATAACAAACGGGGTAAGAAAGGAATTTGTCACCTTCAGCAATTGGCTCCAGAGCCTTGCTTGAAGCACTAGCAGCACCTCACCATGTGATATTTTTAGCTAAATTAATAGTTCAGTGAGACATCTGGCTGTGGAGGTCGGTAATCCCAAAACATTTCCTGGTACAATGAACTGGCTCTGCAGTCTCAGCCCCAGGTCTAGACTCCTGGCAAATACAGGAGAGGTTGAACTCAAGGGCTTCCAAGGGGTCCTGGAGCTCGGGATGGGTGGGGTAGGTGCGAGGGAAAGGGGCTCTCTCAGCAGGACATGTTGTCCCACAACAGCATGCAGGAAGGGAAGGTGTATTGGGAGTCGGCCAAGCAGAGTGCTTTGATTTGTCTTTCAACAGCACTCCCGAGTTTATGTTGGATTGGGAAGGTGATGGTTTAGGTTACAGTCCTTTCCGGTACTGACAGATAATCCACTGGGGCAAGGGCATCCATTCCCTTTTCATGTGTGCATCCACGGACTGCTGGGTCAGGCGCTGCTGAGAGAAAAGAGAGCACTGAGCACAACGTGTCTGCAGAAGCGGGGATGGTGTAGTGGGGCGATGGCCTATGCATAAATCATGAGCTGTGAACAAGGTTACCCAGTTGCTTTGAAAAGCTGTAACAAGTTTTACAGCCCCGCTGTGAGCTTGTGTGCTAGTTTGCGCTGACGTGTTGCTAGGAAAGTGGGGAGTACCTCAAACGGGAAGAAAGCTGTTTTCCTGTTTGTCCCCATATCCCTGTCCCTCTCCATAATGAACTTCGAAAAGGTTGTGAGTTGTCTGGGCTCCCCCCGCCCCTCCCAACTACTGCTCACATCGTAGCCTGTATTCAGGCTGGGGCGTGCTGCAGAACTGCCAGCCTACTCCAAAGCCCCGAGCTGATCTTCCCTTCCTCCAAAATCTGGGGACCTGAATGGAGTGCAGACTTCTGTACAGGACTTGGGGCTTGCTCTGGTTCCAGCTCAGTTAATGTGGATAACCTGGGGACCCCAGGAGCCCTCCCACAGTGGCACTGCTCCTCTTTGGCCTCCAAAGCCCATGGGTCCTGCCTGCAGGAGAAGGAGAACAGGTGTTTGCTGCCAGGACAGAGGGAACAATCAGTCTGTGGGCTCTGCGTGGGCAGCACTAAATACAACTTAAAAAGGAAGGAGAAAGATAACTTTTACCTTGTGGATGTGCATTTGGGGTAGCTCAGTGCATCCACCTTGCTTATGTATCAGAATATGGAGCAAGCAGCAAAGCCTCAAGAGAGACAGTAAGACAAGGCAATGTGAAGTCAGTGGAAGAGACCTTAGAGATTAGGGTGTGGGTTTTCCCTCCAGCATCCTTAGGAACATGAAGGCACAGAGATTTAAAAAAACTGAGACACCACAAATTGCTCTAGGCACGAAGCTACTCTGTAAATTGAAACATTTTAAGTATCTTCCAAAGGCAAAAATCAGGCTTACAAATGCTTAAACATCTAGTCTTGGTTGTCTTGCTTTTTTCCTTTTTAATTTTTTTCTTTTTAATTTTTTTCTTATTATTTAAAAAGGTAGCACAAATGAAAAGTGGATTCATGGAGAGAAGGGAGTTCTTGACGAAACACGTTTGATTCAGCCTCTTTGAAAGTTTTAAGAGACATTCAGAATGTTAAGGCTCTTTGGACCTCTCTTCAGCACAAGTCAGATGCTGTGGGCATGCTGTAAAAGAGGGAACAAGATGGAGCTGATTATATCTGGGCCACAGATGTGAAACAGATCTGCAAACCTTTTAGCTTCTATTTTGTAAAAGCTCATTCTTGAGTACTCATAATACCAGATCGTACAGTTGATTATAATTTTGCTTTGTAAGTGGTTGTGAGAAACTGGTTTAGTAATTCAGTAACTAGACTGTGGGAAGCTGGGCAAATTCCTTCAGCAACTTCATTTTGTGGGGACTAAAATGTTCCTCAAACATTTAGCTACTTTTGTTGTTCAATAACCCCTCTCTTTGTCACTAGCAGGAGCAGGACTTTGAATGCTGAATTGAATTTTAAAGCAAAAATCAAAATCTGACACCAGGCAAATTTCAGGGCTGCTCTCTGGTCAAACATCACTTTATTTTTTTACCTGTTACTGTGGGAGGGACCTGATTCGAGCTGGGATTTCTCCAAATCTAAAAGCAGGTGAGGTTGCCCATGGCTATTTAAGTCATTTACCACCCATGACCAAGGGAGGGCTCAGTCAGGCCAGCCACTGGTAGTCTCTGGCAGGGAGGTGGCTTTCTGGCTGCTGTTGAATACAGGATACCCCTTCCAGCAAACTCAGCTCGTTTAACCCTCAAGACTTATTTCTTGTATGTGAAGCCATGGCACTTGTCTTCTGCTCAGATGGTGATTACTGGTGGCACTGGGTGTTACTGGTCTCTTCCCACAGGGACCGCAATCAGGGCTTGGTTGCAGGGCGGTGGTTCCTCATCTGGATTTTGGGACAGTGGGAAAAGAAGTCCAGCAAAAAAAATTCTGGTGGTTCTGCCCAGGCTGGTGAAATGGCTTTTCCTTGAGCATGTCCTACCTGTCCCGCTCAAAATAAAAGCCAGTGACAGCCTTGTCCAGACACCTTTCTCCTCAGAAAGGAAATGTTCTCCCTCCTGATGTTCAGAGCTATGGGGATCCAGCACAGCCAGTTCGTGGCAGTGGTGTGAGGGAGGCTGCTGTCTCCCTGGGCTGGGATGGGTACCAGCAGTAGGGGCAGGGAAGGGCTCTGTCCTTCAGTGACCCTCAGTACCATATGCTGTGGGGGTGGGTTGAGGAGAAGAGGAAGTTGGGCACATAAAAATGGAGAGAGCAAATAAACTCGGGGAGCCAGTGAAGGTCAGAAGAGTAGTTAGTCAAGAGGCATGAAAAGAAAGTGAAAAAGCTGTTTTCTTGTTTTCCATAGCATTAGGGACAATGCCCCTTGAGTGCTTTGCTGATCCCCTTTATCACAGGGGCTTGGCAAGAGAAAGTGCAAGGGGGGAGCGAGGCACCGGAAGGATCTTTGCTTCCATCCCAAAGGCAGTTTGTAATCTGATTCCTGAAATGGGTCTTCAAGCTGCAAGGAGGCTCTGTAGCTTTTTTTCCCTTTAAATATCTTAGCACCTTTTAAACCTGGCAGAGTGTTCTGGGAGCTGGGCCAAGACTCTGCTCGGGACCCTGCCCCATGGTCCCCATTGTCATTAGATGTCACCTTCTGCCAAAGAGGTGTGAGAGTCATCCCACAGCTGTGCCCCAGGGGTACTGACCACCCAAGGGCTGCTTTGCTAGAGGTCAGTGGTACAAGGGAGCGGGGAGAAGGCAGGGGATGCTGCAGTGCAGCGGGTTGACACAGAGCCTTGGGTCTCAGGTACACCACAGTCCTGCTGGCACAGCCTCATTACCGGGGTCAATTATCCTCCCTGCTGTGCTCTGCTGTTTCCAGTTTCTAGCAGCTGCTCTTGCGCTGCATGGCATAGATGCACCTGGGGTGTGAAAGCAGCCAGGAGGCAGTGAGGCAGATGAGCTTTGCCTCAGAGGGCTGGGTTGCTTCCTGCCTGTTTGCCCATCCTCCTCTTCAGCCTCCCAAGTCCAGGCATCGATGTGCAACTGGCTGTGTGTGGGACTTCCTCAAAGCCAAAGCTTTGCTGCAGTGGAGAGGAATCCAGATGCAATCTTGGCCTGCCACAAGACTGTGAGCCAGTGGCAGCTGGGAAGTGATATGTTCCGGTCTAATTAATTATTTTCCTGGGAATAAAAGGCGATGTTTTTGTATGGTCTTTGTAATGAATCAATCATTTCTTTAGGTATGATGTGCAGACAGACATGGAGAAGCAGCTGGTGTCCTCGGCTCTATGTTCACGTTGGTGTCTGGCTGAGCAGCTTCATTCTGGGATGGGAAGCAGCTGAGATCTCTGGTTTCACTATGGGGCCATTCCTTTCCCAAGGGAGAGACAGCAGACTCATCACTCCTCAGAAGCATCACAAAACATCACAAACATCACAAAAACTGCATGACACAGCTGACTCTGAAACCATGGAGTAATCTGTGATTTCCAGAGTGCCTCCCTTGTCCTTTCCTCCTGCAGCTGTTTCCCAAATGGTTGACATAAACTCAGAGCACTTTTGGGTTCACAGAGCCTCTACATCAGCAACTGCTGCAGAGGCAGAAACTTTCTCCTCCATGCTGCAGTATGAGAGCTGCAGTGTGTTGCTCCCGATGGGTTTCCCTCTCCCTTATTTGTTGCCCATGAGCAGCACAGGGTGGGCTGTGGTACAGCACCCCAAACAAACCCCTGGGTGGTGCCCTCCAGCCCTGAGTCTGGGAGGAGGTGCTGCATAACCTGGTGTTCCTGCCACACACACTGCATGTTAGGGGGGTCCTCACTGTCACTGGGGACTGATAAGACCAGGTTTTGGAGTACTTTGGGAATTAACTTGACAGTAGTAGGTTAATGGTCAGACTCAATGATCTTAGGGAATGACTGAATGACTCTATGAAGAAACTGATCAGCTTGAAGCACTCGCAGTTGGATGAGGGCAAAATACAATTCCTGTCTTTATCTGTATAAAGACCCATTTAATATGTCTAGTTAACATGCTGGAGCAAAAGAACTATTTGTGAAGAGAGACATGCTTCAGTGCTGCCCATGTACACAAATTTATATTTTTTTAATAAAGGGTTTTTTTCGCAGGTTCCTCATCCAAATGTGCTGATCTTTTGCTTCTCAGGGTGTAGTGGGCAGGGTTAGCCTGACTTTGCTCCTCAGGGCCACCAGTGCCTTTCAAATGCCAGTTGTTCCTACTTCTGACAGAAGACCCCAGGAGCACCTGGGGTCCTGTGTGTCATCCCCATACCACTGTCCCTGCAAGGAAAACACTCAAATTCAAGCTGCCATCTCCTTCACAAGGGGCATTGAGTCATTCAGCTGTTTGGTTATTAGGATCTCGGGGCAGACGAGCTGTTACGAGTAAATGGGAAAGACTTTGCTGCTCACCCATCCTCATTGCTGCAAAGCTTCCTCTGTGGCAACGTTTTCCTAACTTTTAATGTGTTTATCCCAAAAGCTGACAATAAACAGTTCCTCTTTGTGGGCAAAGACAATGATGAGAACTGTAATGGCAGACTGAATGAAGAGAGAAAGGGCAGCCACATCCCTGGCATGAAGGAGTGGCAGCTGTAGGAATAGCTCTTTCTTGCATAAGTTTCAACGGAAACTTTCCATAACCCACTGGCACCACTCCCCAGTATGAGTTCAGCCTCTGCACTTCTACATTATTTATTTCTTCTCCCCCTAGAGGTCTGTTGCTGTGAAGTGTTTAAGTGCCTGTGAAACACCTGTGCACTTGAACATGTCCCTGGTGCTGTTTGCAAGGTCTGCCTGCTCTGCCTGGGTAATCTGTGCCTCCCAGAGCATCTAGAGTGGGGCACTTCAGAACAGAGGGGCACCCACAGTGGGAGAGGAGCACGCAGACAGCACCCAGGCAGTCGGCATGGCTGGAGATTGTGCTGGTTAGGAACGGCAATAGACCAACTCTTCATTTCTTCTTCATGTTTGGAGTGACTGATGTGGAGGCACAGGGCCAGCGCAGGCTGTTACCTTATGCAGGGTGACACCGTGAATGCTTTGCTCCTGGGGAAAGCCTGAAGGTAAAGATAAGCTAATTCTTTTCTCAGATCAGTAGTTGTCCCTTAATCACAGCCCAGGAGACTACCAGAGGGCTAGTTCTGCCTCTTCTACCTCCTTACCAGTGCACATGAATGAGACCTTGAGTCCTGCTTGCTCCCTCACTGACCTGGAGTCCTCCAGCAAACCTCTTGAGGAAAAAGCAGGAGAATGCTGGCCACCCTGTCGACCAGCAGACAGCAGGGTGTGTGTGAAAGAGAGGAGGAGACCTTCATGCTGAGAGCACTCTGAATTTCGAGGCTTTTGAAAGTTGTTCATCACCCCAGAGCAACCAGGCGAATGTTCTCCCCAAACAAACTTGGTTCATCTTCCAGGCAATGCTTGTGCATCCTAAGGAAGCACAGAAGGGCAAATGGTTGACCTGGGGGCTTTGCTGCCTTGTCTATTCCTGTAAGAGGCTGTATCTGTAAAGCACACGAGTGTTCGATGCTCAACAAGGAGCTAACTTGGCCTACAGTCATTTACCATGTTAGCACAATATTCGTTCATGTGCATTGAGATAGAGAGATATCCAGCCATGTGTTGTTCATACTGGCACTTTCCACCAAGGGGATATGGCACACATGGGAACATAGCAATACTTCAGCTTTTTTATACCAGTAGTTTCAAATTTCTATTTCAGCTCATGTAGAGAGAGAGAGTCCAAGAAACTGATCAACAGGCAGGAAAAAAAATCTATAACATCTTGCTTTGCGGTTCATCTGATAAAGGAAATATATAGTGTGTAAACCTTGTTTCTCATCAGGCTGATTCACATTTGTGTAACGAGCTCTGATTCTTGTCCCTTGCACTGTTATTTCCCCTCACATCACGTACCTCTGTCCTAAGCCAGTAAAAGGATGGTCAGAACAATGTATTTTGTTTGTAGCAAGAGAGGAGATGTGTACAGTACCTATGCTAACAACTCTGAACAACTGGAGAGCATCTTTATAAATGCATTTATAAAGATAAAACCATCTCCAAACTCTCCATTCATTGCACTATTGCCAAACCTAAGAAGCCAAGACAATTGAAATCTGCTGGCATGGGAAAGCAAGGAGACCTAATGCTGCCACAGTGACCTGCACATGGATGGTACTGCCCTCACCAGGACTGTGTCTCAGACCCTTGGCTTTGTGAGTGACCCCTTGACTGCAAACTGGTGCTCTGAGCTCCTTCTCAGCCTGCAGTCAAAAGAGGCTTCTCACATGGGACACCTGAGTCTCTAAGCAGGGAGTAACTGTGCAACTAAATACTCAAAAGCCAAGCAGCTTGAATCCATCCGCTGCTCATGCCCAATGCGTCTCATCCGCTATCTAATATGTTTGGATGGCTGTGTTCCCTCCCAGCATCTCGATCATAGGAAAAGATGCTACACAGGCTTTGGGTAAAGAGTCAGCAAAAGCTAGAAGGTCATGAGTGCTTCAGGGTGGGCCCCTATGGATGTTTCCATTGCCTTGGCTCAGTGTCATGATCTTCAAACTCAATGGTTTGGACTCAGGTTGGGCTCAGAGCTGGATCAGCCTGTCCAGCAGTTCAGGAATTCATGAGCTTTGACATCTCATATCAGGCCCCTTGCACCAACTCCAGCTGTGGCCCAAGCTTTCAAGAAGAGGTTTAGACAGGGGACCTGGTGTTCGGTTTTGCATTGCACTGCCAGACAAGAATATCCTGTCGTTATGTGGAATCACTGAAAACTTTAATAGCATCCCTAAAAACCTCCCTCCCCTCCCAAAGCATTTTGCTGCTCTTAGCATGTTAGGGAGTAGCTACAGACTCCCACAGCAGAACTTGCAGGATTGAGTGGTCTTGGCAGAGTAGCTGCAAAGGGCATTGTGTTTAATAAAAGGGCTAAACTTTACAGTTAGGGTTTTCCCTACGTCTTGAAGTGAGATTTGGTCTTTGGATGTTAAGTGCTGGGCTGATGAACACAGAAGATACGAACTGGCTCCCTGCGTCCCTCTGGCAGCAAGCAGGCAGGCACTTTTCTCCTGCCCTGGGACACTCGGAGCAGATTCCCTGCAGATTCCTACTGTCCTTACTAAGGAGGCATGATTTGCAGCGGTGCTGGGTGCCTGCAGGTGCTGCCCTCCGCAGGGGCAGTCCCAGTGGCTCAGCATCGCTGAGAATCAGGCGAGGGGGTCCCGGCAAGGGCAAGGGCAGGGGGAGCGGGGCAGGGGGGAAAGAGGAGCAGCGGTGCTTGCTGATGCTCAAACATAGGTCTTCCAATGGAGGGACCTGCCGCAGGGCGAGGGCTCTCGGGCCCCACAAGTCAAACTGCACAGAGTCACAGTTAGTCATCATCATCGTCATCATCATCGTCATCATCGTCATCATCGTCATCGTCATCATCATCATCATCATCGTCATCATCGTCATCTTCATCATCGTCATCATCTTCGGTATTTATCTTCCCAGAAAGCACGTCCTCTATCCAGTCCTCCAGCTCCTCGGCTGTGGGCAGGTCATCATCATCTCTGATGTCCATCCAGACGCTGTCAGCCTGCGGGAACAGGTGATGAGGGATTAGCTGCCCTTGGGGACACAGGGAAGAGATGGGGTACACAGCTGTTGTGGGGGTGAAGGTTGGACCACGGGTGGGATGCAGGGATGGTGGCGGTGTTAGCTCCCTCTCTGACACAGCCTCTGGGCAGGCTCAGCCAGAGCATCTCTCTGCCCATGCACTGGGATCACCACTTCCCCCTGGAGTGCTGCTGCGTCTGACCAGGGGCGGTGGGACCGGTCAGCAGGTTTACAGGAGTGTGTGGTGCTGTGTGCCCTGACGAGAGGTGTGCCCACTGCCTATGCCTGTGAGCAGGAGCACTGCCCACCTGATGCATTCCTCACTACCCGGACAGTTCTGTAGACTCCAAGCCTACATAGAGAGATCTCAAAGAGACCTCTGCCAGCAGCCCCTGCATCACCCCAGTTCACAGGACATCAGTGTTTTCCTCCTTCCATCCAGAGCCCTTCCGGGACCTCTTCCTTGGAGCCTTTAGAAACATCTGTCAGCACCCCTTCTCCCCAACCTCTTTTACAACCACCTTTGTCTCAGGACCCTGCTCTAGACTCTCCATCTGTGATAATGGTTCTTGCTCTTGGAAGATCCTTTCCTCAGATCATCTCAGCCACGCTCCCATGCCTGGCTGAGATGGCACGTCATGCATCTCAGCTGAAGAATGGTGAGAAACACCAACGCCCTGGGACTGCAGGTACCCCTGCGCTTTCCCTCCAGCTGTCTGCATTACTTCCATAAACCAAAGGGGATGGGGGAATTCAGTAAGAAGACAATGACAAAATTGTGGCTGTTACCCAGGGACAGCAAGCTTGGATGGTCTCTGAGGCCTGGAAATGAAAGTTTTCCTCTCTGCTTTGCCACAGGTTCCTTGGTTAAATGCCCGGATAAGCCCCTTTCCCTTCACTGTCTCCCCTCCATAAAACAGGATCAGCCTCCCATTTTGCAGAGGCGCTATAAGGTTATCTCATTCAGCATTTGATGTTACAGAAGCAAGTGGTCTTCACATATCAGAAGATAACTACCAGCTTTTGCAAATGCATCCAACTTATTTGCCTATCTGCGGTACCTAATTCTCTTTGATTTATGGCTTGCTAAAAAGCCAGACCAATTTCTGCTCAAGGAAAGCTGTGTCTCCCATACAATATATCCCTCCTAAATCATCAAAACTGTAATAAAAAAGAGCCATGGAGAGGCATGCAACTCTTGCTTCACACGAATGTTCATGTCCCTAACCTCAGGACTGTTCATGTGGCAAAAAGTGACACTTTTAAATAATGGGAAGAGGAGTGGCTCCATTTCACCTTGAGAAGGTGCTGTGCAAATAAAGCAGCGATAAAATTTGCAGGGCATTATGGCCCCTAGTCCTGAGCCACAGTCACCACAATGTGATGAGCCAGCTGGGGCTGCTGGGAGCTCTGGTGTTTGCATTGGCAGGTTTTTACAGAAGTGATGGGGTCACAGGGGTTATGTCCACTGAAGCCAACAGCAGTGTTTATTTTCACTCTGTTGTGTAAGTCCCACTTTGTACCTGTGTAACTTGGCTGAATGCAGTGATGTAACACTGAAATAACAAAATGAGCTCAATGTTTATTTTAGATATCACCCGCCAACCTAGAACTTTCTTAAATCTCTCTCGAGAAATCAAAAAAGGACTTAAGAGGAATGAAATAAAACCTGCAAATACTATAATCAACAACCTGAAACATTTACCATATCAAAGCCAGATAATGCATGAGTTTTTATGGGTCTGTGAGTGACTGCTGAATAATAAGGCACGTTCTTAACTAATTCTGCCTTCTATGTGATTCTCATGCCACTGAGTATCCTACTTCCATGAATTTCCATTGATTGCTGTTAAATGTAGCTTTGACAAGACTTAAAAATGACCAGTCACAGTAAATATAATGAAGGGAGATACTGTACTAAGGGCTAGTATTAAGGGCAAAAGACTGGAAGACTTGGGCTCTCTTTCTGGCTTGTCCATTCATTTCTCTCGTGATCTTAGGTGACACATGACATTTTGGCCCTTTTCCCTTTTGTCTCTCCCTTGAAAATTCTGTGAACAAGCCTTAACTCCCTGGGTCTTCACTCCCTAGATGTCTGCCCCATGGTCTGGTGGAGTACTGCTCTTTTACAGGCAAAAAGCTCACATCCAGCCAGGGCTGAAACTACTCCATGACTCCCAAGTCAGTCTCTCAACACACTCAATGGGATGAGCAAGATCCTGGGGCTCTGCTTTCTTCACAACACCACTGTTTTGTGTTCCCCATCACGTCTCCCACGTTATGGTCTTGCAGCATCTGTTATAACAGGAGGCACAACCATCCAGAACATCCTTGCTGTTCCTCTTTTTCTGGGGCGATACAGGAGAGAGGATGTGGAGGCTGGAAGCCAGGTCAGTGTTGAGCCAAACCAGCACCCAGCCCCACACACTTGTACCAAATTTAAGTCCCTCACTGCTCTCTTTTAATGAAACATCAAGTTCACTTATGACTCAAATTTCAAACATGAACTCAAGCACTAATTTACAAACACTTCTGCGGTGGAGAGATTTCTGCTGCCAGAAACACTTACATACCCACACAGGTTCATTTTAAAGAGTTTAAAACAAACACCCAGCACTTAAACATTAAAAATAAACTAAGGTAATAGGTGAGCCAGGCAGGAGCATGCTCCATTACACGCTCTCTGATCATCTGGACTGTTATTGTCAGAAAGAGAAAAGAATGGTTTCTCTCTGTGTCAGGGCTGTGAAGCCTGTTACACTGCACTCAGCAGCTCCCCTGAGATCTCTGCTGGTGAGGGTCGGACGGGTCCCTCTCCCACCCGCCTTTAAAGCTCACAGCATGTGGGCAGCACCAGGTCAGTTCCATAGCTTGCTGGTTTGAAGGCAACCATAGTGAAAACAGTAGCTGCTAGAAAGTTGTCCCAATGGCACAGCTGTGGGTGCTGTGGGTACTGTTGCTCTCTCAGCTGTGCCAAAGTAGCACCTGCCTCTGCAGGTCTCCCTCTGCAGCTGCTGCCTGTAGGATGGTGTGGAAACCTTCATTGCCACCTGGGGTGTGGGGCTGGCAGCTCTCCTCTTCCCAACCCAAAACCCTCCAGCACTACCTGCACAGGGGTGGCTGGAGGGGAGGAGGGCCTGGATGAACCCCAGTGCACCCTCCTTACCACAGCAGGATCCCTTCTTTACCAGATTATGCTGTACTTCTGTTAAAGCTGTGTATTTATTTAGTTTTTTTCAAGCTGTGCAGTTTCTCCCTGTCGTCTGTCAGGGAAAATCTTTCCCTCCTACACTCAAGCTGTGCCCTTTTGCTTCTGTAGAAAAAACAACCTCCTTTTTCTCCTCTTCTCCTCCCCTAAGCATGGCTTTCTTTTCCCCCTACACACACTTTTTCTCCACAAAGCCCCCCCAACCTGTCAGAGCAGGGAACGGACAAAGGTGCGTGCTGTGGGTCAGGACGGAAATGCAAGAACTTGAAACCAAAACTGGGCAAAGCCCTGAATCCCAGGCCACAGAGGCTGGTCCTGTCCTCATCAGATGTGGCTTGTGTGTGATTTGGCGGCAGAAACACACTCAGACTAAAGCCCTCACGCCCAACATCAGAAGTGTTACAAACCCTCTGGCATGTGGGAAGGGTGAGGTCTTCATATTTTTTCCCCAGGGAAAAAGCCTGTTCTACCTGCACTTAATAGTGGAAGTCCCACTGATTCAGTGTACCTCAGGACCCACCCTTTCTAGCACCCTAAGTTTGGGATCGCTGGATTTTCTGGGCACATGCTACTCACATCTGTGACGTTCACCACCCCGATCTGTGGTCTGAACAGGTCGATCTTGAAGATCTTCTCCCAGTAAGTGATGAGCTGCAGGAGTGAGACACAAAGCTCAGACAGGGGTGTTTGCAAGGCCCCGTTGCATTAGTTCAGTCAGCTGGGCTATGGAGCGGGGAATGTGCATCCATGTGTGAATGGGAGAGAGCAGAGGCTGAACGTGAGCTTGGGCTGCCACACACGGCAAAGGAAAGTGCCGACTCTGGGGGTATTCCCAAGACAACGCCTTCTTGGGAGGCAGATCCAAACAAGCAGCTTTCAAGGGGATGGCCTGTGGTCCAGTTTCCCATCCTTCCCTGTCCCACATTCCCTGGGGCAATTCCTGCACTCGTGTGAGCGCACGCACACCCCCCCACACCCCCTCATGCCCACCCCCATCCATGAATTAAACCAAGAATAGGAAAGATCCTATGCCACTCACCAGAGGAAAGTCATCAGGGTCAATCCAGACAATGCTCAGGTCGGGATTATCGGTGTTGTCCCTGGCAACCTGCTTCAGGATTTCCAGGAACTCAAAACCATCTGAAATGATATATGAACCACGGCAACTCTCTTGCAAACGCACAGGCACTTTTTGCTTGTGGGGTTTCCAGCTTCCCTGGCTCCCCTGTGCACACAGGAGTTGTTTATAGTTCTCATTAAAATGCTGTCTCCCAGTGCTTTCTTTTGATAATAAGGCTTTTAATTTCAAGCATCCTCCTCGGGTATTGAAATTAGTTACACATGAATTAAGCCTCATAATCCTTCCGTGGAGTGGAACAATGTCACTATTTTCTTGTAGTGAGGGAGGAACTGAGCCCCCAAGAGGCCAAAGCTTTCCGATTTGCAGATGGCTCTGAGAAGCACCGATGCCACGGCTTTTCGGGAGTTGGTGGCCTCGGGTTTCCCTCATGCCTATCCCACACCCAGCCCTCAGCACTTTCACAGAGCCACACAGAAAGATGGACAAAGAGTTAGGGAGCAAATCCTGGTATTGGGGTGGAGAGAATGACTTTTTTTTCCCAGGAAATCATCCATTTATATCCAAAATTTGAGTCCCGCCAGCATAAACATCCAGTAGGTGTTTACAATGCAAACAAAGCACATGAAAATACACTTTCTTGAAGGATGGAGAGTCACACAAGGAAGAAAATGGCCTCCTACCTGGGTCGTCTTCTTCAGCAAAGGCTACGATGTGGATACCCTCCATGTCATCCTCCTGGAAACAACACAACTATTACTGATGGGCCAGGGAGGGAGGACAGAGTCTGGGTGGTTGCTGGAGATGAGGAGCAGTGGGATGCCTTCAAAAAGGAGAGTTACAAAGGGAGGCTTGACTAAAGCCCAACTGAGACATCAGAAACGGGAGCGGAGGTGAGGCTGAGTCATGAAGATATTAGGTGCTGAAGGGGGTAGTGTGGGTAGTGTTGTCGAAACTCTTCAGATTAAAATGAGGTGAGCACCATGATGGCAATGGCAAGGGAGATTCTGATGGTGTGAGGCAAAAGCTTCTCTGCAGAAAAGGTCAAGGGCTGTCTTGCATGAGAATAGAGGCTCCCCCTTCATGCCTGAGGCCACCTACCCTCATAAATTTTCAGCTCCCAGGGGAAGGTTTGCAGGAAACAAGTATCGGCCACCATGCTCAGCCCCAAAACATGCTCCTTTGGGGCCAGCAAAGGAGGTGTTCTCACAATTGGAGAGGCAAGATGGCTCATTTGGGCCCCTTTTTGGAGGTGAAGGGTCTCTGCTTTAGGTGAGGGTGTCCACGGGCAGTGAGGGAAATTGGGTGGGGGGCTCATTTCAGGGCTCCAATGAGTGGAGGACAGAAATTACAGCCTGGTGGATTACTTTTCTCCATGAAACACATGAGTAATGATATTGGCAAAGGCCAATGGATCTGCTGGCCGGTTCATCATCTGCCTGCTATGAATGTCATCTCTGAATTATCCCATGGATCGGATTCGCCTTCCTCACCCACTGTCAGTCTCGGCTTCCATTTCAATTGGTTTTAATGCAAGAAAAAATTCCCATCTAAATGCTAATTTCTTTTCCCTTCTGAGCCCAGAGGTGACAAAGCCACCATCAAAAACTGAAAGGGAAAAAATACCCTGAAAGATTAAGTGGAAAACATTATCTTTAAAAACAATAGCGGATGCTGAACCTTTGTGGACGTCTTCAGGGAATACGTTTTCACTGGGACATTCTAGGCAGATTTACTTGGGATTCAGACCACTTACAGCTGGCAAAATTCACACTGTTGCTTTTTCTACATATTTGCCAGCATCATTGTCAGACAGCAAAATACAAAGTTTGTATCTATATGCCATATATAATTACATGTATATACCTATATAATGCAGCTCTATTCTGGCCTACAAGGCAGCAAACAAAACTGGAGTAACTCCAGTGAAGGTACTGAGGATGTTGTGAACTTGCAGCGAGATCAGAATCCAGCCCCCCTGTCTTCTGTAGTTATGAGTGCACCGCTCATAGCAAAGGCAAGCTCTGTATTCCCAGGCTGCTGGTTGAGCAAGCATCCCACCACTGGGAATTCACACTTTTTGTGAGGCTGTTTTAGAATATGTTCAGTATGAAAGTGAAACCACTGCATGCGAAATTTGGGTCTCACTGAAGCTCCATTAAAAACCTTGGAGGGGCTTCGGTGGAGCTTGGAAGCTGTGTTCTATACAGAATCTGTATTTCAAAACAAAATGAAAAGCTATCGTGCCTAAGTGACTCATAACTCCTGGTTCAGTTTTATTACCTCCTGACTTGCTCTATTAAAGTCTCCCAAGGATTTTGCCACTTTGGAGTCCCGCAATGTTTCATGTTACACAGCCAAGAAGGGGACATCTGAATGCTGTTATAAATGTGTCGAGCTTTTTGGAAGAATATCTGCACCTTCCTTAGTGTCTGTAAAGCACCTGTTCAGCTTTGTTTTTCAGCGCACATCTGGCACTTGAGGGCCCCTGACTAGCTTTTAACATCATATTCATTCACAGTGAAGGGATAACTTGGTATACACACTTTTTCTTTCATTTTCACCCTTCCCTTCTTCCCCACCCCTGCAGACCACGAGAGTCTTCTCTGTGTGATAGGGGCCAAAATGCTGGTTAGTTCCTCACAGTTGCTGATTTGCATCTTGCTTGCACCCTGAGAAGTGCAACCAATGCACGATCTGCTTTGAAATCTGTATAATTAACTCTACTGCCTGCCTCCACTTGCATTTTGAATTTTACAACTGCCCTGGTACTTTCGCAAGGACATGTAGTGACAGGATGAGGGAGAATGGCTTTAAACTGGATGAGGGTAGATTTAGACAGGATGTTAGGAAGCAATTCTTTACTGTGAGGGTGGTGAGACTCCGGAACAGGATGCCCAGAGAAGCTGTGGATGCCCCATCCCTGGAAATGTTCAGGGTCAGGTCAGATGGGGCTTTGAGGAACCTGATCTAGTGGAAGGTGTCCCTGCCACAGCAGAGGGGTTGGAACTAGATGA
The DNA here is from genome assembly GCA_013397865.1 of Struthidea cinerea. Classification (NCBI taxonomy): domain Eukaryota; kingdom Metazoa; phylum Chordata; class Aves; order Passeriformes; family Corcoracidae; genus Struthidea; species Struthidea cinerea. The sequence continues at coordinate 2,635,304 of VZTI01003809.1, forward strand.
TCTTTAAGGTCCCTTTGAACCCAAACCAGTCTATGAATCTGTGAGTTACCGTGAGACATCTGCACAATCTCCGTAGCTCACCCAGCGAGCAGGCCACAGAAATCACCCCACCACCAGCACTGAGAACCTTTAACTGAGATGGAGCATCCTTGGGCAGGATCATTACACAGGCCAACAGCCGCCTGGCACACTGCTTAGCTTTCCCTCTTCCCTCTGTGGAGCAAGCAGGAGCCAGCCCGCACTGCTGCGCAAAGCATTTGAGCACACTGTTTGAACTCAGGCACTAGGCATCACCGCCAAGACTTTCCCTTTTTCCCAGAAGAGAAAAGTAGCTTTGCAAGGAAGGAAAGGTAATGTTTTGCCCAGCCAGAGGCCAGAGCTCTTGAGCAGCAGTTCCTTGTTGGGAGGTGGCAGGGGACACAATGGTTCCCACTACATGTGCTTACCCACGTCTCAAACATGTCCTCTGGGCGCAGCTTCCTCAAGGTGGCCCTGAAAGGAAGACAGAAACGCTTTTTGAGGACATATCCAGCGCTGCCACACGTGATACTGTCAGCATCATGGAAAAGGTCACCATGGCACGTTTGGCTGGTGACTGGAGTCAGCCACCACGTTTTGAATGCAAGCATGGGGGCACTGTAGGTCAATTTATGCCTTTATTTATGGTGATAAAACCCTGCCCTTAGCCCCACTGGAGTCACTGCAGCCACTGTTTCTGCTTGGGAAAATGAGATGCCTCTCTGTGCTGGGATGTGCTGATGAATTAGCCCCACACATGGCAGACAGTTCTGTCTGTGCTGAGAGATGAGTGACCCATGTATTTTTGTCTTGCAGTCCCTGAGACATTCCTATTGGGAATTGGAACCCTTCCTCCTGGTTTCACCCCACCATAATTTCAGCACAGAAATCCTTCCCACCTCTGCTGAAGCAAAGAAGACAGAATAAACTCTGGGAAGAAAATTTAGATCCTAATCACCATTGACAAGAAAATACAAACCTTAAGACTGGTCAAAGCAATTTTTTTGAGAAGTAGTCCATAAAGGATAAAAGATAAAAAGCAAATATTTTCTGATAGATTTGTTGCAGGAAGCCTGTTGGAGAGCCTGGCAGGCTGAGAGTTGACTGGGGTGTTAGAGGGGCACCCAAGGAACACAAGGCCATAACAGACAAGCACAAATCACCCTGTGCACATCTGCTTGCTGAGATATCAGCTGTTCGGGGAGGATCCCCCAGCAGAGCAAGTCTCCCTGGCTGACTTGCCCCAGGACCTGCTGCAAAGAGAAGTGTCAGTCTATGAGGTTTTAGAACTGATTGGTAAAAGGAGTGGCAGCATGCTGCCAGGACCGGGTGGAATAAATGAGATGTGTGACCTGTCACTTCAGTTTGCCTCGCAACCAGAGCAATGGAAACAAGGAAACATTTTTTAGAGGTTCCTAAAGGACCTGAGGAGCCACAGAACTGAGCTGCAGTTAGATCAGAGGAGGGGAATCTCCTGTGGATTAATAACATTGAAGGGTGGAAATGAATAGTCAGTTTTCATGACAGAGGGAATTAACCAATTAAGATTTATAGCATATTCTTTGGCGTGATCGTATGCATAACATATTCTCATATAATCTGAAAAAGATGGGAAATAGGAATATGGCAGCATTTGCTTATCATACCCAATTCTTTGGCAACCAACAAAGGCCTGACTATGAGTTGACACAGAGGATCTCCTGAGACTTGAGTGTCTGCATGATAGACAGACATATAGCAAGTAACACACTTGCAGAAAACCAACCCTGATTGTACAGGTGCAGCAATGGGTTCTAAATTAGCTGTAATTAATTACTGCCTCTCAGGAAAGGGGCCCAGGTGTCACAAATTGAGAAAGCATCAGCTCCAAAGGAAAAAGGCCAAAAGAAGATTGCAAACAGTTGGGAAATGGCCAAGGAGTAAAACATACCATTATGACAGTGGACAGCTACACTGTGAACCTCCACAGTGAATTTATGTGTGGTTCTGGTCATCCCATCACAGAAATGATATGGACAACTGAAAAAGGCACATGGAAACATGGCAGTGCTAAGTGAAGGTATGGAATGACCTCTGTTTGATGAAGATTCAATAGATAAGAACTCTTTATCTTGTAAAAGAGGCGACTGAAGAGGGATTTGGGAGGTATCCTAAAAAATCAGGAATGGTAAAGAAAATGTGAATAGCTTAGAACATGGCCAAGGTTCTAATAACATCAAGGTTGTGGGTTTGATCCCTGCACAGGCCATTCATGTAAGAGTTGGACTTTGATCCTTGTGGGACCCTTCCAACTCAGAATATTCTGTGATTCTCTCCCTGTAGATTACCTTAAGTATTAATCATTGTTCCTCTTAAGAGTTAGTAGGTGTCCAGAGAAATTATTAGGTAGCAGGAATAAACTAAACAAATAAGAATGGGATTTTGATGCAATGCATAATTCAGCTGCTGAACTCATTACAATTTGGTACATTCAGCATCAAAATAGAAATCAGGTAAAAACAACTAGAGAAATTTAAGAAATAGCCACTAAATTGACCCAGCAAGTCCTTTCATTGTTGATGGTCCAAAACTAGAGATTATGTCAGGTGAATGCATATTATGTATTTAGGCATACTTGTACTTGGCTTGTAAGACACTTTCCCTAGCTGTTCTCTAGGGGTAGCTTTTGGAGAAAGGAAACTCGGTGGGAAGGATCTGGCCGCACCCACATGTACTGATTGCTGTGTTGTGACTCTGAATACTTCCCTGTGTTGGAGGGAGTGAGGCAAGTGGGGTTTAGGTAAGAAAGAGCAGAATTCAGCCCTCCTGTTGCTACATCACAATTGCAGAGAAGTGGGGGTCCAAGCCCAGCGTTTTGCATGTGAAAGAGGCATCAGCCCAGAGGAGTATACCATGTAATTCGTATTTGTGCAACTGAGAGTGAAATCTGGGCTGAGATCTTGGAGTGGCAGTGACCACCATGCCCAGATGGACACCCATCTGTGCAGCCTTGGATGAGTCACCCCATGGTGCTGAGCACCAGCTCCCTGACCTTCTATGGAGAGGATGAACTATCCCACCACAGCCTGCAGCTGCCCAGGGAAGTCTCAGCTGGGAGGCTGTGCGTGAGCTCCTCCCAGGCAGCTGTTTCAGCTCCTGTCTCGAGGCTGCAATGAAAGCTCAGCAAATCCCAGTTTCTGTGCAGGGTTAGAGGAAGTGGTAGTGAATCCTGCCTGGGCATAGTAGTGGGAAAGTTGTTTTAGGAAGGGCTGTTTAAGGCATGCCAAAGAGTCTGAATACAGCTGACTAGTGGTAGCTTTTCCCAGTGATGTGATGGGGCTCCTTCAGTGGGATGCAGAGATGGCAGTGGGGCTTTGCATGTCTGAGGAGGGATAGTCCATGACTATGAAGAGAGACGGTCTGCTGTGTGAGGGGGAGGGGCCACTTGTCCTCTATACCTTCCTGCTGGGCTGTCTACACGGAACCAGCACGTGGCAGCTGCTGAGGTTGCTTCATTTTAGTCTACAGATCATCTCCATGTCTGACTAATTCCAGCCTGTGCCTTTAGGTCCTTCACTGGTGGCAAGGCAGGATGAAGCACTTCTGCTCTGAGAAGCTCAGCATTAGCTATTGGGAACATATTGCTGTCACTCCAGGCTTCTTCCCCTGCCATGGCAGCACCCTGGCAGGTTTGGGATTTCAGACATATGATTTTATAACCTCCTTTTAATTCTTTTTGGAGCTTTGGCACTTGCAAAACACATGGCCTACCCCGTTGCTTCTACCAAGCACCACAGAATGTCTTTAAATATGTAAGACTTGGGGGCATTCCACTGCAATTTTGTGCTGGTGAGGAGTTTGCCTTATTAGGATGGCATTTAGATGACTGTGTTTAATCAGCCTTCTGGTGCTGCTGCTTGACAGAAAGAGCTTGGGGAAAAAAGCCATGGGAAGGACTAAGGTCAAGAAGCCTAGGAGGTCACCAAAGTGAATTGCGGGTACATGGAAGATAGAGGAGCCCTTCATATTTCAGAAAAAGCAGAGAACTGTTTCTGGTGAGTCTCAGATTCTGGGGATCATCTCCTGTCTGTGTGAACACAGACCTCCAGCTGAGCCTGATTTGAGATCCCCCTTCTATGTAGACGGCCCTGCTTTCCTCAAACTTGTCTGGTCCCTTGATTACCTGCAGGGAAATGCAGTTTTAGGAGCAACAGGTAGCCTGTGTCACTCTCCTGAGAGGTGTTTCTAAGGGTATAAAAATACAGCACCTCCTGGGTAGTTGTGCCCTTATACTTAACCCTGTGCTTTTACACAGGATCAGCCTCTCCAGTGACTTCCAGACTGTTTTTGGTAGCTGAGTCCCTAAACAACTGTGCAATAAACCTGATTGCAAAAAGCACGAGCATCCACAGCTCCTGCTGAGTTGATCAAACACTGTAGGTGCTCAGCACCGTTCCCACATGAGGCTCAACACAGCCATTACACCTGTGGCTTCTTCTCTGTGCCTATGGTCAACAGGAACCTCTAAGTCCATTATGGTTCCTCTGAGCTTGGTCTGAGCTCTAGACATATCTGACATCAAGAGAGGGATACACCCATTAGTAAAGCTGGTTTTGGGAAGGACGGGACTGGACAGGATTGGGATTTGGCTTGAGAGGCCTTGGAGAGGGTCATCTTCTGTACAGACCTAAATTAAAAGCATTGGCAATTAGGGCAAGGATTCCACTCTCCGCTGCCTTCCAGCCTCACTGCTTTTTGAGTGAGGACTAACCAGGGAGGAGGAACAGCAGGAGGAGGGAAGCTGTGTTATCCCAGCTCTATTGTGGTGAAATCTGACTGCTGTGCAGACAATTGCAGCTCAAGAAGTAGGAAAAAAACAGCCACAGTTTCAAACCTGGGTCAGAAAATCATCAAAATGTGGTCATCATCCTAATTTTTTTTTGAGAGTGATGCCCGAGAGAGGCAAGGTCACAACGACAGACACCTTTACCCACTTTCCTTGTCCAGGAGCATCCTGTATGCTACATACCTTCTGTGTTCTTTCACAAAATCAACCAGCTCCTCTTCTGAGTAAGGCTTGTCAGGGATGTGAACAGGCTCATCCATAAAGGGTTCATAGAAGTCCACCTCGTTCATCTTTAGGCCTAGCTTCTTGGCAACCTGTTGCAGTGCAGACAGTCACAGGTGAGGGAGCCTGATGTGCCTCTTTGCCTACCCAGAGTCTCTTCTGGTGGCAGAGCTGAGATCAAGGTGCTTGCTCTCTCTCAGAGCATGCACTCCTAGGGGTGACCCACAAAACAGAACAGATCTTTCCTTGTTTAAAAACCCACGGATGCCCCCTACACTACTGGTGTCAAATACTGGGGCAGAGCAAAGCCAGAGTCAAGCCTGCAGACCTAGAGGGGCTGGGTTCCAAACCCACATCAGCACCTGCCTCCATCCTGCAGAAATGGCCTTTTATCTTGCGACAGGGCCAAAATATCAATGCAGACACCAACACCCCTGGAACACTGAAAATGAGAAGCTGAAATCAGACAATAAATCTGGGAACATCCTGAGCTCTCGGAAAATGGGTGGTGGCATATGTGAGCTACCATGAAGGTCTGTGGATGCTTACCCCTTTGTCAAAGGTGGCAAAGAATTTGATGTATGGCTGGAAGTGTTCAGCAGCTTCTTCAAATGCCTTGAAATCTGGAAGGAGAAAAGGGGAATGAAGAAGATATTTCACAGACAGCTGGCCATGTTCTGATCAGCCCAGAAGGTATTGGGGAAGAACAAACATAAATTACTGCAAACTCCATCAAATGATGGCCCAATATTTCTTCCACCCTTCCAGGGTTTACAAAGAAGGATGATTTCATGTGGAGCAACACGCTGTGCAGTCCCACAGTGTTCAAGAAAGCTGCAGAGCCCAGCATGACACACTTAACTGGGGCTGAAATCAGCAGCCCTGTGAAGCAGGTCCAGGGGTAGTTCAGCCTGGGAAATACATGGAGTTGCTCCAGCATTAAGGATTGCTGCCATTCCCTGAACAGTCACCAAGTGTGATTAGGCATGCTTCTCCGTCTGCAGGAGGATGGGGTAGGAACCAGGTAGGTTTTTACTGTAACTGCTATCAGGTCCTCGTGCTGGGTTCAGGAAGGATGCTTTCAGCCTGGCAGGAGATTTTACAACAGACATTTCCCACCTTTCTTCCTAGTAGTTATTACTGAACAGTGTTAGGGTCACAGCCCTGCCCAAACTGCCCTGCAGCCCAGATTGAGAAAGCTGAAGAGAGAGGTGGGTGGGCTGTTGCATTGCAGCAGACCTGGTGATATGTTGCTTGTTCAGGTAGGAATACCTGTCTTCCTGGTAGGACATGCCAGGGTGGGGTGCACACTGCCAGCACTGCCCCAATAGCAGGGAGAGCACTTGGGGCTGGCAAAGGAGACTGCAGGGCTTGACAGGGAAATTCTCAGGTGAGGATTTCTCTAGGCTTGTGAAAGTTGAGTTTGCCCAGGATGGTCACTGAGCTGCACATCCCTCAGGGCATGGAACCAGCCTCTTTCCGGTCTTGGGGGTGAGCAAGGAGGAACAGGTCAGTGCCTCTGCCCCAAAGGGTCCTGCTTACTGCTGCTGTATGGTTTGCCAAGTCAGTATTTAATGCATGTTCCCCTTTCCCTTCCCCTCCCCCCTTTCCTCCCTCCTACTTTGATCCTTTGGGCTCATTGCTCACAAGAAGGGGTGCTTTGCTCCTTTTAGTTACTCTCTCAGTGTAACTGTAATCTCAGCTGATTTTTGGGTGAGGTAAACTCACTTTACTATAGGAGCTCCTGGGTTATGGCCCTCTTCTCTTACCAGCAGACACCTTGCAGAAGAGTCACCGCTGTCAGTGCAGGAAAGGTCTCATGCATTACACCAGCAGAAACTTGCCTGCAAACCCACTCATCCTCCAGCCATTTTCACTCTGTCATAGGCTGCCATATACCACAACACCCTTCATGTTCATTCAGAACAACCAGTGCCTGGCCCCCAGATCTCCCAGGCAGGCTCCAAGCCCCACGAAGAACACGTTTATCTTACGTTCTGAGTCTTCTCCCTTGAAGTAGCCAATGAGTTTAATTTCGTCGTCGATCTGGTCAAAGGCCTGAAGCTCCAGCTTGCTGTTTATGACCTCCACGGGGTCTTCTAGCAACTGCCATGACAAATGCATGTGGTAACACAGTGATTTGCAGCATCAACCTATGCCTGGCAGGGTGTGTCACAAGCAGCCTAAGCAGGGAGAAAGAGGTCACCCAATTTCTCTGCTGTTGGAAACCCTACTTATTGCTCTCTGCCTTAACGTGAGGAGCTGAGAGAAACAGGTCACCTTCAAAGGGAGATGTTAGTAGGTTCACTGCAGAGGTGGAAGCATTGAGAGGGAGGCTGATAGAGGACTGGGTAACCCAAATGGATGCTGAGGGACTTACTGTGATGAGGGATAAGGGGTAGCAATTGCAGCTGGCTTTAACGAGGCCAAGAAGAGCAGTTGAAAGGAGCTGGTATGAGCATTGTGAGCTCCTGTGACTGATATGTGTGTGTGTGTATGCATATATACATATATATCTATATCTGCTTCTACTTTTTTTCAAGTGTCATTTGCTGGAAGAGGTCATTGCAAAGATCTTGCTTTTGAAAAACATTAAAACCAGCATGCTAGAGGGTGGCTGAACAGTGGTTTGGAGCAGTAGAAAGTCTGGATGTGAATTTTCCTGGCTGATCCTCCTCCTACGCAAAATAGTTTAAACTATTCTTTGGTCCTACACACAACAGTGTTAATGAGGAGGTTGGAAGACCTATCTGGCACTTTAGACTGTCACTGATCCAAACCTTGTTTCTCTTTTCTTAACTAGTCACTGCTGGTGAAAAGGTTCGGTCTGATTATTTTGCCCAGCAATAGTGGTATAAATCAAGTGTGTTTTCACTAGAAGAAAAAAAATGCAGGCCAGCCACTGCCTACAGAGGAGTAGAGAACCTCTGGGTTTCTTTTACTTTTCAGATCAGGCTGCCGACACCACAGATGTGTCAGGTTTTATTTCCTTGCTTTGCCAGGTGTTTTCCTTCCTGAGTGGAAAACGTAAACCCAGAAACCCTTGCTGTCTTTCTTTTTTTACAGAACATGATTTTTCAGTGACACACTACATGGCATAGCAAGCAAAACCTCATGAAGTGCCTTACAGCATCCTTGAGAACGATGCTCCGGTGTGAGGCTGTGCCTCTGCTGTGCCCCTGCTGTGCCCGCAGCAGCATGTGCAGTTTCCTGCTGCCATAGTGGCCTGAGCCATGGAAACCTGGGATCCCACTACCGCAGGGTCATGGCAAAGCTCTGCCCTGTCTGTGGCCCTCCTGGGTGGCGCAGATGCCCATTTCTGTCCCTGAAGTCACTTGCGTGTGTTTTGGTCACAATACCCAATGCACTCAGCCACAGACACTGTCATAGGAGATCTGAGGTCCTAGGGATCTGTTTTTCTTCCCTGGCCATGCCTCTCCTTACCAGCTGTCCTGCAGCACGGGTGACCATGTAGGCAACCTGCCACCCTGGGAAACAAATCCTGCCAGCTCCACTGCTCACCTTACCTCCCTTATCTGCATTACTGCACGGCCTCTTACAAAGAGATTCTCACTTCAAAGGAAAGCCAAGCCACTGCAAAATGTTTTCAATATAAAGCAAAGACCATGGCTTTGGTCTCTTGCCTCTCCTAGGAATAAAATGTAAATAAAGAGAAGTACAACATATAGATGTGGGATTCAGCATCTCTTTTGCATTTAGGCACAAAGGGGAGTACATCATTGTGCCCATGCATGAAATGACCCAAGACCATTTAGTTCTAGGGCCTTGATCTCCTCTCACTCATGGCAGTGCAATTTGGGAAGTTCACTGAAGAGATCCTATGTTGCTTGTGTCTAGAAATGGGCAAATAGTTTGCAACATAAGCCTTCTTCAATGCACTGAGCTCTTTTTAGTTGCTCTGTGACAATCCTACTTCTTGGATATTCTTTTTTTGAAAATAGCTCTTTTTAAAAAAAAAGAAAGAAAAAGAGTGAAAGGTTTTGTAAATGGCAAAGTGTTTGCACACGGGCTTGCTAACTGAGGTGGGTGAACAGCAGTCAGTTATCCGGATTGTTGCTGATTTCCATTCAAATACTCCATAAATAGGAAAGAGAGCAGGTTGTCTCTAAGATATAAAGTGGCTAGTGGCATATAAAGGTACCACCTTTCCTGGGAACTCATGGTCAGGCAAGTATTGGGGAAGATGTCAAATGCCATCTCTACCAGTGAATAGCAAACAGGGATGAAATTTCAAAGACACACTTGTTTTTCTAGAAAACTAACTATTTTCAAGGTCTTCTCTGAGAGGTTTTATCTAGCTCTGAGCTTATCCGTGCTTACATCCAAGAGGAATTCCACCAAGACATCTGCAGACAGTTCCCCGTCAAATTCAATCAACCGCTCGTCCTTAAAGACATAGAGACTTCCCTCTTCAAGCAAGCCTGAAAGGAGAGAGGAAACAGTATGTGGTTAACATGTTGTTAAAAGAATGTTTAGTGTAGAGTGTCTTGCTTGTTATCCCAGCAATTTCTCCTGGGAAAATGCAATTACCAGTTTGCTGTGTTGGTCTAATTAGAAACAAGCTGAACAATCCCCTGACTGATGTTTCATGACACAGGAGACAGACCTCAGCCAGAACTGGTGCTCGCTTCTTCCCAAATGTTGAACTTTTCATTCAGGCCACAGTTTGGTCTCAGCTGGAAAAAATCTGCACCAGGAACTTGTTTTAGCTTGGCTGTCTATCTTGCAGTAAATACTGGGCCCTAACTGACAGCTCAGATTTTAACAACCTGTCACTATATGGAAAATGGATTTTGATTCAGGTTGTGCTCACTGTCCAGAGAAGGCTGAACTATGTGAACGTCACCAGTGTCCTGAAAGTGAGCTTCAAACTGTCTGAGGCTTAGCTGGCCTTGGCAAAAGGGTTAGAAACCAATGATAGAGATGCCACAGACCGCAGGGTGACAGATTTCAATGCTGTATCACTGAACTGAGGACTGAGTGCCACAGAACCTTGTTGGAGGCTCCAAAATCAACAGCACTGGCCTCCTGCAATGCAGGATGGCGGGGTACCGCAGGCCAAGGAGGTTGGTAGTTTGTTCCTTCTTGGAGAGGCAGAAACTCTTGTCTTTAGTTTAGCTCCCATTACCACTCACAGCCTCTAATTTAGGGAAGAAAATTACAGTCCACTATGCTTAAACCTTAGGTTTAGCGGTATAGTTGTGCACTGTTGTGTTAACAGTATTTCTCTATTACTTTGTGGGCTAAAATTGAAGGCACTGCCAGCCCCTGGAAGGCAGCTGTGTCCAGGGGTGACAATGCAGCAGCATTAGAGCACCCACCGTTAGAAAAGATTTCCTCTTTAGCTCTGGGGAACAAACCAGAATGACTGGCACCTGACTGCCAAACCATTGCAAGGCTGTGGCTGCCCCATTTGTTGACAGGGGTCACTGTGTCATGGGGCTGGTGACATTTGGGGGACTATGTGATTTCCCTGTATATTCTGGTTCTGCACTGCTGTGTTGGTCCTGTCTCTGTGTAGGAAGAGCATGAAGTTACTCAACGGCACCTATTTACTGTTTCTGCACAGAAAGCTGTGAACTTACACTCTGTCATCATTACAGCACGAACTGCCTTTCTTTTTCACTTTGGTTTGGTTTGGTTTGGTTTGGTTTTGGCAGACAGACGTTTTTTCTGGAATGGTCTTGGCTCATCTCATCCTCAGCCCCACCCCTCCACTTGATGCTGCCTGTGTTGGGGTGGGCAGGTGGGTCAGTGTGCATCCTCCCCATCCTGGTAACAGGGATTTGACTGTCCTCTATGGGCCTGCCTGTTGGACATCACTCCCACAGTCTCTTCAAGCTGTTCCAGAGATATCAGACCTGGGACTCACCTAGCTTTTTGGCAAGCTTGGCATCCTTCTTGGAGTCCACCATCCCAAAGCCAATGCTCCTGGGCTCCAGGACCTGAGCTGCCAGCTGTGGGGGGAAGCAGAGAGCCCAACATTAGCAGCGTTAACACCCCAGGGTAGCTAAAGGGCATCATGCCCTGCTAGCATGGCATGACAGACACAAGTGACCCATATTCTGCTTTTGAACAGCACCAAAGGGTGGGATGTGTCACATGCTGCCTCTCTGCTGAGATAACCCAGAGGTCACAAGGGTTGGGTTTGTTCCCATTGTGTTGCAGCAGGGAGCTTGCTGGCACTACCATCTGCTGTTCACTGCTGCTTGACACTGGCCTCGGGAGAGGACTCCTGACAGAACTGGGGACACCAAAGCAGTGGGGATGGCTGGAAGGAAGTCCTGTGCCACCAACACAGAGCACAACTTGTTTCCTCTATGGTGCCTCAGTGTCGCTGTTAAGTACTGAGAACGGCGAGAAACGACACAATCCAAGTTCAGGAAGAAAGTCGTTATTTAATTAATTATAATTGGGTTTATATAGCTTGGTTCCCAAAGATGATAGGAGGTCATTGGATCTTGGACCAGCCACCCCCTGTCCCATTGGCTAAAGCTCACAACACCTACTTCAAAATATTATTTCACTGTGTACCATAACAACTCTGAAAAATAAATCCCAGGTGCACAGATAAAACTCAGTTTACAAAAAACCCATAGCAGTGTTTATCATAGCTTTCATGAGAACCACAGAGCTCTCACAGAATGCTGCAGAAAGCTGAAAAGTTTCTCTACCAAAGCTTTTCAGCATCTACACCTCAGTGGCTTCCTGCAAGGGAGTGTGACATGTGGGCACTGTGGACATTTTAACTCTGGAAATGCATGGTGCCAGGCAGCAGTGGGTGCAGGACACTGCAGCATCATGTCTTCTTCATGCATGTGATGGGATGGCCAAAGCAGGCTCCTTTTCCTATGAAGTGCTTGAAGTCATGCCTCCTGTCCAGGCTTCAGTAGGCCCCTAGATCCCGGTCCCCTATTTTTACTAAAGAAATGCATCTAAGCCCAGCCATGCTCATGTTCACCTTCTCACAGCTTTGCAAAACCACTGCACGCTGTTCCCACCATCTTTGACAAAGGGGCCTCTTGAAGATATCGAGTTCCTGCCTGTTTTGTGAAAATAGATATGTGAGGAAAGGAGAGACACTCTGCAAGGGCCCTGTGGTGGGAGCGACCTCGGGTGAGACCCTGTGATTTCCAAATTGGCTCCTAGAGATGCAGTGACCCTGGTAAATGGATCCACTTATGCACTGGATGATTGACAGTCCCACCACAAACATACTAGAGACCCTACAAGGCAGTAATGATGCTCTGAGAACCACCAAGCAGCTGTAAGAGCCTCTTCCTCCTCCTCCCTCTCCCTTCCTGCTCCACAAATGCCTCTGATGCTGATGGTCTTCTTGCTGTTCCTCCTCCCAGCCCTGCCGGATGGTGGAGGATGATGGAGATGCGGGGTCAGGAGCCTCTGGGGCAGGAATGTCCCTATTAGGGCACAGCTGTCAGTGCTTGGCAGGGGGAGGCTGGAGGGGAGTAGAAGAAAAGCCATGGCCAGAGAGGTGGTGGGCTGATTTATGAGGAAGCTCCACCCTCCCATCCCCTGGCCCCGGCTCATTTTGGCTCCCTCCCCCAGACTCAAAGCCAGTTTGAATGTCACCCAGCAGCACTGCCACCGTGGCCACGTGGCCCCTTGGCTCCCCTGCTATAAATAGCTTCTGCCTGTGCCAGGCCTCTGTGAGTGGGTGGTGATCAGAGGCATTGGGAAGCAAAAGTGGTGGGGCAGCCACCTTGCCCGTGCAGCGGGGTGTTATGGGGGCAAGCCAGCTTCCTGTGCTGTCAGCACACAGACTGTCCCCAAAATTCTGGGGGATGATGGCAGGCACCCTGGCGATCAGGGCTCAGGGACCTTGCTTGAGCAAGGGGGAGAGATGGAGAATGTAGTTGTTTTCTCCCTTCCACCAACTCCAATTACACATCCTCAGGCCTGTTCCAAAGCTCTCCAGGAGGAAAAAGACTCCACCAACCACCACAGCATCGCTGCAATCTTGATCCCCCTGCAGCCACCCGCCCTGTTGTCTTTAGGGGTAACTGCCACCGTGGGAGGCAAAAGGGGTGCTTGTGTTACACAGGAAACAGGGGTCTCAGTGCTCTTTCCTTGCTCTTTGCCAGTGCTTTGAAGTGAAGGTAAGGCTGCCTGTTCAGGGCTTGTGCTTATGATGTACACTGCCTGAAAGGGGCACAGCACTGGTTTGTGTTTGCACATCCATTGATAAGGCACTGGTTTGGTTGGCATCCCATCTGCTGGCTCAGGCCACCTTAGAGCACCTGAGAGCAGGTGGTACTCCATGTTGCAATGAGAGATGGACACCTCTTGTGAGCTCTCTCGACATCTGCAAGTGAGCGGTGGTAAGAGAAGCGATTTTCTGTTTCCCATTATGGGGAGATGCCCCGACTGGACAAAAGGATGGAGCTTGTAGGATCATCAGCTTTCTGGGACATTGTCAGCACGTCCCTGCTTTTTGGTGGTTTTATACACCAGCAAGAGGTTCCTCAGAGTCATTGCTTGAGACTCTGGCTGCTCTGTGACCAGAGGAAGACACAGAAAGCCCAAGGGAAGAAGACTTGTTCAGTCATGTCATGCCCAGTCCATACTTGATTTAATTACTTACAGTTATGTCAGCCATGTGCCAAAGTCAGGGCAGTTTAAGCCCAGTAGTTCTTGACTCCTGCACACTGGAGATGATTAGGGTTTCCTGTGGGTGTTTGAAGGTCAGAAATATGCAGAAAAGCTGCAACACCTGCTACAGACAAGTGATTGGATGTGAGCAGGGATGTTGGCAAGAGAGGAGGCATTGATCAGGAGTCATGTATATCAGCATGCAGCACACACAAGGTAACTCTTCGGCGGGGTGTGGGTGCAGCTGTGTAGCTGTGAGCATGGAAGCTTGCTGGAAAAGAGTATATGTGTCAAGAAAACGTGGGTGATGTGATGAAAGCCTCTTCTTGTGAGACTGTGGGAGTCCTCAGTAGTCAAAAAACGGTCTCAGTAATGCTGGAGGTGTGCCTGTTTGTGTGGCAGGGTTTTGTGCAACTGTGTCTAGCGAGACTGTCTCCTGGAGGTGTATGTGTGGTGGGTATGAATGTTTGGAGGTGTTCCTCTGAAGAGGCTCATCCCCAGAGATGTGCAACAGTTTGGGCATATAGGAGAGTGCTTGTGGATGGTGTGTGAGCATGCCTGAGGGGACAGAGCTGAGACCTCAGTGGGCAGCCTGCCTCCTCTGTTGGGACCTTCATGCCAATGAGACAATGAGGAGAGCAGTACAGCCTGTGCTCATCCCCAGAGCAGGGTCTCACAACAGGGAACTCTTTGTGCGACGTGAGACTTTTGGGAGCCCTTCCCACTGTGGCAGAGCCTGGAGGCAGGAGATTTTGCAGGGTGCTTATGTTCGCTTTTGCAAGTGCAAGCTATGTGAGGGCTGGGCGTTGCTCCTGGCCTTGCTTTCTCTGCTTTCCACTGCAGCAGGTGAGTCTAACCCATGCACAGGTGACGATATATTCCCACACCTATATTTGAACTCCAAGAGGCAGCAAAATATGAAGTATGCCAGAGGCACAGCAGTTTGGCTAATTGCCCCCTACTCATTACAGTATCAAGCATTTATATATCCCCTTACAGTATTTTCTGATTCCATAATGCTAGTGGGATTTGAATGCAGATAATGTTTCTAATCTTGACAATCCTCTTGGCTCAGGACCTTGGGACAGAGGCATCTGTAATCTAAGAGCACAGCCCCTCCTCCTCCTCCTGCCTTTAAATTCATATTGCTTGAAGTCTTGGCCAGCCAGAGCCCTTGCCTTTGTGTCAGCCTCTATCCTGACAGCACATAATTTAGCTTCAACAGCTGAACGGGGACATGGAGGGTAGAAACTGCCCTGGAAGAACTGGACCTAACAGATCATGTAGTCCCTGAGGTAGAGCAGGAGCTTTGGGCAGGCAGAGTTGGCTGAGAGCATGAGCAAAGAGCCCAGTATCTTGTAAATTCACATCCCATCCACATTTTGCAGCCTTATTCTCATGTGCATGAAGTCTTTGCAATGCATACTTTCTACCCATAGGATCCCAAGCTGTGTCCCGTGCAGAACTGGGAAAAGGAGGTGTGAGCAGCACTCCTCCTTTCTCCCATATCCCTCAGGTAATAACCATGCTTGAATTTGGGTAAGTGTGAGGGGGTGAATGGCCCTCTGGGATGTGTGAGAGGTCCAGCCCAAAGTGAAGCTTGAGTACCACCGAGTATGCAAGGACCCTCTCATCCTGGATGGCATCAGCAGTTACAGGCACTCAGAATAATGGACATGGAAAGGCACAACTCCCTGCCCAGCATCTCAGCTTCACACCCACTATACCTATCTGAGCCTAGGTGTGATGCAGGGAAGTTTTGGGAGATTTAAGAAGCCCCATAGGGTCATTCTGAAATCGTAGGTTATACAGCTGCAGAAATGTCACTGTCTGCCTGACTGTCCTCGTATTCCAGATGCAGACAGTACTGATTGTGCCAAACCTTGCATTTGGTGTCAGTTTTGCTGCCAAATGGCAGACAAAATCCCTCAGAAAGGGTTAAAAATGGGGGTGGGAGGGGTGGCTGTCTCAGCATGGTCAGTTTTCATTGTGAAGTGACATTGTGGCATTCTGGCCCGGATTTTCTTCCCACTTCTCTAGCACCTGTCTAGAGCTCCCACAGAGACAGTAAGGGTCATCTTCCCCAGCTGCTCAGGCTGGGAGGAAGGGGGCTGGGGGAAGTTGGATGTCTCTGAAAGCCATCATGAGTAAACTTCTCTTAACCATGGGGAGCTTTCTGTTTTGCTACTTAGCTGTGGAGGAAGAACAAAACTCCAGCAATGCAGGGAAAAGAGCAACAGGAGGTGATGAGGAAACGTCCCTCAAGCAATCTACATTTCTCTGCTGCTTGTCTCTTACTCTCTTCAATGCTGCAGTTGATGCCGATGGTCAGAACCTGGTTGATGAAATGATGATGGTTTTATATCCCAAAATATTAGGTTTTTATTTTCAGAAACAGCAGGAGGAGATGGCAAGTGTTTAGTGTATTCCCCCAGAAGTTTCGAATCCTTATGCAGGACTCCCATCTACATGCTATAGTTGGCTTCTCTGTTGTTTGAGACATTGGGCAGTTTCTTGGAGAAGAGAGAGTGTTATTTCTCTTTCCTAATGCTGTGCTGTCCCCACTAGCACCCCCTTGCATACCACAGTAGTAATGTCTTAGGTTCTTCCATAATTCAGGCTGTCCTGAAGCACTGTTGTGATCAAAGAGCAGGGCCAGAAGCCTGCTGAGCAGCTGCCACTAGAAAAGTCGCTGTGCTGGCAAGGGGGACTGAAGGAGAATATGTTGTTCCCACCTTACTGCACTTTTCCACCACCTGAGCTGCTTGGAGAGGCTGAACCTCCCCTTCTAGAGATCACTGCTCCTTGGACTAAAAGGCAAGTCCCCAAATATGGAACACCCAAAGGTCACTCCCTCAGAGCTGGCTTTCACAGGTAATGCTTCAAAAATTCTGCCCTGGAGCTTTAATTGTTGCGCAGCCGCTCAGAGGGGTCAGACATACGGCACCGTGCTCTTTGGCTGCCTCCCTAAAGGTTTCACATAGTTAGGGCTGTATTTTTATCTGCTCCTGGCATCCCTAATTTTAGCGAGCTGCAAGCCAAAGCCCAGCCTCCCCAGCCATGAGCTGACCGAGGCTGGTGCCCATGCCACCAAGCACCCATGGGTGCAGGGGCCACCTGCCACTGCTCCCAGCCAGTCCCCGCTGGCACTACATCACAGATGTTTTGACGACTCAGCTGTGCAGCTTGCACATCAAGGGCAGACAGGCACTTGTGTGTGTGTGTGTGTGCGTGTGTGCATGCTGCCCCAGGGGTCTGGGACTGGGCAGGGGCCACCCCACTAAGCTGCCCTTTCCAAAACAGAGACTGATGGTGTAGTTTGGGGGTTGTCCTTGACAAAAGTGAGGCCGCCATTGCCTGGTTGTCCTTCTGGCCTCAGAAAGGCTGTTTTGAAACTGAAGGCTGGATGTTGCTGTGAAGCCCACGCAGGGCAGAAAGCTGGGTGCTTTCAGTGGATGCTGGAGGAGAAAGGCATGCTTGGTATTAATCCTGTCCACCTAAACATGCCCATGTCATTCCTACGCCTCCGGCTCTCAGGAACAAGTCAGATTTCTCCAGTTTCTGATCAAGTGGGTGTAAGCCAGCACCTCTGAAATCTGAAAAGGATGCTGCAGGTGAGAGCTGGGAGCTCCCATCCTGCATCCACAAGAAGGATCAGCAAGGCAGGGCCCTGGGGGAACAGAGTGGTCCTTGAGACAAGAAAGACCTTTTCCCCAAGGAGTGAGCAGAGAAAAATAAGAACCGAGGAAACCTTTAAATATACATAGTCCTTCTTGCACAGGGTTCGAGGTGTCAGAGGTCTGCTAGCTGATGGCAGTGTCTGCTGCCAGGGCCGGACAGGGTTCCCAGAAAAAGAACATATCATGTACAGCAGCTGGCTTTCACCGGAGCTGTGTCAGAGAGCACGCAGGAATGAGCACCATCAGCACTGCTCAGGAGGGAGCGCTGACCCTCCGGGGCGCTGGGGAGGGGAGGAGCAACTGCCTGGGAATTGAGTTCTTGGTTGCTGCTCGCTCTATTTCCTTGGTATGTAGGTAAATCCCAATGTGCAAAGGAGAAAAAAAAAGAAAGGAGAACTTGGACCTTGCTAAGTCACTTCTTTCCTAGGCCTTGGATTTCATGCCTGGTTGCCTGTTGTTCAGGGACAGAGGCTGCAAAAGTACATCTTTGGTCATCAGACTCAGAATTGTGTCATTCAATCTCTGTCACAAAGCGGTCAGTGTCCATTTAAAACTCATTGGACTGTTCTCCCCTTCCTCCTCTGGTGATTAGGGACTTTGTAGTTCCAGACTTGTTTTATTCATAGCCCATTTGTCCTTAGGCTTTGTGCTTAAATAGCTCTTCTCCCTCCCGGGTGTTTAAAAAGAATTATCATATCCCCTTTCCAATCTTCCCACAAATGAAGCTCAGGCACGAAGGAAGGGCAGTCATGGGCTTGGATTAGTTTGGTTTTAGATGAAGGGCACTGGCAGACCAGGCTCTGGAGTAAGGTCAGGATGGGCGAGCATGGCATGGCCACCCATAGCCAGCCTGCCTCACAGAGCAACAGCTGCTCCAGCTGGTGGTCAGCTCCCAAGAAATGTCAGGGTCCAGGGCAGAGAACATGAAATGGCAATTACAAACATTGCATGTGTCCACTGAGTAGGTGGGTGTGAGCTAAGATAGCCCTTCTTGGGCCCTCCACTCAGGATAAGGCCAAGAAAAAAATTCTCCATTGTGTGACTGGTGAGACACTGTAACAGGTTGCCCAGAGAAAATGTGGATGCCCCATCCCTGGAAATGTTCAAGACCAGGCTGGAGGGGCCTTTGAGCAACCTGGTGTGATGACCCACCCTTAAGGCAAAGTCACATCTGGTCTAGGGGAAAGTGTCCCTGCCCATGGCAGGAGGGTTGGAACTAGGTGACCTCTAAGGTCCCTTCAAATTCAAACTGTTCTGCTTTTCTATGAAAGGTGCCTCATTACACAAGAGTGAGACCCTGCCTCCTGACTACCAGCCCAGCATGAAGGCACTGGGAACCCTTGCTGGCACTTTTAGGGGAACCTGACTAGCACGACAGGATGGCCAAGACCAAAGAGGATGGACTTTTCAACATTTTTCTTCAATTGCATTTCTGAAGGGAGAAGTGACTCAGAGTCTTCATGCAGCTCAAGGTCTTGCATAGAAATGGCGTCAAATTGAGGAAGTTTAGATTGGATATTAGGGAAAATTCCTTCCTTGAAAGGGTGCTCAAGCCCTGGGACGGCTGCTCTGGGAAGTGGTGGAGTCACCATCCCAGTGAAATATTTAAAAGACATGTAGATGTGGCACTCAGAGATATGGTTTAGTGGTGGGCTGTGCTGGGTTAATGGTTGGACTCAATGATCTTAGAGGTGTTTTCCAGTCTAAATGATTCTGTGATTCTACGGCACCTACAGAAGTTGTCTGCAACAGCTGGACTGTGATAAGATGTCCACACTTCAGGGCCAAGAAAGGCCACAAAACCTGAGCAGACTTGGCCTTGTACTCTGTCAGCAAAGCAAGGCCAAGCTCACAGGGGTCTGCCATGTCTCCAGGTGACATTTGCATTCTTTAGATCCTGGGATTACAGCTGGTTTCTGCTCAAAGAACTCATGTCAGTACAATCCTCTCCCCAGTCATAATTTAGCAGATGAGAAAGGTGCCTTTCAAAGCACAGTTATGGCAGTGAAAGTGGGGTCTTATGACAGATGCTGCTCATGCAGCCAGTCCAAAGCCACCACTGGGAACTGACAGAGGGACTTCAAAGAAACATGGCAATAACAGGTAACTCAGCCTTGGAAATTATTTCTGCCACTCTTATACAGAAAGATCAAGGTAGATAATTGTCTCTAGATGTCAATGTGCCCATCTGTGAAACAGGGAGCTTTCTGTAACTTGTTTTTGTGACTGGCATATAAGTGAGTGAAATCCCCTTGGGTGCTACTGCTCTGCTGGCTATTGATGAGTTGAGACCTACTTACATGGCCTCAAAGGGAAAGTAATCAATGCACACTTTTTCTTTTTCTTTTCCTTCCTCCCTTTCTGATTTTTTACATTAATTTATCTGTAGTGGAAGCCACTTCTTTAGTAGCCATAGAAGCCAAAACACCTCTTTTATTACATTTACAAGGCTCTTGCACTGTAAGCTTTCGCACATCCTGCCAGGTGTCCCTCATCTCTCACCTTGAGGACTTGTTCTGTAGGGACACAGAGAACTGAGAGTTCCTGAGACACTTATTGAACATATCTTGTATATCTGTATTTATACTCATACCTTGACACTAAACTGTGTTGAGGCACTGTCCCATAAACATGGCAATTTTCAAATAAAAAGTCTGAAATCTGAGTTTGTGGAATAAACAGAAAAGGGTGCTTAAAGAAAGGGCTTGGGTTTATATCTCTATTTTTACTGATTTTTTATATTTTTAAAATATTTTATATTTATATACCTAGAGATGGGGATAAAGTAGAATCTCGTCTCCTAGCTCCTATAGATTTTTGGGATAAACTATACAGACCTAAACTGGTAGAACTTTATTCTGTGTTGTTTTAGAAGCAGAGAGAGACTTTTTGCCATGTATTTCATGGCTCTGAACTCTTATGGGAATATCTGCTCTCAAGAGATTTCAAGACCAAATGGGTGAAATGACCACCAAACCAGCTGATCTTGTACTACTTTTTCCATCCTGAGCTGGAAGCTGCAGTAGTTTCAGCCCTTGGCAATAAATGAATTGGAAGGTAGAGCTTACACACAGTTTAGTCCTTGCCTTTTACTGGACTCAAAATCCATCTTTCCCTTTCACACCATAGGGCGATACTGGCTGTGTTTCCATGTGTTACAGAACTGGCCAAATATGTTAAGGCGTTTCACTTTGTTCTGCCATTTATTTCTAGAGGCTGGACTGATCCTAGACCTCATCTGGAGAGCGGAGTACCACATCCCTCTTCTCATACCTCTTATCAGACTGGTTTGTGCTAGGGCAGTTCTCCACGAACTTTTCACTCCAGGAGCACTGTTGCATTGAAGGGACTAAAATAACTGGGCTTGATGAGCCTCTCTTTTTTAAGGATATTACATGTGCACACAGATGGCAAGGGAAGAATGGCAGGAGAGCCAGGAGTTTCAGCAGAAAGAGGATACCAGAGTGCACTGCAGGCAGCCTACTATGATAGTGAGAACACCTCAGCTGCTGGAGAGAGCTTCTCAAGTGCAAAAGGAAAGCCCCTAACACCAATCCTCATTTATACTTGCTACATGATTCCTAGAGACAGGGGCTGCCCCACTGGAAGGCCAGACTCCCTATTTAGGAGATTCAGGATGAGAAGAAAAAGGTCTGAGAAGTGATGGTATGAGAGAGGGTGAAATATGGTAGGGGAGATAGAGAGAAGAAAAGCAGAACAGGTATTTCTCAGCTTCACTGCTTTGATCTTTTCACCTCTTAACCCTTCTTCATTAAAGCTGAGACCATTTAGGACAAGTAGCTTTTTCTTTTACTTTTCTGTTAAACAACTATTGTGATTGCTTGGCTGTTTCATCTTCTTCACTGTGCTCACCTCATGGAGTGTGCAGAGTTCTTGTAAACATCTGTGCTGGTTTAGCAAAAACCTGGTGTGTGGAGGCAGAGAAAGAAGTCATCCCAAGAAAACATCACCACAGGGTAAGAATGGCTACTGTTATCTCTGAGACTGCCGGGATCGAACTCTGCATTGCCCTATATGGAGGCTTTTCCCTACAAAAGATGCAGGTGCTTTCCAGTAGCCAGCAGTGCAGAGTGGAGTCATAGGAGAAAGATGCACAAAGGAAAGGAACCCTTTAACCTGAGCTGCGAAACAGCCTGTGCTCACGATACCTCTGCCCGGGGTTGTCTTAGAACAATCCTTCCCCAGCTCTTTTCCATCCTAGCCAGAAAGCAGTAGGCATATCCAATCATTCCTTCAGCTATTTCTGCTGACAGACCAACCCAACAGCCCCCAACTCTCCAATCTGGACCTGAGAGGCTGGCACTGCCACCCTTGGAGCTGTTGTCATGAACAAATGATGGTTCAAAGAAGCTGCTTTTGCTCCCAGAGGGGTTCAGCTGTCCCTGGACCCTGTTGTCACCAGGTGGCACCCTGCAGTGTGGGTGGCAAGAGCTGATAGGACTGCTTCATAATGATCAACACCTTCATTCCACTTCTAAACTGGAAAGTGACCCTGCGCCACGTGGGAATCTGTTGATCCAGTACACCTGGATACAGGGAGCTGAAAACCCCATGTGCTGTGCCAAATGCAATATCAGCTTGATGACATCATCCCTTTTCTGGTGATAGTGGGTGTGCACCCTTAGCTTTTGACAGAGTCAGTCAGTCCTATATGCTAGTCCTTTTTCTTGAGAAGGAAATTTTTCCTATCACTTCTCAGTCTGCTGTTCATAGTTATAGTTTGGTAAAGTCCTTAAATAATGCTTAACTTATGTGCTGTCAGGTTCAGTTTGATTTCCTAAGTATATGAGAGCCTTGTGAGGCCACCAGTTGCCTTCCCTAATAAGTTTTCTAGCTATTGGCCCTTTTCAACCAAATTTTCCAGAGTCAATGATCTCAAACATAATAAAGCTATTGCAAGTTTTGTGAAGAGCAGAGACTTGGAAGGGAACAGGCTGAAGTGCCCTGAAAGAAGGAAATGTTGCCACATGAGCTCAACCCCCATGGAATGCCAAAGGACCCAGTTAAGAGAGAGCCTCACATGCTCTTCACTCCTGGGAGAGGCCCCAGTCAGAGCCTGTTACTGATGAGCTACGTATTTCAAGGAAACCATGGTGCATCTCTCTTGCTCTTTTTTTTTTTTAGTGTCTAAGGTAATTCTTCACGTCTTTGATCTTTGAACTTGTACATTTCTTACAAGGTACATGTGAAAGAAGCAGAAAGGGTAAACTATTTGGGGGTTTCCTGGACTTAACATTCACTAAGCCCGTGTGTCCACCCACACATGTCCATGAGACAATCTGATGTAACAACCCTTAATCACCAGCTCAGACCTTTTCTTTGCTCCACACCTGCCTGTGTATTGGATGGAGGCTCACTATTATTCCTAAGGACGAAGACTGATGGCATTGTACGGAAGGGGGCTAAAGACACAATGTATTGCCAGGCTGTGAAAGCAGCATGTCTCAATGTCAAACAGCAGGAAAATTGTCAGTAAAGTAACATGGAAAAACATGAGGTGCTCTAGAAAGGACAATCTTATCACAGGCAGCACCCTCTGCTGGGAACCTCCCGAGACAGCTGGCAGGGAATAGTGAGGGCTGGAGTATTTACCTCTTAGATACCTCATTTCAGGTGTAAAGGACCTTCAGCACTCAAAGTCCTAATCCCTCTACTGAAATTAGATACGTAAAACTTTCCTGAGTGAACTTTTCTCAGGTTTGGCTGGAAGGAGAGCCCTGTCACTGCTCCTGTGCCTACAGAGCAGCTCACTACTCTAAGACTTGCTCAAATTACAGGAGAGTTGGTTTCAGCTGCTGACTGCTTCCAGGAATACTGATCCCAGGCAGTTCATCTCACAGGTGAACAGCTCCACATCTCAGCCAAGGAGCCACTGCAGACATTTCTTTCCTTCTTCCTGTGCTGGTGAACATGCAGTGAAGTCCAGCAGCTGAATGAGCTCTGACAGGGAGAATTAAGAGTGACCCCCTATGGCACAACACATTATGGCTTGAGGTGAGGGAGTTGAATACTCTCACAAGAAGGACAACCTGGCTTGCCCACTCCTTTTATGAGTGCTCCCATGGTTGAGTTAGTACAGAAATTGGGAACACTAGCACCATGCTGGGCTGTGTCCTATGCAGAATAGAACATATCTTCTCTCTTGATTTCTGAGACCCTCTCCCCTTCTGATTCCCTCTGGATGACAGAAGCAAAGAAATGCTCAGTCTGCATATTTCTCTTGTGCTTGGGTTGTCAGATTGCTGCTGCTGCAGTTCCCAGTCCAGGGGAGGGACTGGTCTGAAACTGCGAGACATGCACTGAATCAGCACTGCAAGTGCTTTGGAAATTTTGAGGTCAAAGCCACAAGTGCCAGTTGATGTGTGGCACAGTTAGCTGGTAGCTGAGCACTAGGGGACTGGAGCACTACAATTATGTAAAGTCTGCTGCAGGTCTAATCCTCTTGCCCAAGGTCACATAAGAAGTCCATAGCAGAGAGCAATTGGAAACCAAATAAATCACCAGAATCCTAAGCTAATGTATTCACGGCTGAATCCAATCCTGAAAATAAAAACATAAAGCCAGATTGTATTGCAGCTGTTGCAACCTTGATATGGGTCACTGTTAGCATGGGTAAAGGTGTATGGGGACTCAAACTCATGGTAGACATCAGACCATAGAATCATGGAAACATAGAATGGCCTGGGTTGGAAGGTATCTTAAGGATAATCTAGTTCCAAGCCCTTGCCGTGGACAGGTACACCTTCCACTATTCCAGCTTGCCCAGTACTCCATTCAACGTGGCCTTGAACATTTCCAGGGATGGGACATGCTTCTGTCAGGTTTCTATAAATATGCATCTAGTAACTGTTTGATACCTATCAAGCACAAAATAGCTATCCTATTAAATAACAATGTGATTATACTACCAACAATACTCATTTCAGCTGGAGTTCAAGCATGACTTTTTTCTTTTCTTTGCCAAATGTTATTTGATCACTCACCTGCAGAAAGTAACCATTGCCTGACAAGTAAATAAAATCTGGTTAGTTTTTGAATCTTTCTTTCTGGCAGTCCTCAGGCTTGCTGAGGAGGTAAGCAGACCTTGAACTTGACACTGGACTTTTTTTGGGTCCTAGCCCTCAGCAAGTGTATTTTCTTATTCACATTTCCTACACTCTCAGGGGTGCAATGCATTTTGTCTCTGGATCTGATAAATAAAGCTGAAGTGTTTCTTCTGAAGTTCTCAATTCACTTTCTTTCCAAATATGTCTTTTAGTTAAAAGGGAATATTTGCAAGCCCCTGGTAGGAAACATGCACATAACAATCCAGGCTTGCAGCTGTATGATTCCCTAGATTACAGCTACACTACAAGAAAGAGTGGTATGAATCTACAGTGTCACTTTTACGATAATTTATTTAACTGAGGATTAATGAATCAATTGTTCATCAGAGAATTAACAACACTCTTTTTCCAGCACAGAAGTGAATGGTTGCATTAACAAGTGGCTATAGACTGATTCCAAGCAGGCAACCAAGTGTCAGAAAAACAAAAAGGGATTTAATGCTGCACCAACAGGGAGCCTTTGAGATGGGGAGCTAGGACACCCGTTTGCTGCACAGCTTGATAAGGTTTCTTGGCTGACTGCTCCTAGTGGGATAAAAAATGGGACTGAATCCAGAATACAAGTGGGATACCGGCTTGCACAGAATGAGAAAGGATCAAAAAATTTCAAGCTATGGACTCAGGTGCTGAGATTTCGGAAAGCTCAGCTGAGCTGAGTTCATGTTTCTGAGGTTCGCAAGGTTACTCGCTATTGCCTGGGTTTCTGACAGACAATCCAGAAAAACTATTTCCCAGCAAACTGAGAAGAGCACAAAAGAGGCTTTTTCCTGGGCTTTGCATAATTCAGGCAGGGGCTAACTGAAATCCAACTAAACAAACTTTTGGATGTCTAACCTCCCCTGCATGAGACCATTTGACTCTCCTGTCTTGTGGCTCCTCTCCATGACTCTGAGCAGTGCTGTGGTACTGACCGCGCGTGGGACATGCAGCAGCACTTACCTCTAGGACCATCTCTGTCATCTGGAACTGCTTCTGGGAGACCTTGTCAGAGCTCACAGGCTCATGGAAGAGCAGGCAGAGCATGTCATACTTCTTCAGTGCCTGCTTGTAATTCTTCTCGTTCAGGTCGATCACTCGGTCTTTCCCATCGTAAGTGGGGAATTTCAGTCCCTCTTCTGCCTTGCAGCAGAAAAGCAGGTAAAAACCTGCCAGGATCCAGCAAATTGCCTTCATAGGGGCACCCTTGGAGTGCAGCAAAGGGTGGGTAAATGTCTCCCTCTTTCTTGATTTGAGAAGAGAGGGAGACCAAAGACTCCAGGTGAAGTTTGAACTAAGTTTCTCTTAGTTTCCTTAAGTTTCTCTCTGCTACTTTCCTACTGTTCAGCCCAGACACTGCAAGGCTGGTGGAGAGCAGCAAACTTTGCTGTCCTGTACTCACAACAAAGAGAGAGACAGACAGGAGAAGCTGTCAGGCCAAGCCCTGGATACCTTACATAGCTGTGTCCAGCTCCCGTGTCATTAGGAACTCCATTTTTAGGAAGCAGTTGTTTCAGGCTAAAAATAAACCCTGCAATGAATAAAAAGGACAGATATGACACCATTGAGGGACTTGCTGGCACTCTGCATCATCTGAGAGAGAGGGAGTGGGCAAGAGGGAGGGAGTGGAAGATGTCAGTCCTGGGAATATACAGGCAGAGTTTGTGAAGGGACAGACTTCACTCGCATAGGGAACCAAGGCACAGACTGTCCTACTAGGAACTGACAAAAATAGAAGGTATTTACTGCAATTTATAATAAGGGTATCTCTCTTTACATCCCTTTGGGCATCACAGTGATTAGGCTTTTGATAACAGATCTCAGGTTAAACAGTTTCAGAGCCTCAGCTGCACCACTAGAGGAAAAAGTCCTGTTTCCTCAGCAGCAAAGGAGGTGAACACTCCTGGGACTTCCTTCTCCTGCCTGGAGCACCATTTGGAGCTGCTGGCTGACATTCAAGGTTCTTTCACATTCTCTGCTTGTGGGGCAGCAGGAGAATTGCTGGCCCTTGGACCTGTAATCCAAAAGCAGAGGGAAGCTTATGTTGCAGCCTCCCATTTTCACAGCAGTTCCCAAGCCCCATGCATTGCTGGCGAGTGGTTAAACCTTATCATGCTAAAGGGGCTGAAGGGTGGGAGGCACGTGCCCGAGCCATTGTCTTGGGGCAGGAGGCAGGGCTCTCCTCAAGAGGATGGTCAAATGGCACCATCACCACCAGCCTCTCTTTCTGGGATCTGCCTGTTGAACTGGAGCAGGTTTTTCACACAACCCTCTTGCATTTCCCAGCAAGCTGTCCTGCGTATTCCTCCCTCTTCATGTCCCAGGAATGGTGGCCAGTTCCTCCTTCTGTGGGAGCTCAGTATCACCTGCACAGCGTTGCTGGGGCAGAGCAGTTCAGAGGCACAGTCCCTCAGCTCTTCCCGTCCTCTGACCACGGTGTCACCTCTGACCCATGACTGGCAGCAACAGGCAGGTGGAGGCAGGCCAGCTGGCCACAAGCCAGCCCCGGGGCTGGCATGGATCCACTGGAAAAGGCCGGCAGAGGGGCTGGCAGAGAAGAGCTTGACAGGGGGCACGGCTCCCTTCCCTGTGCCAAAGTGATGTGCAGACAAGTGGCCTTATCAGGTCTTTTCCTCGCATGCTGCTCCATCCACAGCAGGGAAGAGACAATGTCCCTTCTTAATGCAGTTGTTCCCATTTAATTGTATGTCTGGGATTATTTCGATATTTGGGGCAAAAGGCAAGCATTACTTAGCAATTACAGAATCATAGAATCATTTAGATTGTAAAAGACTGTAAGATCATTGAGTCATTAACCAGTCATTAACCAAACACTGCAAAGACCACCACTAAACCATGTCCCTAAGCATCACCTCTACACGTCTTTTAAATACCCCCAGGGATGGTGACTAGAACACTTTCCTGGGTAGACTAAACACATCTCCTGGGTGATTTAGGAGCACACATCCTTTCTATGCCAGATTTCACTTCTAACCTGAGCAGCCCACAACATACTGACTGAAACCCTCTGGGCAATAGTTTCCAAATCTGTTTTATTCCCAAAGCCTTTTCAGAAGTTCAACATTTGCTGGCAAATTAAAGTCCTAATGACAAAGCCTGAGGAATCTGGTTAAAAGCCAAAGCAAGACAGCCTCCAAAATACACTTCTTAGAGGCAGCCTTCAGGGGCAGTAATTTTTAGAGGGCGAGGTAAGTCTGAATAAGCCTGATTGCTTTTAGTGGGAGACACAAGACTTGTATCACAGTGGGTAGCAATGGCTGGTTGGGTTTATGCTGAACGTTTAGGATGTAAAACACAGAACTGAGCTTGTGGGTTGACTAGGCATACATTAGGCAGGTAGGTTGCCTTTGAAGGACCTCCATGGATGTGGGGTGCAGGAGCAGGCTTCCACTGGTATCACAATGTGTTTTAAAGCAGGCGTACATCAGACAGGGTGTGAAAATGAAATGTTCACAGCTACTTCAAAAATTGGCTTATGAGGCTCCTGACCTCCTTTATTGTTGTAGATCTTCAGCAGTTGCTCCACTTTGATATTGCTCAAACTACTTTTGATGTGCTTTTTCTCTAGTCTGAATCACTTTTTAATCTGCCTAAAAATAGATATAATCCAATTTTCATTTTCTCCTCTTTATCAAAAAAGGAACAAAAATGCTTCTTATTCACAAAAATTGTTGCTTCGTGAGCCCCACATGAATCTTGTTTATCTGCTTGTGGCATGAGTAGCAAATATTTGTGATTGTTAGGCTTCACCTCTGCATCAAAGGGAATTCCTCCAGCAGACCGACACTGGGTGCCACGGTCACCAGACAGTCCATCTCTTTGTGTCTCCACTCAGAACCTCAGTGGGGCTGCTGGGGCTAAATCGAGTGGACATTTTCTGTGGTCTTCTAGCTCTAGCTGCATCTATATGAAATTCAAGACACGTTGTTCACCAAGGCAGAAGTAAGGGTGAATTCCTCAAAGTAGTAACAGCTGCCTCAATCACCTGAAATTCTTAATTCCAATAAACTTTAGTCAAAGCAGATGTTCTCCTTGCAGCCCTGCCAATACAGATCTGAAGTCCTGGATTCATGTGTTTTGGGATGTTCAGAACAGCAGCTAAATACTTAAATCTGAGCAGAGCTTTGTTTTTTTCCCTGGGGAATAGCAGAGCTGGGACTGAAGCAGATGCTCCCACAACCTAACAAAGGCCCTAAGTACTGTGCCTTTCTCTTCATCATCTCTCTTGGTGCTAATAGCAGCACACTGAAATGTCCTCATCTCAACCCCAGAAGCAAAACTCCTTGGAATTTCAAAGCTTGTCCATCCACTCTCAGCTAATGTTTTAAATTTGGAATTTTGGGCCAGGCGCACTGTCAAAAAAAGTACACCGTGCAGACCCCATGCATTTGGGGAACCTGAGTTTTGTTGAAGGCCCATTTCTACAGGACACTGACATAAGTTTTCTCAGTGTGACAGATCCTCTTTCGTGGGGTAGGACCAATAGCAGTTCCCCATGGGAGGGAAGCATGAGTGGGGCAAAGAAATTTCACAGACTTCTCTGTGAAACTTCGGATTTTGTGCTTATCTGTTCACAGCAAATACTTTGTGCTATCTTCCAGCATAGTCCAGTGTCTTCCTGATCCCATTTAACTGCCTGTGGTTTCAACACATGTGTTTCTGTGGGCAGCGTCACACAAGGGAATGATATGGTCTGAACTAAATCCTGGGACACTTGCCTTTCAGCTCAGATATCTCATTTCCTGGCAAAGCTGGCATCTGTTAGTCTCTGATATAAACTGACTGCAAGGTTCAACCTCCCAGCTCTGACTACTTAACCATTGACTCCTTCATCCATTCTGTTGCTGCATCTCTTAGCCCTGCCTAAAGAAACCACTACAATGCTTTTCCCCAGCTAACTATCCCAGAGATGTTTCCCTGAAAGCTTTCTGAGGAATGAGCTGGTAGGGTTCACTGCCTGTCTACCCTGACAGGTGCCCATGTTGTTCAAACAACCTTCAGAATTGGTCCAAAACTTAAGGCAAAGAAAGATAATTAAGAGGAAACACTTGCTGTTGGTTTATTCACTACTCTAGGCTTTCTGGGTTCACCCATCAAGCAAAATCCTAGCTCCAGGGATTTAGGTTGCAAAACCACCCCTGACACTTATTGAAGTACAATTTTTCTTTGTTTCTTCCAATTTTGTGAGGATAGGTAGTCAGTAACAGTGCTCAAAACCGTGCAGCCTTGTCCCTTCAACTCAGGCTTGCAGAAATGCCGGTGGGGGGACATAGGATAAATAAAAATCTCCTTCTTGTTGATTTTTTTTTCCTACTTGTATTATAAATTAGGGATATACACTTGCTGTTCCTCCCTCCAGGCCACTGCAGCCGCACTCCGTGCTGCTGTTCTCACCTTCACTGTCCTTTCTGTCTCACACAGTAAAAGAGGTCCCTAGTCACTGCTGATCCAAATGCTTCAGTGAGTCTTTTTTCCAGGATTTAGGGTTCTGCTTTAGCTAATCTCTTTTCAAGCTTCTAAGACCTTGTATGTTTTGCAAGATAGTAGTATTCAGAAAATATGCCTTTTGCCACCAGCTAGCCAAGCAAGGTCACTGCGGGTAATAGCTTGCAGCGCACTGCTATGAGCAGGGTGGGAGCCTCAGAGACACACTGAACCTTCCTGAAGAGACCAAGGGGAACACTATCATCCTGAGAAAAGCTCTGCAGTGTAAGAAAACCTAGTTCTCTCTCCCTTCCCTTCAGTCCTGAAAGGTGATAAGTCCTTCATGGTGCTTCATACTGTCTGTATTCCAATGCAGTCATGCCAGTGATGGCAGGCAAGTACAAGGCAGAGAAGCTCTATCATTGGCACTCCCTCCCTTTTTTGCCTGCTACAAACTGCCAGAGATCTTTGGAGTACCTGACAATACTTTGACTGAGGTGTCTTGAGACCTGCTGTGTGATAAGAAGATGCTCTAAACCCTTCTGTTTTCTGACACATGGAGACTGGTTTTGATGAGGAAAAATAAATACAGGACAGACAAAAGCACTTCTATGAAATTACGTAGAAGTTGCAAAGGGAAGGTCAAGAAGGTAATCCAGGTGTCCTAACTCATTCTCAGTCACATAGACATTTAAAAAAAAATCTTGTGTTTTTTAGGCATTGTGTCACCCAGAGCAAAGTTGCTCTGTGCCACCTTAGGGGGATCATTGCACTTCTCTGCCTTTGGGACCTGGTCTGGCACCTGTGACTTGTACGTGTCAAAAAGTACTTTAGAAGGTCAAAACTGGGACTGTCTGAGAAGGATTCCGACAGTTACCTTATAATAAGCTAAAAATCCCTACACAGAAAGAAAGGATTTAACTAAGACATCTCTGTGGCCAAATGGAAATGGGCCCATTGGCATGTAAGGAAATGAGAAAGAGAAAGAAATTAATTGAAAATTAAAAGCATTAAGAAAAATTCTGGAAGGCGACAAGGCTGCTGCCTCATGCAGAGGTCTGACAAGGGACATCCGAGGGCATCCTGTTGTGGTGGTTGGGGGACCCATCAGGTGGACTGAAAAAGGTGGCAGATTGTTTGCAACAGGGCACAGAGGCAGTGACCTGCCTACCCCTCCCAGCTGGGCTGGGAGCTCTGCCAGCCTGTGGGAGCAGGGTAGTACTTGTCCACATGCAACCCACTCTGGAAAGGGTGGAGGGGCTCCCTGGGGGGCTTCCTGCAGGTAGCACTGGGATGGGAGAATTTTTGCATGTGACAGCCACAGGCTGGTTAGTAAAATCTTTGCTTTGCTGATAATCACAATGAGTTGGGGCCCTCCAGCTGTGACTCAGAACTATTTCAGTCACGCTGCACAAAGCAACCCACACAGAGCCCTGGCCACAGTGCTGCCTGCCCACCTTCTCTTCTGCAGGACCTGGGAGCAAAATGGGGTCTGGCACCCATCTGTTGCTGGGACTTCCAACCTTTGTTTGATGTATAAACTCCTAAAATATGCTGGTGTCAGTGCAGATCCCTGCACAGCAATTTTAACCTGACTGATGAGAGGTCTTTTTTTCCCAGACGCCTCTAATGCACCCTACTTCAGAAAAACCACCACATTTCACTGCCACCCTGCCCTGTTTTATGCCACTTTCTTCTGCTGAGGTATCACAACTGATGAGTTAAAGCAGTTGCCCCTGAGACAGTGGCATAATCTCCCCTCGAGGGGAAAGGTGTGGGCAGGTGCTTCACGAGGGACAGGAAGTGGCTGTGGGTAAGAGATGGATGTTCAAATTTTCCACAGTCACAGGCTTCCCACAGGGCTTTGCAAAAACCTTTCCATGCTTCAGTTCTCCACGTGAACTGTACCAGCAGGGTTGAGGGATGATGGGACGCTGCAAGGTGCTTACACATCAGACTCATAGGGTTGAGTGCTTTAGGCAGGCAGGAAGCCTGGGCTTAGTCTGGGCTCCTGAAGGTTTTGGCATCATGGAGAGCTGGAGAAGGGGATGCAACTGCTGCTGACCATGTTTTCAGGAGAGCTGGCTCAGAAACCAGGCCAGGCATGCTCCTGTCAGAGGTGCTGAGACCTCTCTGAAAGCCCACAGCCAAGCCCATGTCTCACAGCCAAGCTGTGAGCCAGTGTTAAAGTTTGACCCAAAGATGGTGCCCCAAGAACTGGGGTGTGAATGGTGCAGACTGAGTTCTGGCCCAGGGACCTCAGCAATTACAAATAATATCATAATAATATTATTAATAAAGTAAAAGAAATAAAACACAGGATCTGACACAGTATATACCCTTCTGGAAAACCTTAGGGCACATACAGCCTGGCCATTTCCATCTGTCCCCTGCCTTTTTCCTGGAGGAGATGGGATCACTGGACTCTTGCCCAGCCTTGGCCGTGATCGGTATGTCCGAGCATGTGTCCATGTGTCTGTGTGCACGCACCCATGCACGCATTAACCACTGGCACTGCTTCCACCCAGCTCTGCGGGACCAGGCTCTAAAAGAAGGATCCCACATGGAGCACACCCAGTTGGGGTGGACAGGTCTGGGGTGACACTTGCACCTCAGGTTTCCCCTAGCCATGAGAGCATCAGCATATTTAATAACATCTTGATGATTGGAGGGGTGTTTAATCTAGTGGCGTGGCGCCTGCTGCTGCTGACAGAGCTGCTCCCAGGAGATTTACACCTGTTTCAATGGAGTGGCTGCTCAGTTCTTCTTTGCTCCCGGCCTCTTGTGCTACCCCTCAAAACCTTCCCCCTCTCCTGCCTGGACAGTGACGCCTGCTGGGGCACAGCTGACAGGCTGGGAAGCGCTGGGGTGAGCTCACTGTGCCACCGGGAGCCTCATTCCTTTTGAATGATGAGCCAGACAAACTTAGCATGCTCCTAAATTTTGTAAGGAGACAGAGAGGATTTGCTGCTCTTGAATTTCTGTTTGTTTTTACCTTCTTCTCCTCCTCTAACTGGGTTTTATACTGTCTGGGATGGCCCTAAGTCTCTAAAAAGTTCATTCATCAGGCACTTGCATTTCTGGGGTGAATAGCTTTCCAGGCAGTCCAGATGTCTTCCAAGCAGTCCAGATGTCTTCCAGGCAGTCCAGATGTCTTCCAGGCAGTCCATTACGCATGCTCAGGGCATGCCTTTTTTTATTGGTGCCAGGCAAATTTCGCAAATTTTGCAAATTTTTCAAATTCTTCTATGTGAGAAAGCCCTACTGGCAGCAAACCCAGCATGGATATTGGTATGTAGCTGGGGTACAGTTGCACAGCGTTCCCAAGAATTCAGAAGTAATGACTCAAGCATCCCCTACCCTTGGATCATTAAGTCAGCCTAGAAATATGGAGATCTGAAAAGTGTCTTGCTTGTGGTATCTTTCTCTTGCAACTTCAGGGTACCTGTGCTCAAGCTTTTACCTGCAGTCACAGAAGAGAGAAAAGCTTCTCTATTAAAGCATTTCTGTTTGAAAATGGAAGTGGGAATGTTTGGGTAATAGCATGAAACCTGTCATGAAGAGCCACAGAAGGATCTGAAAATCACAAACTGTATGATGATATGGTGGAAGTTAGCAAGAAAGGTAGAGACCTCACCTCCCTCCTTAGGGATGGCTGAAAACTGCTGCTGAAGCTGATGGTGATAAGAGGCACGTTATAGAATCGCAGTCATAGAGTAGTTTGGGTTGGAAAAGACCTTAAAGATCATCTCGTTAATCCCTCTGCTATGGACAGGGACACCTTCCACTAGACCAGGTTTCTCAGAGCCCCATCCAGCCTGGTCTTGAACACTTCCAGGGCTGGGACATCTAGAACTTCTCTGGGCAACCTGTGCCAGTGCCTCACCACCCCCAGAGTAAAGAATTTCTTTCTAATATGTAATTTAAATCTACTCTCTTTCAGTTTTAAGCCATTCCTCCTTGTCCTATCACTACATGCCCTTGTAAAAAAATCTCTGCCTGATCAAAAAAATGTCTCTGCCTTACTGAAAATCAGCCACTACCAACAAGTCATGTGGTTAGCAGAAACATTTGGGCAGCAGTAACATTTTGCAGCTTCTTCTGAATCTTTTTGCCCCCTCCTTAGAAATGGCCACCCACTCTTGAAGAAACATTGGCTTGCCTTGATGAACAGTCTCTTTATCCTGGGACAGAGCACTGGCCCAGTGGCTGTGTCTGCTGTGGGAGGCTGGGAAGCAGAGGCTGAAGCTCCACCTTGGTAGGCTGAATGCTCAGAGGAGCCCTGTTGGAAGGAAGATACCTCAGCAGCAGCCTCCTGCACCAGCTCTGTCCTGAGATAGAAAAAAGCAAAACCCAACCCACCCAAAACCATGTAGCCAATGCTTTCCTAGAGAAAAAAGCAGTAGCTGTGTCTCTCCAAGCCTGGGGCCAGCAGGGTGTTATGCCAGAGCATGGTTTGCCTTTCTTTCTAACCTGAGGTTTCTAGTTAAGTATCACCTGGCAGCACCCATGAGCCGCAGCCTGGGTCATGGTTTCCATAAAGGGCTGCTGGGTTCACTCATATTTATAACGCTTGCCCCTGGCACGGCATGTCAGCTTGCAGAGGTCAGCTCTCTCCTGGGTGCAGGGAGTAATTTCACAGGCTGTGTTCCTGTTTCCATCCTTGCCTGCCAAGGGGCCTGGGGGTGGCTGGGTGAGGGGCATGGCAGAACAGTCTGAGGGGTAAAGGTCATGAGGAAAGAGGGTGCACAGGAGATACAGTGCCTGGTTCCTAGTGTAAACTCTAGGAAGTAGGTGTGTGGCATTCTCCAGTGCTCCAGGGAAAGTGGGGACCATTATATCCCTGTGGGAGACAGGCTCTCTGCAGACGGGTGAAGAATTTTCTTCTTCAAGTGCATTTTAGTTGGTACTGTGGGTAAGGAGGATCACAAAAAACTAAGGCATGGCTCCAGCTTAGACCCTTCTCCTCTGAGTTCATCAAAGATGACTTCAGACTGACTTGTAGAGCTGCCAGCTGTACCACATGGTACACTCCAAATGGAGTTGTACCAAAGAGAAGATCAGACCAGCAGATGCCAGCCTGTGGCCAACAATCAGACATTCCTCACGGCTTGGCAGCAAGCCATGACATTGCTCTCAACAGGTCCCTTACTGGGTGCCTTGGTCCTAGTGAATGCTGAAGATCCCTGACTGAGGGGTATTTGCATGGGCAGGAGACAAAAGCCAGCTTGGAGGATGTGACAGGTTGTAGGTTAGAAATCAGGCTATATGCTGATGGTGTTCTTCGTCCTCTTGTGTCTCAGAGCACGTGTGTGATGTGAGGAACCAGCACTGCCAGCGAGGCTCTTCCGCCTCTCAGGAGCCACACGTCACAGCTGTGTGTAGCACCCGTACACTGACGGCTGCAACTAAGCTCCTGCAAAGCTCCCTGGATTAGCAGGTGTGGATATACAGGGCAGGGATGCAGTAATTGGAGCTGGAGTAGTTAGTGCAGTCAGGCAAATGTCATATGTAAAAAGAGGATCTAAAATGATCTAGCACAGCAGTTTGTGCTCAGTTCTTATTGGCCAGTAGCAGGAAACCAAGACAGCTGTATTTTAGTAAATATAACTGATACCCGTTCATCCTTGGTCAATGTATTTTTCTTGGGTTTTTTTTCCTTTTTTTTTTTCCTATGTGTTTCCTATGTGTTTCCTTCCTTCCTTCCTTCCTTCCTTCCTTCCTTCCTTCCTTCCTTCCTTCCTTCCACCATAGAATGGTGTTTTCTGGACTACTTGTATTACTATTTTGCCAGAGTTAAAGCCTGCAGATTTATGAACACAATGCCCTTTTAAAGACCAATTTCAAGCTGCAGTCATTTCAGGATCATTATTTCATTTGCAAGTAGCAGTTTTTCGGGGTTTAAACAGCCAATTAGATACTTAAGGCTAGTCTTGTGAAGATGTGAAACTCAGATGTTCTTTTCTGCTCCTAGAGTTTGTTCTGATTGCTGTTTGTCCAGATCAGACCCACAGAGGAGAGATTTAGGCAGCTAAATGAATCAGAACAGGGCCTGATTCATTGATGCATTTAAAATTTTTCAACTCTGATGAAGACCCTGAGTATTTAAGACTTAAATTAGTCCTTTTGACCTCCATGTGTTTTGATCATATACAGAACTATGTGGCTGAACAGCATCATGTATCCTGACGGTGTCAACCCAAATAACTGCACATGCAGAAAAGGGGACAGGGACAGCAAGCATCTCAGGTGGGCTTTCAATGACATTAATTGAAGTGTTAATTGAAAAAACCCAGCTAAAACTCTCCAGTGGCAGAAAGCACAGATCCTGCAACATAAAGGACTTTAAAAGTGTGTTTTAATTTGACACAACTGTTTGGAGTGAAAGTATTTCTTTTGACGTTTTGAAATGCAATATTTTAATTTTTGTCCCAAATTCCCTTCCCGTACCTAAACTGTGTCTCAGATGAGGGCTGGGAGACCAGTGCTTGAGGATCTGGCCCTAACATGCACAAACACACACACACACACATGAGGAATCCTGGGCAGCCTGGTACTCAGGGAGAGGTTGCAGGAGCAGCCAAACTTGCCCAGAGTCGTCCAGTCCCGAGAGATTTCACTTATTAAACCCTAGTGAACCAGCTGCTGTCTTATAGCTATCCAGTGACAGTAGCTTGGCTTTTCTTTTGGCCTGTAAATTACTGTACACAGGTGGGAAATTTATTAGCATAAGTAAAATTGGGAAGCAGCACTCCATCCATCTCCCCACTGACACTGGCAGGCTGTGAGATGTTGACCTTCTCTGAAGCATTAGTCTGTATGGCCCTGAACCCAGTGAAAACACTTAGGCCTGTGCTTAATTTTGCATCCCGTTAGGTCTGCCCTTGCGCTAGAAGTTAAGTATGTGGCTCACTGTTTTCCTGGATAAGAGCCCAACTCCTGAAGGTCCTTCAAGATTTAGCTAGATAGAGCTTCTTAAATGATATGATGCAATTAATGCAATGGGATTCTGCTGTCTTTTCTGTTAGTGGCTGATTTGTGATGCAGAGGCGAGGCTGCTCAGAATTATACAACAATTAGCCATCAACAGTTTCTCACAAACTCTCAGCTATAAACACATTAATAATTTTTAATTATCAAAGTGCCTGGGAAATCAGCCTTTTTGTAGCTGATCAAGGCTGTCCCTCCTTGCAAACCCAGGATCCACATGCAGAGGTCTAAATTAAGAGCCAAACTCTGAAGCTCAAAAGTGTCTTTGCTTTAGCTAGGAGCTGTCAGAACACTGAGAGCAGCTACTGCAGGATGATCAGGTCTCCAGACTGAGCTGGTGGCTTTTGAGTCTCCTTGGTGGTGGGTGTCACATGCATGGTGGCATGGCAGGAGACAGAGACCGACCTTTCCATCTTGTCTCCTTCTGCAAAGGAGGCGACCATGACCTAGAACCATAGAATCAGAGAATGTTTTGGGTTGGAAGGGACCTTAAAGATCATCTAGATCTAGAGATCTGGGAAGTGTCTTGCTCGTGATATTTCTCCAGCACGGCAGCTTCAGGGTGCCTGTGCTCAAGCTTTTACCTGCAGTCACAGAAGAGAGAAAAGCTTCTCTATTAAAGCATTTCTGTTTGAAAATGGAAGTGGGAATGTTTGGGTAATAGCATGAAACCTGTCATGAAGAGCCACAGAAGGATCTGAAAATCACAAACTGTATGATGATACAGTGGAAGTTTAGCAAAAAGTTGAAGACCTCACCTCCCTCCTTAGGGATGGCTGAAAACTGCTGCTGGAGCTGATGGTTGGAAGAAGCATGTTATAGAATCACAGGGTCATAGAGTAGTTTGGGTTGGAAAGGACCTTAAGGATCATCTCGTTCCAACCCCAGTGCCATGGTTTCTCAGAGCCCCATCCAGCCTGGCTTTGAGTACTTCCAGGGATGGGGCATCTAGAACTTCTCTGGGCAAGCTGTTGTTCCAGTGTTTTTGAGACCCTCAGCTTTTCATACTTGTCCGGCCAGCACCGGTTTTCGCCCTCCCGCTTTGCGGCCGCTCCGGTCCCCGCCGTGCGTCCCCTGCCCGCGGCCGCCGCCTCAGGCGGAACCGCCGCCGCTCCC
>VZTI01003810.1:0-61426 GCA_013397865.1 Struthidea cinerea
TTTGCTTTCACCTGGAGGGGTGTCCAGTACTGGAACTGCCTGCCCCAAGGGAGGAAACACAGCCCAACTATTTGCCATGGACTGATCTAGACTGGGAAGGGTTGGATCTGGACTAGCAACATAAGGGTGCGTCATTTCTGGCTTGGTGGGCCCAAAATGCCTCAGATCATCAGGGAAGAGATGCAACACAGAGATAGGTTCATGATCCAGGGGTGGACTTAACCATGGACGCCATCTCCCAGGTTATCTATAGCTGTGAAACGTGCTGTGATCAAGCAGGGCCCAAAGGGTAAAGCCTCTGTGGTCTGGGTGTCAATGGTCGAAATATCAATCTGGGGAGGCCTGGCAGATCGATTACATCACACTCCCACAGAGCCTCCAAAGCAAGTGCTATGTGCTGACAATGGCAGGAACAACCCCTGGATGGCTGGAGAAGCACCCTGTGCCTCACGGCACTGCCCAGAACACCATCCTGGGCCTTGGAAAGCAAGACCTGTGGTGGCATGGCACCCCAGAAAGAATTGAGTCAGACAACGGGACTCATTTCAAAAGCAGCCTCATAGACACCCGGGTCAGAGAGCACAGGATTGAGTGGGTGTATCATATTCCCTATCATGTACCAGCCTCTGGGAAAATTGAACAGTACAATGGACTGTTAAAAACCACATTGACAGCAATGGGTGGTGGGACCTGCAAACATTGGGATCTACATTTAGCAAAGGCCATCTGGTTAGTTAATACCGGAGGCTCTANTTGCATTAGTTCTGCATCAAGCAAAGGCAAACCCATCTGTGAGACTTTTTTTTGCCCAATGAGCTGGATGCACTTGGTGCATAATGCAAAAGGATGCTATGCTGGGCCAGGAGTTGGACTTGGTGATCCTCATGAGTCCCTTCCAACTCAGCTTATTCTGTGATTCTGTGAAACATGATGTGTACCTCAAGGGGATTTGATTTTTGGGTGAACAGTCTGTAATGTTGAATTATACAATATTGTTTGCTCAATGACACTGCCACTGTGTGCCGTAACTACCACAAACAATGAGTATGGAGTACATCAGATACACAATTTGTGAGTTCCTGACGCAGCTTGCAACCAGCCAACAGCACACCAGCCATCCTGCCCTGGAAGACATCTAGGACCAATAGAACCCACAGCCATGGACTAAATGAACTCAACAGACACCTTGGAGGTACAATCACCAGCTATGGAAATGATAGCTGCACATGTGTGTGTATATATATCCACACACATATATCTAAGTATATATATAGTTGGAAGGTGTAGGATCTGGGCACGTCGTAGATAATACAGAAGAAGCGTGGCTAATGCGCGGGTTCTGGCCAAGACACAGTTAATTTTTGCAGTAGCCATGTCCAGGACAAGGAGGTTATTCTATACCACCTCCCATCATTGCTGGAGATAGGGAGAAGAAAGGCTTTCCCAGGGAGAAGGGGTTCCTACCAGTTGAGAAAACATGGCAGAGGGAGCTGTCCAGTATTGTCTACTGTATGGTTGTTTTTTTCTGTATGAATCCTTTATTTTTCTTGCACCCACTGTCATCAGTATTGTTGCTGTTACTGTTTGTTTTCTTATCGCATTGCTGTTCTTATCTCAACCAGTGAGTGATCTTTGCATTTTATGCCTCCAATTCTCCTCTTCAATCTGCCACAGAGGAGAGGGGAAGGGGAAAAGCAGGGGGAGTGAGAGAGTGGTTCTGAAGTCTTGGTGGGGGCATTGAACTGGGGAGTACTATTCATAAACCATGACACAACTTCAGAAGGCTGCTCAGATGAATTAAAATGGCAGTAGACATGCTTTCTGAGATGCTTACTACCAACCAGATGAAGCAAGGGAGGGAACAGACAGGCTGGTATATGTTCACTGTAGATAGAGCAAAGGAAAAAACCCAAGCTTTCTGTCACACAGCACCTGTATATCAGGTGAATGTACACTAACAAATCTGGAAGAGGGCATTTGGAAACAGCTATAATTACAGATGTTCCAGGAAAAAAAAACAGTTTATAATAACTTACCTGGCTGATGATTATATTTTTGACAGTATGACCTAGTTTCCAGTGACCCAATTCATGACCAAGTACAGCCAGAACTTCTTCATTTTTACATCCTTGTTTCTTATTCTGAAGGAATAACAAAGCAGAAGTATTATCAGGTATATCTGAACACAACCGAATAAATTTCTTAGTAGTTTGTTTTCTCCTTGGTCATTTAAGCGTCCCTAGATCAGGCCATTCCCTTCTAACAGCAGAAACACACATATAATTTCTTGCTGAGCCTTTTTCATGAAGATACTTACAAAACTATAACCCTTTAAGAAAATTTCTACTATGAGGTGGTATTTTCTTATTTCTATGTATGCAGACATGCTGATGCAAACCTGAAAGAACACTGAAGATTTGCCTTCCAAACACTCTCCTACCATCCCTTCTTCTCATCCTGTTTCTTTACTCAAGCAAAGCATTACACTGGAATCAGGTATTCAGAGCTCCAGACTTTCAGAAGAAAATTGAGCAAACCCCTGTTCCTACTTCCTTCAACACTCGACATGTAGCCTTCCTTCCAAGGCAGTACTGTTCCTCTAAAAAGGAACTGTCCTCTTCAAAAAGCCCTATGGCATGCCTTAAAGCTATAGTTAGGAAGGACATCTGCACATTCAAAGATCCATTAGCAAGTGTCCTAGTTTGGACAAATTTGGAGGAGAATATCCTCTGATAGAAGTCAGGTTGCAACCACCCCTCCCCCCCAGGTTCGGGAAAAAAAAATTCCTCAAAGGAAAGTGAAAGAGATAACAAGCTATTTATTTAACAAACACCCAGGTGGGAAATAATAATGCTAAATAATGAGATCTCTCTCTCTGTGGAGAGAAAACCTGAGAAGATTTCAGAGGTCTTCTGTAGGTGCGGTCTCTCTCCTCCTCGGAGCTGGTCGGCGAGGGGCCACCCCCCCGGGCCTCCGAGAAAATTCTCCTGATGTGTTCAGATGTTGTTGAAACAGTCCAGAAGAGAAGAAAAGAACAAAAAAACCCCAAAATCCTAGGAAAACGAAATTCAACCCTCCGTCTCTTGCTGGGAGAAAAAGAGCCGAAAAAAAGAAACCAAGGGTACCGCAGAAACAGAGGAGCGTATCTCCGTGTCCTTGAAACAACTGCTTTGAAACGTTTTTTGTTTTCTGTCCTTCTCAGGCTCAGTTTAAAGACACAGAAAAGATTGGTGGGCATAGGGTAGCGATAGGGGATACACATTATAAAGTCACCCCAAGACAGCAAGTCAGAAGCAAACACAAAGGCTGAAGAACCTGTTGAAACCACAAACTCTCATTATGACTAGATCAGGTGAGCTCAACATGTCCTCCTCTCATCACCCACTCCTGCAGTATTTGCCAAACAAAAATCTGGGCACCACTAACATGGTGTCAAGGAATAGAAGCTGGACTGAACAACAGCCTAGACACTGGTCTAACCTTAGGCTGCACAAGGCCATTTGTTTTTCCTCAGAATTACTTCTTCAGGTTTTTCAGAAAGTATTCCATTAGCTTTAGTCATTTCCATATTCTTCTGAGGCCACAACAGCTGTTTCAACAGACTCATGATGTGCAGCTGCACATCAAAGGAGAGGCCAGTGCCAGGCCACCATCCTGCTCTTGACCAGGGCATGGGAGGATGCACATGTGCAATCTGTTTGTGCAGCGTGCCTCCTGCACCAAAAACTCTGCATGCAGTAAAAGGCACACAAATGACACACTGAGAATTAGAAGTATTTCCTTCAAAGGGAAGCTTTGGTGTGGCAGTCCCAGGAGAAGAAGATGAGCTAAAACCCTGAACCTTATTCAAACAATTATAAGGAAGGTCTAGTTTTCACATGCAGGGAACTAATATTTTACTAAAGCCCCTGTGGATTTTTACAGTCTCTGGTGCTATCTGCACAACTCACACAGCCCCAGAAATTCCAATTAGAAAACCAGGCAT
The DNA here is from genome assembly GCA_013397865.1 of Struthidea cinerea. NCBI lineage: Eukaryota > Metazoa > Chordata > Aves > Passeriformes > Corcoracidae > Struthidea > Struthidea cinerea. The sequence goes on from VZTI01003810.1 coordinate 3,986, forward strand.
ACTTTGGTGTTGAAATCCTTAGGGTTTGGGTTTTAGCAACTTAGTCAGGACCTTTAAAATACATTAGAAAACACAAGGGAATATCTCACCAAGAAGTTAATATAAATAACACAGTGAAAAACAAACTCACTTTGGTTTTAGACTTTGTTTCTTCATTCTCACCATCTTCTCCTTCTGCTGGTTCTTTGTTCAAAGCAGAATAGTCTTCCAGGAGTGTGTCGAAGAGTACTATCCGCTTGTTCTTGAAGAATCCATAGAAATAAGCATTGCTGTGGGAAGAACGCTTAGAACCTGATGGGGAAAATTTAAAGATCATGATCTGAATAATCCCATGCACTGAAGCCTGTAAGATATGACACAGACTAGATTCTTCCAGAGGAATTCTCAAAGTCCCCAAATGAACAGTAGACAAACTCAAGCACATCTGTTTGCAAGCTGAAGCATATTCTAAAATCTAACTAATGATGACTCCAATAGAGAAATGTTGCATGTAATCACTAAAAGCACTAAAACCATAAGAGCAGTCTCAAACATCTAATGTCCAAGAAGAAAAGCAAATTCTATTGCAATTTCAGATTCAGAGTGGAAAGGGCATTCTGCATTGACACTGCTTCAAGCAAAGAACCTATGCCAAATTATGCAGAATTCTTTCAAATGTGCCAGCAAAGATGAATGGAAACATATAAATATGAAGACTTTAGAAACAGAGAAGGAGAAGAGATGGACTACAGATAACACAGTCCCTCCATACTATTTTTGTTTGCAATAGGCCATTTTTTACAGCTACCTTTATCTAGATCAGGTCAGTCATAGACTGTTTCTACCGTCAATACACCTAGGGCCAAGAAACTCATCTCTTTCCATGGAATGTGGACAATTTCAGTCGATTAAAAAGCTGATTTTTGCTTATGGACAGAAGTTGTAGCAACATCACAACTAAAGGATGTCTCCGTGAGAGCAGATGTGGATTCCCGTGGGTTTTTTGCAGCAAAGGATAAGTTGGAAGGCATTTGCCTTAAAACACTCAGTATAAATGCATTAACTACATAAACCCCCTAGGGCACAAATATCCATTGCTCGATTTGAAGCCAACCTGTAGATGGTCTTTGTGACCTTCAGCACCAAACCACGACAGATTACCAGAGAAAGAGACTGGTCAGAGTATGACGCCTCAGCACCTGGTCTCTTCCCAGTGACGAAATCTGAACATCCACAGAATAGCAAGGTTTCCTTTCTGTGTGTAATAAAAATCTTCATCCTTCACTATGGTAGAGAAGGAACCTTTGTAATTTTCCTCTTACAGAATGAACCCTGAAAGTAAAGGACTTGGTTGCACATTTTACCAAGAAGTCAGTTCTGGAGCAGGAAGAGCCAAGACAGAGTGCAGAAAAACACCAGTAAAAAGATGTTCCCACATTCAGTCCCCCATGTCAAAAGGGAATGGCGCTGGCTCAACACTCTTAAGAATGCTACCAAAAAAAAGGGGGGGAGGGGGGCAGTGAGGGGGGGCAGTATTTGGAGTTTTGGCAGCCTCCACTGCAGCTCCCTGCACTTAAGCAGACATGCTGCAGAAGCCAACACAGGATACTGCACGGGGGCTGCAGTACCAACTTTGCAGTACTGCAAAGTACTGCAGCAACTGTACTTTTACCATTGTGAAAAGCTGGGATACTGACAGCAATACATTTGGGAAAACCGTACCTGTCTGGCAAAACCCTGCACTGACTCTCAAGCTTGAAAAGCTTTAGCTCGGCTTGAAAAGAGAAGCATTTCATGTGCCCCAAGTGTATCAGTGGTTCTGAGCAGCACTGAGGCAGAACACTGGCAGGGTTTCACCAGTCCAAAGTTTTGAGTCACAGCTTCTAAGCTAGATAAAGCCTTCACCACCCTCTCCAACAACAAACTTCTACCATTTTAGGTCTTTATGCCATCTCATACTGCTTTCACAAAGTCAATAAAAAACACCTCTGAGCCTCACAGATGGGACACAAAACCAAAACAAAATTTGGGAAAGCCCCTGAAATCAAGTTCAGACAGGAGCAATATAAGTAATAGTGGAAATGTCAAACAGTAAAGTACTCCATGAACATGGAATTGAAGTGACATGGCAGCTGGCATGCTCCATGTTATATTCCATGACCTGAGAAATTCAGTATTAGAAAGTGAAAATAATTTGTCTCAAGTAGGTGTGAGACCATCCAGCTACAGCATAAGAAACCATACCTGTGAACATTTCAAGAAATAGGTATTTTTAATTTTCAAGACTTTTTCAACTGTTTTACCAAGGACTTTGAGACAATTAATTTTTCGAGTCTCAGTTTAGCCTTAAAAAGCTATTCCCTTTGTATCACAGTTCTAAAATTGTAACCTTGACTACTTTTGTGCTTCCTGACCTGACCAACCTGCGTATTTCCATTCCACAGACCCAGGACAATGCTTCCAACCAGAGGCTGAGTTCAGGCTGTGCACTGAGCTTCAGGAAAAGGACCAGGAAAATGCTACAGACATTGGCAGTATCTGAGCAATGCAAGCAACTGCCCTATTATGGCATCCACAATCAATGCTAAAAACCCACAAATTTAAAATTACAAAGCCTTTTTATTAAAAAAAAAAAAACAAACAAAACCTCACCTTCAACAACATACACCTTAGTCAATGGGAAGTCAATGCTCTTTGCCATTGTTTCAATTTGTTGCTTGAGCTCTCCCTCCGGAAGTGGAATGAATTTATCAAACAAAGGTGCAATATAGTCTGCATAGATTGTAACAAGCACCTGCAAACACATGCGGACATTAAGAACAGGGCATGCAAACGTGTTTAGTACTAAAGGTGGAGCAAATAGTTCAAAAAGAGGGCACAATTTCAGAAAAAACACTTGATAAAGCAGAGTCCTGTATGAAGTGGGATCTATAGCCAGGCTCTCTATGGGCTGCTTTGTCTGGTGGCCAGTCCACAGCTCAGCAACAGGATGGGGCAGGGGCATGTGCACAAACCACCTACACACTGCAGCAGAACTGGTGTGAACAGTGCAGAAGATAAGGCCTCGGGGCAGCTGGGAGCAGGGGGCTAATCAGTGACCAGTTGTCACTTCCAAGTACTTCACCTGGAAAGCTCTGAAGTGTTTCATACTCAGCTGCAGAGATGAAGGAACCAGGAGATAGAAGTGGGACTAATTCCTGCTAACTTGCAAAGCAACTGTCTAAAGAGAGGCAAGAAATTTCATGTCCCCTTGTCTTCTTTCCATCTCCCAGCTATCTGCAGGGCTAAGGCAGCTGACTGCCTGATGCCTCTGGTTCCACAATGACTAACAGCCTTGGTCCAGAAACATCACTGCGGTACACCTGCATCTCTTCAAACTGGCATCAGCTGCGGCCCAGTTGAGAAAGCCAGAACTAGAATAATGTGATGGAAAGGAGAGCTGAACTCCCTTTCCTCACACTCTGGATCTTCACAAAATTATTTTTATTTATTTTAAAAGTTTAAATTCTGCTTAGCAAAAAAGGAACAGGACATGAGAGGCAAATGGACATCAACATTAACTCCAAAATTATCTTGATACGTTTTATTTCACTGAAAACATGTACCCGGACTTTTGACAGTGTGTGCACCGTTGAAAAAGTCCAATGAAATCAAAAATCAGAAAAACTGACTTTCGTGAAGTCACAGCAAGTGAGGGCATCAATATGAAACACCACTAAAAATAAGTTATTTTTGCTGCTGTCACTTTTAGAGGCTTAAACCTCTGCAGATATTTTGCAGAAGGTGTAGGAGGGTATTTCATAGAGTAGAAATCAGTTTTTCAGTCCAGACTAGTGTTTCAGACCACATAGCATGTGGGGACTAATTATAAGGTTTTATCTCAGATCTTTGCGTAATGCCTTGGTACCAGCAGGCATAACAGATTAGTAGGAAGATGCAACTCTAACTCTGATTACAGAGTTATGGAACTGGAATTTTTCCCTAAACCAGACTCTAAAGGCTAAATCTAATACCTCTTTGGATGATTTTGCATGTCAGAGGCTGTTCAAACACATAAAGGCCTGAAACTCTATAAAGTTGCAACACTATGAAGTTGAGGTGTCCACACACCAATTGTCTAGGCATGCACTTAACCCTCAGGGGTGGAGGGGGCCCAGAGAAGAGTGAGCCAAGAATGCTAAGTATTCTTTCAGTACAGAAGTTTGCAGCTCCGTCAAGATGTTTTATTTTCTACCTTTTGTTGTATAAAAGATAGACCAAACCCTGTTATATCAGGTTCTAAAGTATCTGTAGCACCTCAGGACAAAATCTATGTGGACAGCTCAACGGGAAGGTGTAGGCAGAGCAAAAATAAAGTGCTAGTTTGTGATAGGAAAGTAAGAGAGAGAAACATGGCTTCAGCTGCATACGTTCTGGTTCTCACCTTGAAATTTAGTGCTTGGTACTACTCACCTACATCTTTCTACTCAACCTGCTTGTTAAAGACTACAAAAGGGGCATTCAGAAAGTTTCTCATATGAGATCATGCAATATTTTTTACAATCTATATTTTAAGAAAAGATAGCAAGAATAAATACAGTCAATGACTGATATAAAGGAAGATAAATAAAAAAATCTTTTCACTTTCAGTGTTCAAATGAGGGCAGGCCATTTCAGAAAATCCTGTACCTTTCATCCACTTATTTTAAAATTTCAACTTAGTCCTTCTATGAAAAAGTGTCTTTAAAGCCTTTAAGACTAAACACTTAACATATGAACTGGATATCACATAAAGAACTAATATCCAATTTTGCAAATAATAAGGCTACACTGGAAAAGTCTGTAAGTATGAACTGTTTCATGCAAATTGAGAGAGAAGTAGTTCAAATGATGAGTTAGGATTTAAGAGTGTGCTGCTGATCAAAGCTTGCAAGAAAAAGAACAGCTGTTTAAGAACTGTTGTCTGAACAAATCTTTCTATATAGTAATTTCAATACATGTGACCTGGCATTTTTGACACCTAACACTGTGATTTTTCAAAATGCATTCAAAAACAAAACAAAACAAAAAAAAAGGAAGATGTCAGAGCATAAGGACACCTGGACTAGAAAAAGCAGGAGCCAGCATAACAAAACAACAGAAACATTGTATAATTAAGCCAACAAACAAAAGCTTGAAAGAATTCAAAGTAGCAATCTTAAACTGAATTTACCACCTAAGTGGGGCACTTCTGCTACTGCACTATTATCATCAAGCTCCTTAGAAACACATGCTGGTGGACTGCACTGTGCCAGAGTTAGTGGCCATATAGAAATCTACTAACCCACACAAGTTTTTCTTCAGTTACATGTTAAGCATCAGTGAAGCAAAAATACTAGTAAGCAACAAATACAATTCAGATAGTGAGATTTGCATCCCATAAAAATAGCATTATGAAAAAGCTTGTAGTCATGACTTAAAATGAGCCACAATTCCTTCCATGTTATCATATCTGAGAAAATCAATGCAGCTATCAGATTATGCAAGTGGAAAATCAGATTTTCCTGTGTTAATTGCAGTGGCCTCCCACACAGCATTATCATCACATTTTTGTACAGATGTAGCCAGCCAATGCCTCTGCTTTAGAGAGAAACCTGACAAATCAAAAGTCCAAGAAAGCTATAAAAGTGATCTGAATCTAGAAGCAGGGAGAAGATAAAGATAAAAAGCAACACTTAAGTCATGAATGAGAAACTTAAGACAGAAAACTACCATGACTTCCTATACAAATATTCCTAAAAATTTTCTTGGCAGTGCACTCCACGTCAACCCGGAAGTCTGAACTTCATCTGAGAATTAGGGATTGACTGACCCATATTCACTGCTGGGCTAACATGGCAGGTTTTATTACATCACTGTAACATAGTAATTTATTCTTTTACTTGTTAAAGTGCTTTTTTAATCTAAAAATGAATGACTATATACAACAGTACTTGTGTAATTTCTGCCTTGGGTGAGCACTGGTTTGTATATTGATCAAAAAGGCAGTAGAGCACTATGCTGAAAGAGACAAAAAACACAGCCCTCAGAGTAACAACAGAAAGTACCAAATACTTATGATATAGATAAAACATTATTTTACATAAACCCCAAAAACATCAGCTACAATTCAGTGGATGAAAGCAGCACTGTACCATGCAATGCACTGAGAGCTGTGCAATAACCTACAAAAAATGCCCAATGGAAACACCACTGATGAAAGCACAATCTGCTTTGCCTTGCCAATCTGCTGGCACTTGTCCTTGTGCTCTTTCTACATTTAAGAGAAAGGAAAACCTATTACCACATACTGCTGTATTTCCAGTACTTATTCTAAAGCTTTTTCAGTGCTTATCTTTCAATTGATGAAGACACTCCAGTATTAAATAGATTAAATATATATGACATTAATGTGGACATTAATGTGGACAACTAATATGAGCTATTATTCCTAAACAAGTACACTGAGAGCAAGACACCCTGTTAAAGTTTGTAGATATTAAAATTCACAAGAGATTTAGTTTTTTTCTTCATTTCCTTTCAGCTGTGTTCAGCATGCCGAGCCATGCCAGTAAGCTGGAGTCTGGAAGAAACCCAAACATCTTGTACTCACCAAGGAAACAACTAATGTGAAGAGCCAGGCATAGATAAAGAAGTAGTCTCCCCCTATTTTAATAATGTAAAGCAGAAGGGATGTCACTGGCAACAGAATACACTGAGTCACAACAAACTTCTTGATAGCATCCTTAAAAAAAAATCCCAGCGTCTGCAAAGAAAGGATAAATTATATCAGTAATATGTCAATGTAAATATTAATATGCCATTCTGGTTAGTGAACTGATCCCTTCAGTTAAGAAAAATGGCAAAACAGCAATGCCAGTGTCATAAGAAAATCAGAGTCAGTCAAAAAGGAGCTCTCCTAGCAGCTCCATACAACCACACAGACTCAAGCCCATGCAGATGCACTCTTCCTTATTAAGGCCTGACCCAAAGCATTCTTTTGTGTTGTACATTCATCAAAGGAGGAAGGAAAAAATTTAATCTTATCTGTCCCTTACTTCCTTTATCAATCTATATCCCACACATTATGGATTCTTAGAAAATAAGAAACTCTCAAAGAAACACTGCTACTGTAAAATGTTTTCTCTTTCATTGAACAGCTGCCCCAGTTAATTTTAACTTTCAGTTACCACTAAGCTAATTGTCTTAACTGGAAATATATAGAAATCCTATTACAGATTTTCAGCAATACATTGGGCATTTTACTCCAAGCTTCCACTGACATGCAGTTACTACCAAGTAGCTATCTCAGGTTTTAAAGTTAGCATAACTTTAACAGAAGCAATAGAAATTTCAAAGACCTCTATCTGAATGAATCTGTTCTAGTGACTCTGCAACACAATTAAGACACCCATCAAGCTCTAAAGGATTAGTATGTAAAGATCTTTCAAACAAGGCTGTACTGAAAAGCCCTGGAAAGAAAAACAGGTCAACTACAATCCGTTTAGCTTGTATTTTCATTTTAAATCTCTCTTTACTTCCAGCTCCACAATCTAGGAGGAGTAGAGCTAGCAAATTGCATGGTGTCTTTCATCTTTGCCGAGTCTCTTCTTGCTTCCTAAGGCAAATGTGACTTCAAGAAAAATCCTCATTTTCAGCAAGCCACTCTGACAGAAGGAAGAGTCTATTTGAAGATCAGCTGAGAATCATTGCTAGAAATTCCAGAGTCTGGGCCGGTACCAGGTGTGAATTTAGCTTATTCACTAAGGGACCCAGAGCATCAGTCTGAAATGGAAGGTGGAGATTTGACTGTTTGTAAGACATCCGGTACCTAAGGCATGGACTCAGCCTTTAGCTCTCAGCATGATGACCCCTGCCATGAAAAAACCCTTGTAAAAGACCATGAGGTAGCTAGTCAAGCATTTAATCTCTATGGGTGTCAGTACCAAGTCTTCCTTTTCTTGTTTGATAGGCACTGACGCAGAGAGCACAGCTCTCAGGAGTAAATGTTCTGATACACCCAGAACACTGCTTACCTTGCCTAAAGCAACAATGAAACCACATGGATTCTGCAAGCTCTCAAGGCACTTTTAAAGAAGCCCAAGCTGTTAAGTGCCGTATTTGACACTTTACTTCTGCAGAAAGGCAGGGCCTGATCAAGTCAGGTTCTCCATCCATCAGCTACTGTGCCGACTGGCTCTAATTCTACTGACAGTCTTTGGACTTTTGTGTGCTGGCCATGAAGGGCTTGCAGATTCTGCACCGAGACAGAACTCACTCCTCACTAAGGTAGGAGAAGCAATCAAGGTGTACGCCTAATGTGATTACTAAGGACTGATAGAGAGACAAGAGCAAGAGACAGCATTTGATGTGTGTTTAAGGATTCTGAATGTCAAAAGGATTGCTAGGCTAGGCCAGGGCATGAGCACATTGCAAGAATTAGGACTCTGCTAGCCTTTACAATTTTTGAGGACTGCAGAACAGAAGTGACAGCCAGAGAACAACCAAAATACATTAAACAGATATTGCCCATGGAGAAAAGATTGATTGACTCGTGCTCTGGAAACATGGGAACATTCCATCCTTCCTTGCTAGGAGCAGGAAGCTAGCCTGCCAGTGTACTCACTGTCAAGGCTGCAGAAGGGATTAGGATCCCCAGGACTGTATCTCAGAACCACCTGGGACATGAATGGCCACGGGCACCCTCAATCTGACAGCGAGGATCTCCTCGCTTGTGAGAAAAAGAGTGACACACAGGTTTTTAGAAGCATGAGGTTTTTACACAAGACCAGAGAGCTAAATGGAGCTCTGAGTTGGTCACAAGCTCAAGGTTTATGACTAATTAGGACAATCTTCAGATTTCCTTCCCAAGGCCTGGAGCAGGAGCTGTCATTGACACAGTATTGAAACATCAGAGGTGGGGGGACACACAGCCAAACCAGCCTTGTTGTTTTCTGGGAACACACAGATTTAACAGCAAAACTGTGCAGTGAGAATTTTCATAGTTGGTCTTCCCTGGAAGGAAAACAGTATGCCACTAAATAAATTGATGTGAACCAAAATAATACCAGATGTGTCAAGATCTACACATTTCTGTTTTAAAGGGTGCAAACTGGATCAGTGCATTTAAAGCCCTTTTCATTACTTATTTCCTTTCTTGTTTATAAAAAGGAATGAGAAACATCAATGTATCAATCTACCAGGAACATAAGGAGTTTAGAAACAAACTGATTTCACTTCTTTAGTCTTCACTTCTCAGTCTTCCTCCCTCCATAGAGACTGGAAGATGAAATTGGCAAATAGCATCTCTTCTGATATTAAAATGAACCACATCTGCTACCCATCTAAATTTCACTCTATTGCAAAAAAACCAACCAAACAAACCAGCCAAACAACAACTTCCTAATAGACTTGGAACAGAAAGTACTGCAGACAACACCAGCTGGTTCCAAAAGCAGAAAACGAATCTTACGCTATGGCATGAAATGGCTAATGATGGGCCCCAGACTGAGGTTCTTCTCTCAGAAAGAATATCTCATCTCATGGGAAACTGATGCTGACACAGGTGAAACCAAGTTGGTGAAAGCAATTAAGAAAACCAGGGCTGATATATGGGTACCTAACACAGGTACAAATGAAGAGCTGAATTCTCCAATCTAGTAAAGACTGATTTAAGAAATCAGTAAGTGAAACAAAATGAGAAGGAAAGTAATTTCTTGGCTTCCTTTCACCTGGTCATTGACCATAAATCAGGAGTGCCCCTATCAAAAAAAATGATCCAAACTTCTCAGGAAAGGCAGACGAAGGGTTCATCCAAAAATGAACAGCTGAGGCATGAAACATTCTTTGTCCCACCCCTAGAACACACATCTCTATGCTCAGAGGCATGGACTCACACAGAGCCTGTTGCTGCATGGGCACTCCTGCAACAGCCACTGATAAAACTGATTCTCATGCAGTGTGAGTAGAAATGTCCCTAAAACTAATGATCTTTGGCACAGATGTGGACAGACCAGTCTACCTAACCAATCTGAACCCATCAGGTCAGCACAAGTGCTCTCTGCAATACCTGTTGATTGAAGCCATGTTTCTCTTCTATGACAAATGTATTATATAAACTCCACGGGAGACCAGTCACTGCACTGAAGAGTGTTGCAAGCAGCAGAAATACCAATGACTGAACAATCTAAAAAACAAAACAAAACAAAACCACCTGATATTTACTGACCCATACTAACAAATATTCTGGATGTTAAAAATTACTTTTAGGTCAGTGGTTTAACCGAAACCAGTTAGAAGATGATGCTAGATAAATTCACAGAATTAACTTGTTCATGATGATTAGATTATTGCTCACTAAAATAGCTTACTAAGGATTTGGAACACAAATTTGATACATGCCTCATCCACAGCAGAAAGGCAATATACGCAGTAGCCTCAAACTTCTTACCCTTTTAGTGTGCAGGTAGATCAATTCTAGTACCAGTAAAAAGAAAACACCCAAATAAAGAGCTCCCAAAAAGCCAGCCCACCACCTCATTTGATTCAAGCAGATACCAGACTTTGCTTTTAACGTATAAGGCTGTTTTAATTAGTAAGCTAATTTAAAAACAAGCTAATTTACTGTTACCAGTTCTCAGAATCACACAGTCATTGTGTGCACCAGAAAATATCTGTTATTTTTACTATATTATAAGTTAGCTACATCTAAGTTTTAACTAAACTTAGTTGTAGCTAATAATAATTTAAAAATTAAAATTATTATTGCAGTAGGGACCAAATACTTTCACATTTAAAGCCTACTTACCTCATATTCTGGTCCAAACCCAGCACGACCAGAGATCTGACCAGACAGTTTCCAGAGAAAAGGAATTCCTCCACAGAGGAGAATCATCTTGAAAACAAAACCACATACCACAGAGGCAGTATGAAACACACTGTCATCTTAGTCTACTAAAATTTCAGCATGGTAAGAACATTTAAGGGTGAATAAGACAAGTTTTATAATTAGCTTTCTGCCACCCCTCTGATCTTAACAGTGACAAAACAAGCCTGGAATATCTGGCGATAGTTAATTTTTACTTTACAGCAGTAGAGAGCAGGTAATTTTTTTTTCTCCTGTGAAATACCAGCATATTTCCAAGCCTATTTTCTGTAGACTTTGCTGCTATATTGGCTCAGACATAAGGTATCTTTTCAGAAGACCTTAAAGCTCGTGTGCCCTGTGGTTGTACAACCACATACATATATCCATACTGCAGCCTCTCGTCTTGAAGAGGAGCCACCCTCCTCTCCTAGAGCAGAGGTGTTTCCTGACCAGAGAAAAGCCCCAATTTCACTTTCACTACTGGAGCTGCTACAGCCATTTTGAAGAAAGCTTCATGGTCTCTTTCTTGTGCCTGCTCCAAACGTCTCCTGACAGACTGGCTGCCAAGGAACAGGGAGTGAACATTTGGGATACACCATCATCAAAGAAATGCCCAAGCCAGAGCTACTGAAGCAAGATCTCACTGCAGCTCACGGCCAGGCCTGGCAGCATTTCTTATACAAGCTCAACTTGTAAATATTTCATGTTTGCTTTCTTAGCAAGTGATGCATCACTATATATATAAAAATCAGTTTTCAAGTAAGTGGCCTTCCAATATTGATAATACCACAGGGTTATTTATTTATTTTGAAAAGGCTTACTCTTACAACCTAACTGTTAGGGTGCATTTTCAGTGTCAGCAGGAGATGGAAAGGACCAAAGCAAGTGTGGTGGTTTTAAAACCTCAGCGGAGAAATTAAAGCCATTTAAACTGTACTCTTTCAGTAGTGGAGGGGAACAAGAAAAAAACCCAACTCAGAGTGATTATACATTAGAGTCACAATTTACTGAAGAAAACAGCAGTAAACACAGCGCTAAAAAGAAAACTGCACAAAAGAGAGAACCGGCTTAACCAACAAAGACAAGATATTGCCCGGTCCCCCTAGGGCAAAAACAAGATGGCAGAGGACGTCGGCGCTAGACCTTGTGGGCTGAGAAAACAAAGAACAATGTGAATAAACACAACAGTATCAATAAAAGAGGGCACAAAAGAGAGTGCTCCACCCACAACGGTATTTACCACCAAACAAACAAAATTGCTTCCTGAAGAGAGAGAGCCCGACGTTGTTTCCACACAAAGGCAAAACGGTGGCTGTCCGTACACTGCCTGCCACGCGGCGCCCAGGAGAACAAAGGCAGCACGCCGGAGAGGATCTTGGTGCTCAACCACCTCCCCCAGCCTGGAAACAACGGAAAACGAACTAAACAAAACCTGGTGAGCTAGTTTTAATAAGGAACTATGCTGACAAGCTGCTCACTCCACGCCACTTGGCAGGCCTTGGGTCCCACTGCGTCCCTCCATGGGCGGCAGTACCAGCGGCAGCACGGCGCGGTCTCGGGCACGATCCCTCTCCCCGGTGGCTGCGCAGTCCGGGGCGGCTCCGACCTGCGGTGCAGTGCCTCCCTCTATCCGAGGTGGCAGCGATGGCAGGTGGCAGTGGCCGTGCGGGTATTGCAGGAACCCCGGCCCTGCACCCTCTCGTCTCACCAGCCCCAGCCAAAGAGAACCACGACCCTTCCACTTCATCTTTCCTGATGAAAACCATCCCCTCTTCCAACATCACATGGTGGTATTGAATACTCAACACTGAAGCTCCAGTCTCCTTGTTTTGTAACCGTAAGAGCAAGTTTGTTCCTCCTCTACAGACTACCTGTAAGTTTTAGACCTGACAATCCCAGAAGTATCACCCTGAACAAAGACAGCTATTAGCATGTTGTTGATACTCATTAAAAAGAAATCCAAATAATTAATGGCTGAAACACAGCATTCTAGTAATTGTAACACAGCATCTCCCCTTCCAGTAATTTGCTGGGTTAACAAATCATACTTCAACCTGTTAAAGGCAACCACTTGCAAAACTGGCATTCAGTTTCATCAATTTTGGCCACAACAGCCTCCTTCAAATTCAGGCAGTTCCCAAAGGCAATAAAGAATGTATTTTATGCACAAAAAAAGTGACAAACCCAGACAGTGAAGGCCACCTCACTTCAGATGGAATCTGATAAATGCAGGACAGATTCTGAGAAACAGAAAGACACACCTCAGCATCACATACAGAAGCAGTAACTCACCATCACAGACAGTCAGAGAAGAAGCTGTACGTACCCTACACATGAGGGTCATCCTCTTTGCAGAATACAATCACAGAAACTTTTAGGTTGGAAAATCACTCTAAGATCACTGAGTCCAAACCAGCACTGCCAAGCCCACCACTAACCCATGTCCCATTCACATATTTTTGAAATCCCTCCAGGACTCCACCTCTGCCCTGGGCAGACTGGAGAAATTTCTCATCCCAGAAACACCTCCCCTGGAGGAGGGTTTAACTTGAGACCATTTCCTCTTATTCTCTGTCCCAGTGCTTGGCCACCCTTTCAGCGAAGAAATATAATATCCAATCTAAACCTCCTCTATCACAACTTGAGGCCATTTCCTCCAGTGCAGTCACTTGTTACCTGGGAGAAGAGACCGACCCCCTACATGCCAGGATGCCCTGGGCTTTCTTGGCCACCTGGGTACCTGCCAGCTCATATTCATGAGCTGACCAGCATCCCCAGGTCCTTACCTGCTGGGCCACTTTCCAGCCACTCTTGCCCCCACTATGGAGAACTGCCTGGACCTGTTGTGACCCAAGGGCAGGATGTGGAAACAGACTGCTCCAAAACTTCTTTATTCAGGCCAGTACTCAAATAATTAGCTCAAAGCTTTAACTGACATATTCCATAGTTTTTCACTTGGCTTTTGTACATCAGCATCACTGCAACACAATCGATTCATTAATGGTGGCAGCAGTTTGAGACATACCTATTTTCTAGCTATCACCATCACAGCTGGAACACTGGAACAACATACAAACAACTTAGTAACTGACTTTGGCTGCTGCTTACAAATCAACAGCATAGTCTGGATTCTGTGGCTCAGGTGTGGAAGACAGCTGGATGCACTAACTTCCTTAATAAATCAATCAGCTGCCAAAATCATTGTGGATCTGTTGTTACAGAAACAGGGATGGAACAGAAAGAAAATGTCACAAAAGAAAGCTAAAGCTATGCTTTTCCTACACAGGCAAGCACAATCACCCAATGGTTTGGGTAAGAAGGAACCTTTAAATATCACAGAATGGTTTGGGTGGGAAGGGACTTTAAGGATCATCTTGTTCCAATCCCCCTGCCACAGGCAGGGATACTTTCCACTAGACCAGGCTGCCCCAAGCTGCATCCAACTTGAATACTTCCAGGGATGAGGCAGCCACAGCTTCTCCGGGTAGTCTGTGCCCGGGCCTCACCACCTTCAGAGGAAAGAATTTCTTCCCAATAAGCTAATCCTGTCCTCTGTCCATTGTGATGCCATCCCTCCTTGTCCTGTCACTCCACGGCCTTGTTCAAAGACCCTCCCCAGCTCTCTTGGAACCCCTTTAGGTACTGGAAGGGCCTCTAAGGCCTCCCCATGATGTCCAGGTGTTAGAAAGATAAACTACTTGTTTGTAGAACTGCCTTGTTAAAGTCTAGGGCTTGACATGCTTTAATGATCTCAGCCCCAGGGAAAAGTTACCAAAGCTTAGGCAGAGGGATGTACACAGGAGAGAATGCTGAATTTCTGAACCACAAGGACATTAGGCAGAATCCCCAAGTTAAGATAAAACCAAGAAAGCCAATTCAGCAACTGTGCTGAAATCAGTTCTGACTGGGTAACAGGTAATTCCAGCAGGGGCAGATCACAACCAATGAGTCATGGACCACTGACCCAAGAAACCCACTGACTTACAAGAGAAAGACTGAGAATTAGCATGAGAAGCAAAAGAATAGTTTAATCAACAGAAGGTAGAATACTAATTAATAAAAGAACTATGTAAATTTTAGTCAATGAACCACAATTTTGTTTGCTAATATGTATAAATGGTGTAAAGTTTGGATGATTGAGGAGACAGCCTTTTGTGGGTTACCACCAGCTCCCAACAATCCCAACTGTCTTAGACTGTCTTTGAAGGTGAGGCGCTGTAGCTCTCTAACCATTTCTTGTGGCCTCCTCTGGACCCCTCGGACAGGTCCGTGTCTTTCATGCACAGGAGACGCCACAGCTGGAGGCAGCACTGCAAGTGGGGTCTCACCTTAGTGAAGCAGAGGGGCAGATTCACCCTGCTGCCCATGCTGCTGGGGATCAGCCCAGCACACAGTTGGCTCTCTGGGCTGCAGTCACACATTGCCAACTCATGTCCAATTTTTCATCTACCAGGACCCTGAAGTCCCTCTCTACAGGGCTGCTCTCAATCTACTCATCCCTCAGCCTGCGCCGGTGCTGTGGATTGAACTGAGACAGGTGCAGCACTTTGTACCTGGCCTTGTTGAACTACATGATGCTTACACAAGCCCATTCCTTCAGCCTATCAAGGTCACCCTGAACAGCATCTGTCCCCCCTGCCCATCAGCTGCCCCACTGAGCCTGGTGTCAGCTGCAAACCTGCCAAGGGTACGCTCAGTCCCACTGAAGATATTAAGCAGCATTCACCCAGATGTGGACCCTTGAGAGCCACCACTGCTTTCCACTTGGAAACTGAGCCATTTGCTTTCTCTCTTTGTATGCAGCTATCCAGACAGTTCTTTATTCATCTAACCATCCATCTGGCAAACTCATATCTCTCTTATTTAGTAGCTACAATGTTTTGGGCAACCGTAACAACAGTAGGCCCAGAAGAAGATAAGCACAGACTGCTGATTCAAGTCTTTGAATAGCAGGGTGCTAAATTCAGTGGCAAAAAATGCTCATTCCAATCATGTATCTTTTCTTTAGAAACAACAAAGGAACCTGCTTTGGCTAAAGTTCTTGAAATCAAGAAAAAGCTTCAGAACCTTTTGACTCATTGCACTTGCTAGGCAGTTCCAGCTCACCTTACCCACCAACCCACTGCCAGAGAGCAGCTTTGATTTCCAAATGAAATACTGCCTCTAAAGTCAGTCAGAAACATAAAAGCTTTTCAAACTCATATAAAAATTGTCTCAATTCCTACTGAGCATACCGAAAATTCCAACAAGAAGAATATAACAGATTGCACTGACAAAACATCCTTCTTACAAGTTCATACAAAAGGAAATGAAGTATAGGTCAAGCAGCACAAAGGAGATCAGGAAATGTGAAAGTTAAGAGGTTATCACAAATCTCTGAGCACTGGGTTTGCATCATTGTTCTACAGTTACATGACTGACTCTATTTTACAATCCTATTTTCATTACCCTTTATAACTGACATTTATGCTTGCTTAGGTTCATCATGAAGTAGGATATTTCAATTTTACTTTGCAATGCCAGGCACTTAAGGATTCCTTTTTGTGGTGCTGATGAGCAATGGTATTTCAGTAGTGAGTTAGAAGAGGTTTCTCTTCTCCTAAGACTATAATTCACACACATAAATATTTTGTTCTAACTTAATGGTTCTGTTTTTTCCAATATGTGAACATTACTTGCCCAGTGTAATTCTTCTTATACTTCAGAAGTATCCATTGGTATACTCCCTGTTCTCACAGGCTGCTCTTTTTATCTTCTACTTAAATTTTATCTAAAAATGAAAGTAGTTGCATTCCTCCAAACACAGGGAAAGGTCTGTATTTTAACAATTTAAAATAACTCTCATGCTGCTTATTAATTTTGCAATGGAAACTATAATAGAACATAATTAAAATGTAAGGTAACACTGTAGTTGTGCAGTATGACTCAGCACTGCAGAAAGAAATTACACACTTTCTGCATAATTACTTCTTTTTATGTAGCAAATACAGCCACAAACAAAAACAGACTATAAAGGTCAGTGTTTGCCATAAGACATCAGAATGCCAATGGTGTAGCTGCACGGGACCACTGAGAAACACAGTATTTCACAGTTCGAGTACGTGAAAAATATCATATGAAAGGTACTTACAGTGCCCTCAACCTCTGAATAGAGGCCTGACCAAAAGCTGAAAGTACTTTTGTCTAGCTGATAGAGACGAGATTTTTCAAATGTTTCTGAGTCCATGATCTGTCCCAGTTCCTGTGGTACATGTGTTGTTGTTCTATACACCCGCCTCTGAAAAATTGAAGACAAAACTTAAAAGTCTACATCTAATATTTTAAAGGAGATAAATAAGATTTAAAAGTAACACATAAAATGACCCCATGGGCCACCACAGAAAGTTAAAAAAAAAAAAAAAGAAAAAATAACACACAAAGAAACAAATATTCCTGAATTCTGGTTTTCTATTAAGTTCTAAATATAAAACTGAAGCATAATTATTATGTTGTAACCAGGAACTGAATTGCTGGCTTAATAACTTATTTAGAATAGTTCAAATACAGACCACACAAACTGATTTTTCCACAGGATGTGACTTACTGCATCAGAGTTAACGACTAAGCTGATTTTGAAACCGAACGAACACCAGATCCTCCCGTGCGAGCCATGTGACTTCACCAGAATACATACCTACGGAGTTGCTGCACAAACGAGGTGCTATTTCATTTTAAGTAAAGAACTTGTCACTTGAACATTTTAACGACTAAAAGTCTTTCCCCTCTGCTGTCTTGTTTCAGTATACTTACCTGTTCTCTAAGGAAAAACTCCTACCCTTTGTCACTTCGAAACACATTCTCCCCTGTCCGGGGCACCAGGCTGCAGTGTCCCCGATCCCAGGGCTCAAAGGAGCTGGCACCACCGCTCCCTGACCTCCGCGGCGCTCCCCACCCCGCTGGGTCTGGCAGGGACGGGTACGCGCGGATGCTCCGCGTTCCTGGGGCTGGAAACACCCCGGTGTGTGGCTGCTGCTAAACCTGCCAGGTGGGCAGGCTGGGGGTGGAGATGCGGCTGGCAGGCGACAGCCGGGACCTGACCGAAGGGACACTCCGTCCTCTATGTCATATTTATTCTATAATAAGAAGAGAGAGCTGGAATGTGCCTTCCAGGGTGGCTATCACTCGGAGGCTGCCCAGACATCGCCTGCTCGGAGAGGCGGTGAGCGACGGCCTGTGCAGCTCTTGCGGCGTTTCCCTCCTCTTTCCTTCACCTGTTAAAACTGTCGTTATTTCAACTCACGCATTTCCTCATTTTTGCTCATACCGCTCTCTCTCAGCTGTCCCGGGGAGGAAGACCGAGCTGCTGCGGGTGCTGAGCCGCCGGTGACCCTATCACACTCACCCAACTCGCCGCTGTGAGTGCTCCCACCCCCCGCTACAGCGCGCTGAGGCCGCGCCCCAGGACAGGGCCGAGCCCCCCCCAGGCAGGCAACAGGCCCCGCGTCGCTCGGCTCCGGCCCCGGCCACCCTCCACGTGAGGCCGGGCCGGGCCCGGCACAGCCCCGGTCCGCCAGCGACCGTCCCCGCCAGAGCCCCACCGACCTGCCGGTGCGCCAGGAAGGCCTCCCAGAGGTAGACGGCCCACGAGAAGAGCAGGACGGAGCAGAAGATGCGGCGCTCGGCCGGCAGCTCTGCCCACAGGTCGCCGGGCAGCGCCATGGCCGCTCCACCCGCCGCACGCTGCGGCGCCGCCTGGCGGCCGGAGGAGCCACGGGCGGAGCGGGGCGGGGCGGGGCGGCGCTGAGGGGCGGCCGGGCGGGCGCCGGGGGCTGTGGGGTAGGCTCGGGCTCAGCTCCGCCCGGCACGGCTTGGGCTTGGCTCGGCCACCCCAGTCAGGCGCCCGCAGGGCTGGGAGGAGGCGTGTGCGGGGTAGCATGGCGAGGATCTGGGCAGATACTTAAATTACTTTTCTTCAGTATAATTTACTCAGACTGTGCATATAAGGCCTCGCTAGTACTTGTTCAACACCTTTTATGGAAACACTAAGAGAAGTACAAAAATTAACACTGACTACTCTAGTACTTGCTGATTTATTTAAAGCCGAAACGCCCACTTCAGATTTGGTCTCTGTAATGCTCCGTGAAAACAGAACGGTGCTGCTGAAATCCAGAGCTCGCCCAGCAGCACTGGGGACGAGAGTGCCATGCAGAGCACAGGGACTGTGTAATCTGACAAAGATGCAGTAAGAGGAATGTTAACTCTTAGCCACGTCTAGATATGGCATTTTAGTATAATCTAATTTCTACCAGTCTAAAGTATAACAGAACATGTCTGTGGATTTTTAAGTCATTAACTTTTAATAAAATAATGCCAACTTAATTTTCACATTATCTATCAGTTACCTTTTTTTAACTATTTAGAAGAATGACCTGTCAAATATATTGAAGCCCAGCGTTTTCCGTAACCTGCAGAAGAACAGGGTAGATGAGGAAGCGCTGCTCCCGGTGAGCCCTGCTACTGGCCGGCACTTTTCTTCTTTCGCAGAGGAAGCTCTAGAAATTCATCCAAGAGGGCCACACCAGAAGCCTGGTGTGCACTGCACTGGATCCTGACTAATCCCTTACCTACTTCCTTCTCTATAATTGTAAATCTTAAGACATTTTCAAGAAAAGCAACAGCTCTCCTATCCCACCTCACTCCCTGCAAACTCATGTGAGCATAGGGAATACTGCTGTGGGGAGTCGGGAGAGCTGAAGGGCTGAAGGGCACCAGCTGTAAACTTTAGGGGGGAGACCGGGCTTAGCACCTGCCAGGGCCAGGCCAAGGCAAGGTGGTTTCAATTCAGCCTCCTCTGCTTTCTGCCATAACCATGCTCAGAGTCTTGACAAGATATGTGAGGACTTAACTGGAAATTGAATTTCTCTCAATTAATTCACTGCAGCCAAGATTCAGAATTTGCAAAACAGTGTCACAAGGCTTTACCAGCATCATAAAATTTGAAGACCTTGCACAAGAAAAGACAACCAGAAAAACAACATGCAAGAAAAGCCTGTTGGCTCTGCTGAGAGCCCTGCTAGAAAGACAGAAGTCAATCTGGAAGGTCTCTCTTCGTAAAGGTATTTACAAATACCTTAGTTTTTTACTACCCATGGGAACACAGCAGAGCAGCCCACAGCCTTGGGGAATTTAGGTATGCACAACCAATAAACACGTTTTTGTCCTATAAAATCCACACACTTGAAGACAACAATTTAAAAAATGGAAGCAACATTCCTTATGATCTGTTTTCTGAGGTATCTGCTCTTCACATTAATAATACTTTTTTTGGAAGTCAATGCAATGGTGTTCCTTTACTGCAGAACAAAATATTTCTCCCATATGCTTGAAAGCAAGAAGCTGGAAACTTTACATCACTGTAAGACAAATTCTGGTAGCATTTGGGAGGGAAAATGATGGCCTACCTCATGGCATGAAAACAGAAATAGATAGTGAAAACTCTTCAAACCTTTACCCTTTTGTGGCCTCCTTCTCTAATACCCATCTGTGCCAAGCAACTAGATCAGATAAAAAAGCCCAAGAAGAAATTGGGATAAAGATGTAAATTCACACTGTACAGTTTTGATGGTGTGACACCTATTACCTCACTGAGACAGTAGTGCATTTTGTAGTGGATGGAGTTCAAAGACTGAAACACGCTGTCAGTCTCTGAAATGGGCAAGATACAATTTTTGTAAAGTGTTGTATTGGTATCTTTCAACTGAAGTACCAACGCCCTGAGCCCACATTACTAAAAGTCCTGGCAGTGCACGGGGTGCCACATCACCACAGGATAATGCCTCCAAGCTGCTTTTGTGCAGCCCAAAGTGACTCGACCATTTTCTAAATGGAACTCTTGGATTGAGGAGTGTCGCAGGACTTGTCTCCATACCTGGCAGACAGAAACAGTGTCTGTCTGTCCTGTGGTATATATTCCAGCCTATGGAAATAGCAGTAACTGAACAGCAGGAGCCTACTCAACAGGCTCTGTAACACCAGAGGTGCAGTGGGTACCAGTCTGCCCAGCATGCACTGTGCAGTCTGCACTGTGTGTGGTTTGCAGGCACACAGTAACTCATTTGGTAAAAGCAGAATCGCATTTGAGACAGTGAGTTTCACATGCAACTTATTTTGTGGGATTAAAGAATTGTCACAGAATTAATGTATAGTATGCAAAATTGTTTATACATCAAATGGCAGGATTAAATTTTTAATAGAAAAAATACACAGCTAAAGCACATTAGGATTGTATAAGGTTAATTTTGCATGATTTTGCAGGGTTCTTTGGTGGCAAGTTTGCAGCAGAACTTATGTGACCAGCATACAGTAAATGCAAACTCAAAGTCACAGATTTATAATGAAGCAGAAAAGCTTCAGCCATGCCAAGCAGAAACTCTTTTGTTCCTTATTTCTGGACAACTTATGTGGTCCCAGAATCTGTCTAATAATTAATTCACAAACTCCATGAGGTTGTTCACTGGGAATGACGTATGAAGTCTAAAGGAATCAATACAAACCTCTCTAAAAGGTTTTCTTGTGTACATAGGTAAAAAGATCACACTGAACTGCTACCCCAGGTAAACAAATTTCTACCTGTCAGCCTAGTGCCAAGTGTCCAATGGAAGCAGAAAGCAAAACCTCTGTGTTTAAAAGGCTTCAGGTTTGCAAACCTACTGTAACTCGTCAAAAACTATATATAAAAAAAATCTGTAAGTTTACATTATTTATAACATAATACCTTAAATAGTCTATTTACCAAAATCTGCATCTACATCATAAAGTAGTACCTTGGGAATAAATTCCATTTTTAATTTTTACATTTTCTTCTGGTTCCTGGCTGGTGTAAATAAGCAATACTACCTTTCAAATTTCTTAAGAAAACCAAGTCATACCCAAGTCACTCAGGACAGCTTCAGGTTCTGGCACAGAGCAGATTTCCCTCCATGTGTGCTCAGGGATGAAGTGGCTGCCATCATCCTACATGACACAATTGTCTCAGGAACACACGATTTTGTTACCTTCAAGGAGGACTCTGCCAGCCTCAGGAGTCATCAGACAACTGTCTCCTGCCTTTTAAGCTTGCAGATAGTTGCTTTGGTGGAATCTCTCTCTGCTGTTCTCCATGTAGAAAGTCCTTTACCGGTCTCTCACAAGTCAGGTAATGTATCACCACATTCAGTATTGGTCTTGCATATAATCATTGCCATTGTTCTGACTATACTCACCACATTTTAAATTGTAGAAAGCCATCAGTGACATCAAAACTACTTTTTAAAAGATATGGGTTATTTTTAGGATGACACAAAGCCAAAGTTTGCACACTGCCTGTGTCTCACCACTTCCCTGGTCTGGGGCATATGTAAATATATCTTCCATCTCATTTCATCCTGCATTCTCATCCGATTTCCCTTATTCAAAGCTAAGTATTTTACATGTTTGAATTCTTTAATATCGTCATATGTGAAGCTGGTTATCTAGTGGAAATACAGCTGCTTGACCTGAAACTGAAGGCTCCAAAACTCAAGGAATTTACTATTCAGGCTGACCACGAAGGGACAGATTGCTTTGTGGGATACTCAAACCCCAAGAGGGTAACGGGGTCTCTCTGGCCCAACACCTGAAGCAGTCATCATGTCTATTAGGTTTGCTGTTAAACTCTTCTCCTGTTTTGAGATCTTGAAGATTTAAGTATGTTAAAACATAACTCGAACTTGACATTAAAAGGTACTTCATTATTTTAGAGAGAGAAATTACTTTGGAACACACTGAAGGGTGTCTGACCCTGTTGCAGTATTTAACCTTTTGACACAACTTACTTCCATTTTTAGAACTTTGTGAGAAGATTGATGCACTATATTTCTTTCATTACATGAAGCTTATAGTTTAGAGAGAGGAAATTACATGAAAGGCTAGGCAAAAAACTACACTTCTCTTGCTTGGTGTATGATTTTTAACCTAACTTTTAAGGATGCCCAAATAACTTTCTTTTTCTAAATGTAGTACACAGATGCCATTTCTGCCTAGTTTTGGTCATACCACAGTTCACTAGACAGTTGATAGCTGCCATCATTCCAGCCAATACTCATGCTGTTTTAAACATTTCCCACAGCTTTTTCCATTTCCTTTCCACTGCTGCTTTTCAAATCACAGTTTAAAAACCCAGAAGCCCCAACAGTACCCAAGCCCTCAATCAGTAAGAAGCTGTGATTGCTGCTTGCTCATTAGAATCCCCATGGAGATGGGGAAATACCCCCTATAGGGGACAGCGATTCTGGGCCTCATGATGTAGCCATGTGTGCCAAGAAACGCGACACAGAACAAGAAACAGAGCTTAAAATATTAGCTGACTCTTCTCGTGAATCTTCCAGCTAGGTTTCATTCATTGTCAAAAAAGCTAACCAGGGAACCCTAAATGTATATTAGTACTTTCATGTGACACAACCTGCTTGGAAGACTGGCAAGACTCGACACTCAGGTGCTGCCAGACAGTCTCAGAAAGCACCCTCTGCCTTTAAAGGAAAAAGGACTTTCTCATGCATAAGTGCTTTCTGCCTGTACTAATTATAGTTCTTTCAAGTCTGAAAAAAGCACAGAGAATGCTGTAAAATAAAATGTAATACTTTACTTTTCTGTATCTACTTCATCAGTCTGATAAATTATCTACAAATGCATAAAACTTAAGCAACACTGTCCAATGCACTCAGAATGGTCCCAAACTCAATTACAAGTAAAGCACATTAAAGATTTACTGTACAGTAAACAAATGGGTGAAAAACTGTAATTTATTGAAACTCATAACTCAAAAAATATAAGATGCTGTAGTGTACAATATGTTACACAAAGCACCCTGGGGTGCACATTCAAGTCAAGTAATAACTCCATCGCCCCCCAAACCCTGGTACCCCAGTACTTGTTCCATATACAATCATGCACATTTACTCTTCAAGAGGAAGCCCCCAGTATTCTGATGTGTTAAATAGCACCAAAATCAGCATTGTTCATTGAAGAAAATGGGGAGCTAAATTAACTTGGCCATTACTTTTGACAGATATTATACATTCATGGAATAAACAGTCAAAACTAACCTAAAAAGTGTGTACTGTAATAATTACAGTTCTAATTTGAAATTCTCCCCATACAGCAGTAGTGGAGGCTATCTGCTCTAAGCAAAGCTACTTATGTACTTCCTACACACAGCTCATCTGCTTTTTTTGTTGGAAATAAATCTATGAGAGGTGTGGAAAACTTGGATCTTTCAAGAACAACTACTGGTCGTAAGTAATGCAGCTGTTTTAAGGCAAGGTCTCCACAGTCCGTTAGGGCCTTGTCCAAGATTGCCCTCAGATTTTCTAAAGAAGGGGCAGTTGAGGACTCTGACAGCAAGGGCTGGATCTCTGTTAGCTGCCCAGGATTATGCGGGGTTATGATCACATTTTCGTCACTTACAAAGTTGTTCACTGGTGTATCCCCTTGACTGTCTCCCTCTTTTTGCAACATTTCATCTACAGACAACTGCTCAGGAGACTCCCATTCTACTACCTCATCACAATCATCATCATCATCATCATCATCTTTTCCCTCACTTTCCTGAATAAATTTTAAAAATGAAGACTCAAATCCCATTGGTTTATATGTCTTTAAATCAAATGGTTTGGACACAGGAGGCTTTTGAAATTTGTCTTTTGTAGCACAAAGTACATTTCTTTTTGCATTCTGATTAACCACACTATGTTGACATCCTTCTGGGTCCTTCTCTCTTGGCAACTCTAATTGTAAACTGGAGAAACAAGAGCTGTTCTCTCTTTCACTGCTTTCAGAAAAATCTTCAGTTTTAGACATAGTTGTCTCCCTGGTGTTAGGCTCTTCAAAACAGGTGTTCTTTGAACTGTGGTTATATTTTAAAGTGCCTGAATATGCAAAGGCACTGGCATCAAAATTCACACTACTTGGTGGACATTGTTTTTGGTCTTCATTACTCACATCTGGAGGATCACAGGCAGGGTTTGGAACAAGGGGTTTGTCGCTTTCCTGCACAGGCTCAGAATTAGCTGATTTATCCTTGTTAACTTCTACACCTTTTTTATCCAAGTCTGAAGCTGTGTCAGAGCAAGACTGCTTTTCAATCATGATGCCACATTTAACACAAAGAACAAGTTTCTGAAGGCGCTGCTCAATGTACATGTTAGTCATCTGGTGTGTGCGCTTGTAGTGCCTCACTATGCTGCTTTCCAGTTTGACAACAGACAGGCACCCCTGGACCATGCAGGGGTACTGTGTCTGGTTAGACTTCTCTTTGCACATTTGTAGGGCTTCTTCTTTTGTTTTGAAATTCAGCAAATGCTTTTCTCTACCTCTGCTAATTCTTTTAGCTTTCTCTTTTAATTGCTTCCCATTCTGCTTGCTTGTGTCAAAGCTGTCTTTCAAATAATTTTGCTCATTTTTATCTTTATCTTCATTATCTTCCTCTTCTTTCTGATTTCCAAAGAGACTATCATAATATTCACTGTGTTTGAAATATACGTGTTGAGAATAGTGACTGTAATTTGTGAAAATTCGATTGCAGCCATTAAGGTCACAATGGATTTCAAAATCTTTGTTTAATTTTTCTTCATTGGCATGTTCTTCTATTAGATGCTGTTTAAGCTTATTAAATGTATAAAATACAGCAGGGCAGTGGGCTTGGTTGCAAGCAAATCTGGCAGACTCAGCTTCAGAAAGCAGTTTTTGATCCTCTAAGATTTCATTGTGGAAGTCACTACAATGCTTAGCAAGAGCTTTAGAACACAGAAAACGCTTACCACACTCTTTGTGTTTGCATGCAAATATTTTTTTACATTTGACAAGTTCCCTTTTTGTTCTTGCTTTGTCTTTTTCTAAGCAGAGCTGTTCCTTATTATACTGGTGAACAGTTCTATAATGGCGAATCAAACCTTTCTGGTTTGTGAATGCTGAGTTGCAGCTTTTATGTATACAATGAAATGGTTTGTGGTACTTATGCAGTATGTAACATAAGTTTCCTTTAGCAACTGTTCTTTTGCTTCCTCTTCCCTGTCTTGCTTCCAGTTCTTCCCTATGACTGTCCAGAGAAGTTATGTTTGATGTTTTTCTTGTTATGTCATTGTCTGTCTCTTCATTGGACTCCAAATCAGTCTCAGAACAGCAGTCATCCTTTTTTGGGTGACACAGCTGTTCGGAGTCCGAATGTCCAGGGAACCCGCTGTTCACACAGGAAGGCACTGGAGCAGTGCTATTCTTATGCCCTCTGTCCTCTGTACATAAACCTACATGATCAAATTTTTCATTAGGACACACTTTGTGAGCCACCCTCTCACAGCCAATTTGATGTTTGTTTCTATAGTGAATTCGAAGATGTGTTTTTCTTGTAAATGATCTTTGGCAAATATGACACTTAAATGGTGAATACCGATGCTGGAACATATTTAGCTGAAGAACCATTTCCTTTGAATAGTTATGCTTTTTAACATAATGCATTAAGAGAGCTTCTCTGGTCACAAACTCACATGTACATCCATGACATTCACAGAAAAATGGTTTAGCTGCCAGTTGAGTAAGGTACTGGCTGGGTAAATTATCTTGTTGCTCCTGAAGCTGAAATTTTGAGGTAGTTTCATCATCTGTCTCAGGGCACTTCGCATCCCTAGACGAATAGCCCAGGAAAGGTTTCTGTCTTGAAGAATTCTGAATGTTAACATTTTTTAAGCTTAGATGTTTCAAGCCTAACATTAGCTCCACCATGTTATCTTCAATATTTGGTTCTTTAGAACTGTCATAAAAAGATGTTTCGGGGGAAGAAGGACAGGTTTCCTCCCTCAGGCCACTCCTTCCTTTAACATCTACAGCACAACACACGCTTTCTGGAGAGTCAGCATTTGTATCGGAATTATGACCTAACTCTGTACTCATGTCTGTAGGGGATTTACTGTCCTGAGCATCACTCAACAGATCGAGAAAGTATTTAGCTTTCATTTCCATACTTCTTTTACCTTTAAAGTTGTATGGATGGGCCCTTCGAAGGTGTTTTTGCAGACTTCTGGAATTTTTGTGGGTCGAACAGCAGCCTTCAAAACCACAGGAAAGGTTTTTTTCATCAAAGCAAACTGCCACATTGGAACACTGTTGTTTCACATCTGCTGGATGGAAGACTCTTTCCTGGGACACAACAAAACCTGGAACTGACTGGTTGTGAGCCACTGTTCCAAGCAGCCGAGGAGATGTCTGACCTTGGCTTACTGCAGCATCTGTCCTGTGCTCCCCACAGTGCAGGCTGCAATTACTTTCACTGTTTAGATCTTCACTGTCAGAGAGAGATTCTTCCTTCATCTGTGGAATTTCCTGAGAGCCTGAGGGATCCAAGTTATCATTCAGATTAGAATTTTCAGATTGTTCAAGCAGCTGAGACTCCGGAAGATAACTGGATTTGTCTTCTGAAACCGATCCTTCAAGGTTCAGTGTTTGCTTCCCTTCCCCATTTGACACTTGGATATCATGTGCTGCAAGGTGATTCTGAAATTCAGTTTTTGAATAATAAAACTTTTTGCAACCAAAGTAGTTGCAGGTATATGATGCATCTCTGAAGTGTTGTGCCTCGTGATGGTAAAGCTGCCCTAAGTCACTGAAAACAATATTACAGCCATTTAGCTCACATTTATACCGAAGATCATCGTGTGTTTGTTTGTGATTGAGAAGCTCATTAACTGACCCAAACCTAGCGTAACAGTCCATAGACACGCACATGTAAGGCTGAGGCCCGCAGTGCACGCGCTCGTGCTCCCGCAAGTGGAAGGACGTCATGAAGTGCCGGCGGCAGAAAGCACACTTCTCCCTCCTGTTTTTCATATCCAAGTAGTGTTTTGCATTCTCATCATTGTTTTGATGTTCAGCTTTGAGATGTACACTTAAGTACTTAAACTGTTTAAATACTCTAGAACAATCTGTCCCAGGACATGGGTAGATGTCTCTATCTTGCAGCTGGCAATTTTCCAGTTGGCTGAATGTGACATATTCCTGTGTGTCATCGTCAAAGCTTTCAGGGAGCTGTGGCTGGTGTGACCTTTCTGGAAACGCTGGGGGTGGGCTGCTGGAAGCTGCTGCCTTTTGCGGTGATCTCTCTTTTTTCAGAATTATTTTCTTTTTAGGTCTGTGTGTTCTACTAGGTGGCATTTTAACATGTTCCATTACATGTGGTACAAAAAATTCCTTTCTCTTGAACTTTTTTGTGCAAACAGGACATGTATAAATACCATCTTCCATGTGCATCTTAGAATGATGCAGTATTCTGGCCTCTATACACTCCCGTTTGCAGAGCACACAAAAAAACTTGTATTGAAGCCATCTCTGGTATCTTTCTGAAGAGCCAATTGGTTTTTTTACTCTTGCTTTTTCCTTAGGGTGGTTCATTGTGTCTTTTCCATCATAATATTTGTGTTCTTTTGTCTCATCATAGTCACTAAAGAAAGTTTCTAACATGTCGGTTTCATTGAGTGACATATGACAACCTGCATCATCCTCAGAATCAGAAGCTACCTTCCCTAATAGTTTAAGACAATGCCGCTTTAAAGTCTTCCAGTCCCAAAATTCAGGATCAAATGGCCAATATGCTTTCAAAGCTAACAACAGTTCACAGCGGAGTGAATTTGGAACCAGTGCATTTTCTTCATCAAATTTTTGGTCTGGCTGCATATAGAGCTCTTCCAACGCATTAAATCCACTCAAAGTTGGCTCAAGTAAGAATTCTGTGAGCTGACAGGCTCTTCTAACTTCAAGGTCTTCTGGTAAAAGGCATGCAATTGTTTTACACACGGACGTCTTCATTTCATCACTTCCGTTGGACCTGATCTGAAGGGCTCTCACACATAACAAAACAGACACGGCAAGTCCCGCTTCCTCTGCCTGTTTGCAGGAAACACAAAAACAACAGTCACAAAACAAATGTTATTTTTCTCTGATAAACACACTCTTTCTAGAAAAAAAACATGCAATGAGAGCATCCAACAGACAACACCCCATTCCAAATGTATTCAGGTTCCTGAGCATTAAGTGCCTGAGTCACAGAGCACCCTCTAGGGAACTGTAGTTTACCTTACACAAGGAACCTCTTCTGCTTCTTGTGTGATGGGAACCACTGCACACTTAGTGCACTCTGGAGGAGTCATGCAAACTAGTTTAGGCATGAGATGTTGCAAAACACTTTTCTAACTCCTCTCTCTCTTAACTGAGTGACTCTCAACCATAACTAAGCCAGATTTCTAAAGAGAACAGTGTAAATCTTCCATGTGCATTCTTCCTGCAGCATCCACATGGGATATTTAGACTATGAAGTACTGTGTAATAATGAAATTTACGTAAATTCACACCTTGAAACAAAATAACATTTAGCAGCATACACACTACCATAGCAGAAATTATTCTTGATGAACATAACTACCATTTAACTTCAAACACCTTCTGCAGAGTCTGTGCAACTCTGAGGTGCTGCTCAGCAGCATTGGGAAGATGCCTACATTAATCACATGCTAATTTAAAATATGGTATATTCCAAATTCTACATGGACAAAATTGAATGCTACCTTGTTCCAAAAGTGTATTTTTCAGCATAAAGAATCTAAATGCATGAAGTAACTATTTAGTCATTATTAGTAAAGATAAGTAACAGTGAAGATACTTATGAATAACTTAGAAAGCTGACATGTGGCTACCACAACTACACCTGCACCAGCCCAGACTGTAACGATCCAAAACAACTACGAACAAGTTAACAGAATTAGCAAGCTTTTATACTCAGCATTCATGGCCCACCAGACATCATGCCGTGCTTCTTTAATTCAGTAAGAGTTAGAACCTATTTCTCCAGAAGAAATTTTAGTATCGTTTAGCAGGAAACACAGAAAAACCTGGTATATAGTTACCAATGTATTATGATTTACAGATAAAGTATACATTCATGCACGTCTTAAAATTAGAAATGGGCCAACTCTACAGAAACTAGGACCAAACATGTCTCTCTGCAGTCCTTGGCAGAATAGAGTTCTGGACTCTGTGATATGTGAAGAGGACAATCATGCAATCCTTCTGATCCTACTCTGACTCTAAACCAGAGCTCCGGCACTTGCCTTGCTCTCGTCAAATCACACTTGGCAACTCACTTGGGTCAGAGTATTAACTCCAGCCAGTGAAAGGGACTCCCACGCAAAAAAAGTTGGAGAGAAATGTAACTGAAAAAAGGAATCTTGTATGTTTTATCCATAATCTATCTTAACTCGGAATGAACTCATGACCATGTCAGAATGCAAAGGCATAATCAAACTGGAGAGGGTACTGTTAACTGGAACATTCATAAAACTGAAGTTCATGTGGCTAATTCTAATCTATGTGTGCAAAACTAGGCTGTTTTTCAGGAAGAAACATTGGAAAACCTATGGGAATGGGGACATTCCTAAGGAAAAATCCCATATCTAATTTAAGGTCTATGATCCATGTTGTACTGCTACTGAAAGTTTAAATCCTGTTACTGTCAGCTAGCTTCTTTTTCGCCCAATAGAGTGTGCCTGATTAGTTTTCATTCTTAATTGCCCTGCACAAATTTACTCTCGTATACCAGAAACAGGAAATTTACGCACAACCAACTGCAAGAGCCAGTGCAGCCATTGAAGGCAGACAGAGACATGCCACTGAACAGCCAGCCAGGGGAGGCCAAGGTATCCTGCAGTTCTGCTCACAAGGAGCATGCTGGGATCAACTAGGGTCTTTCCATTAGTCCTTAAACAGAGATGATGAATATAAAAAATGCTGTCAAACATCTTTTTTGCCTTTCTGTGATTTTCTAAAGACAGGCTTCAGAAGAGAAGGTAGAAATCCAGATGTGATTGTACCACACATTTTGAGGAAGAGGTATTTTCTTAGAATACAAAAATATGAGACATTTCAGTCAAGTCTCTACCTCTTAGAGATGCTGTGGAAAATTCTCATGTGCCTTGCTTCTGAACAAGCAGCAGATTAAAATACAGCTATGCTTTGTTTGCAAAATCCTGTCATACTGTACTTACAAAGCAACAAACCTACCCCTCCACATTGACTGAAGGTCACTTCATGGGATCAAGCCGACACAAAACTACAATGGCAGGCACTTTCCAGAGATTTTTATTAGTATGTTATTAGGCACCTAATCAGAAAGTATGAATAATGAAATAAGCTATATTTTTTTCAGTTTAATCTAATTATTTTAAAAAATAATAAATTCATGTAAACAGCTCTGGCTGTGTCCAAAGACTCAGGACTGTATCTTACTTACTTCAGATTGTATGACTCTTATCAAGAAAAAGAGATGCTGTAGCGTCTTGGCAATGATGCCAAACTGACGACATCTCTCCAAAAAGGAGTCTAAAGAAGGATCTATTCTTCTCTGCAGCTTGCTCCAGAAAAGTGTCAGTTCCCTGCAAAGAGTTGAAAGCAGAATGTAAGAACATTGCAGATACAAACAATTTGTGCAGTCACAGTGTGTTAGTTCAGAGCTGATGCCAAGAAAAATGTGTTATTCAAGGACAGCACACACTTCAATTAGGTCCTGATCTCCAAGTGTCACCAAAGAGAACTGTTCCTGTGCCCTACTCCACCACCAGATCAAACCCCAGTGTATCTCCTGATACTTACTGGGGAAAGACACTGGCACTGTGTCTTGGGGTGACTGGGATTCATCACACTTAATGCACACATCTATAGCTGCACAGACTTCCCTTCTAGACCAGAAAAACAGTCCCACACTTCCAGAGTCTTTACTTCTCATATCGAAATTTAAAATGGGTAAGATATATCATAACAGAAAGTTGCCACTTCTCTTCCAATAAACAAGCAGCTCAGCTGCTGACACCTGCAGCCAGGTGAAGTGGCTGCCATTAAAAGGGCCTCTTACAGAGCCACCCTTTGCAAAGCATCATGTAAGGGATCTGTAAGCTGAAGGCTGTCTGCTGTCTCTCTGCTGTTATGTGCTTTTCCACTCATACCATGAGAGCACAAAGCCATTCTATTAAGCAATTTATTGTACCCAAGGCAGCACAGCCACTTAAGGATACAACCTGTCACTTGCTGTTGTTCTGTCAGCTCATGGACTGTCCAAAAGTAGCAGAGCCATAGGATCTGTATCTCTTGTATCACTTGAAAAAACTTTTCTTCTCTTCCTTTAGTAAACATCACCTTTGCTAACATATCCACTGTGTGTACATCAACTACATGCAGAGGCTTCTGACTGCAAGGTCAGTCTTGAGAACCAACCATCAAGAAAATACATCCAGGGCCAGAGAGGTTCTTCCTCTGAATTACTGCAATCCTACTCTTGAATACTAAGCCTAGGGAAAGGTCCTGTCCCGGATCAGACCAGGGATATCATTTTATTGCACAAAAAGTGGACAATGTTTACTGGTAAGTTTTGGGGGGGGGTTTTGTTTGGAATTTTTTGTCTGCTTTATTTATAGGCCTAAAAATGTAATTAACAGCCTTTCATAGCCAGGAAGAGACAGCTGAGAAGTCAAACAGACAAGCCTATAGAAATTACGTAGAAATTACCACACAAGCAGTATAACTCAAGATGTTAAAATTTTAAATGCTAAAACAGAACCAGAGAGAAGAAAAACAAAAAAAAAACAAAAAAACACAAAAACAAACAAAAAAAAAAAGCCTATAGAAATTACGTAGAAATTACCACACAAGCAGTATAACTCAAGATGTTAAAATTTTAAATGCTAAAACAGAACCAGAGAGAAGAAAAACAAAAAAAAAACCAAAAAAAAAAAAAAAGGGGGATCATTGAGTCCAACTCCTGGCCCTGCACAGGACCATCCCCAAGAGTCACACCATGTGGCTCAGAGTGTTGTCCAAACACTTCTTGAATTCTGTCAGGCTTAGTGCTGTAACCACTGCCCTTGGGAGCCTGTTTCAGCGCTCAACCACCCTCTGGGTGAAGAACCTTTTTCTAATATCTAATCTAAACCTCCTCTGACACAACTTTATGCCATTCCCTTGGCTCCTTGTCACTGGTCAACATAGAGAAGAGATCAGTGTCTGCCCCTCCTCTTCCCCTCACGAGGAACCTGTATACTGCAAGTATTAAAAAAAAATTAATTCAGCATTACCACAACAAAAGAAATTTGAAATACAGTTTATCACTCATTTTGTACGTCTATTTAGTACATTTATGTAGTTGGGAGCTGGGAGAACAGCAAGAAAAAGGCTTCGCTCTGGATAACCTCTTATTCCCAAGACTTTTTGGCAGAGCAGTAAGTTTTCAGTACTCCTCCTGTTCTCTCTTTATATCACCTTTCCTGCAAAGCTAAAGTATGTTGCTGGAAGGGATCCTTAAGAATGATGATGTGGAAGTATTCCTCAGATAATCTTCACACATGAAGAAAAGCAAAAGAGGACAATTCCAAGTATTTGGGCAATTTTCCATTTCAAAATCGATGTGAGGCAGTGCTGAGAACAAAACTATCTCCAGACACACGTCTTTTTAGTAACACTTAGAAGTAAAAAATAAAATTAAAGCTTATTAACACATCAGACCAGAGAGAATTTTTTAAAGTTGTGCTTAGCTCCAGTTAACACTTAAGGCTGCTTGTGCTAATGGTAAACATAGATTATTTTATGGACTGATGAATTGCCTAGCTCCCTGGAGACTGCAGCCATCAGCTTGCTCAAAACCACTGCCCAGAGCAGCACTACTTCTGTGACAAAGTTCCAAATTCAGAAGGTATCTTCAGTCTTAAAAGCAGTATTACATAACATTTTATGAATTTCAGCAAGAACCAGTGTAGAATTTTCCAACTTTGGTGAGGAATAACATATACAAACCTAAGTTTGCTTTCATCTTCAGCTGTGAGATAAAGCTTGACACCAAGGGCTCAAACTCAGAGACCTTTACTGATCTCCTGGAGGTACCTACTTGAGGCTCCAGGATGAGCTGAGCTAAGCTATTGAAACATATTTGGAGAGCTTAACCTCTCCAAATATGCAAGAATCACAGTCAGAAGTTTGTGGCAGGCTGGGGAGTTACCACTGCACCATCAGGGAGATGGTGGAACACAGAAGACAGGAGCGAAGGGAGGTAGATTTTCCCTTCCTAAATTAAAAGTGATGTTACAGCTGAAGAGGTTTAACACCTTCCAGAAGCCCCAGTGTTGCACCTTCCCTGGAACTTGTCTGACCACTGGGTAATCAGCACTAATCTGCAGAATGCTATCTAGTTTTGGCTGGATAAGATAATGTGCTTACTACAGGTTAGAAGGGTCAGTCAGGACAACAAATAAGGCAGCAAAACAGGGCTAGAATGGACCTTCTGCTCTCCAGCAGTAGCAAACTGTCAGGATTGGCTTAAGTATGAGTATGGTACCAAAGCTTCAGCTTTATCACTATGCAATCCAAAATGAGAGAGTGCCAAACACATTTTTCCTTTACACTTGCAGTTCACAGCTCTCCCACAGGTCTTTTCCTTTGTTTTAACCAGAATACTTTCAATTTGCATAATTTATACTGGTTCTCTCTGACACTGCATAAAGCAAGATATGGAGCAGAACAAGGAGAATGGGAGGACTGACTAGCAGCCAGCAGGACTGCCCTGGCCAGCAGCATCTGTGACAGGCCAGCCAGGAGCTAGCAGAGAATCTTTCATCAACACACTGCTACGCTAAAAATGAAGAGGGACATGATTGCAGGAAACCATTAATTTAAGGATCCTCCAGGTGACCGGAACATTTCCAAGCACACAGAAATGCTAGGGCTTGCCTGTTGACCCTAATTCGTAACAGTCCAAAGGGAAGCTGACCTGCAAATGACTCTGTACCAGACAGTCTTGGCTTTTCTTACTCTCTGCTCCCCTCTCAAAGATCTTAGGTAAATGTTTTAGCCACCACTCAGTCCTGGTCTATCAAATTCATAATACACCAGAAGTACACTATGAAAGGTGATTAAAGCTTAAATAATTTATTGACTTGAGACACCATTATGCAGGTTTATGATTAAATACAAAAAACTTACATTTTCTTATAGCAATCAAAATCCAAAAGGTGTTAATGACATTGCCAGAAAAATTTTAAGTACAATCCAAATTAGCAGATCAAGCAGAGTAAAATAACCATTCAACTACAACCGTTTTTGAACCAGGCAGGACCTTCTTTGAAGTTGTCCTGGTTAACCCCCCAAAAAGGTGTACTAGGTATATTGTATTCAATATCTGTGCTACATCAGTCTGCCCCAAATTGTTACTCTCTCTTTAAGACCTGGCATCCGAAAATGGAACCGCGGAGGTCAGGGGTGCCAGATCCTTTTAAAGTTGGGGTCGCTCTCACAGAAGCTCTCTTTCCTTTTCATTCTTGTGGGGAAGCTGGGACAGCACAAGGCAGAAGCCTTCTTTTGTTCCTCTCTGGGCTCTGGAGGGGGTTGCTTCAGGTAGGTCTCTGGGCAGCAACAGTAGCAACCCCAGAAGTTGCATTTTGCAATCCAAAACTGTTTCAGAGTGAATTCCGTAAATACCCCTCCCCAGTGCAGAGCCAGAGCCAGTCAGTGCTGGGCGACCATTCTTCGGTGCTTGGTGAGTCTGTTTTCTTCCCCGGCCACCTACTTATTGGGGCAGCGACCCAAGACAGCAGTGATGACACCAGCGGACTCCAGCAGGTGACAGAAAGAGGCAGCAAGGGGCAGAACTGACCTCACACACACACCCACACACACCCACACACACACACCGCCGCGATGGCCAAAAGGAAGCAGTGGAGGCCGACACTGCACAGCCAGAGCTTCCCAGGCAAGACCAGCAATTACCATCTGCCACCAGAACTGCTTCATAAAGTCCTACCTTCCCTGTTTTTTGTTCCAGGGGGAAGGTTGAGACAAGCAGGGTTTGTCTGCTATCTTTGCCCTTTTCTCTCCACACAGGGTCATCTGCGGAGGGCCCCATCTTGAGGGAGGGGTTTCTCTGCCATTTTGTTTCTCTTTCGGTCCCTGGAAGTCTGGGATTCAGCAACTTTGTATCTAGTAATTATTAGTGTCAGTTTGTAATTTACTGTTATATGTTATTTACTGGTATTTTGTATTTGTTGATGTTTCTTTTTTAAAGTAAATTGTTATTATTTCACTTTTATCTTCTTGCATTCATCTTTCCTTATTGGTGAAAAAGGAAGTGGTTAAAAATAAAAAGGCAGGTAATTAATTTTGGAGTGTCCACCCTTTAAATTGTCTTTAACGAAGACAAAAGTGAATTAAGCAATTTCTGCCCCTTTAAAACCAGCAGCTGGTCACAGAAAGAAGAATGTCTCCGTTTATGTATTCAACTTAACTCATTATTTTAAGTGTATACTTATGTTGTATTTAAGCCTATATAATGGCTTGCAAGCACCTGCTAGCATGTCATTCCTCTACATTAGCTTTAGCTGCAGGATGATACTAAATATCCATATTGCAGTGAGTCCATCTTCACATTTCCTGTCTTTCCAGCCTGCTCTGGCATTTGTCATGCTTTCAATGGAGCTTAGTTTACCAATGCAGAAGATATTACCTTATCTCTTTTCCAGAATACTGCTCAAAATTAGCCCTACAGTGAGTGCCATAGTTTGTATGGAGCAGAGCTCCTCATTTTTGTTAGCCATAATGCATGCCCACTACATCTGTAACATGAAATATCATGGAATATCAGTCAAGCTGGCTGATCTGACAAAAGCAATCCTCCAAATTAAAAGTTTTATGTCATATCAGCCACTTGAATTCATCAACTTAATGGCTAAATAATTGCTTGATCCATATCTGTCCCCAGGAACACAGGTGGAGGTCAGCGAAAAGGCCACTCCATTGAACACTGCACCAACAGCAAGGCATCCTGACTTTCAAGCGACTGTACTTTTTAAATAGACTTATACAGTCTCAGAGTGAGAAAGCAGTCTCATGGTCGAGAAGTATTACACCAGTTTCACAATACAGGAGTCCATCAGAAGGGGAACTTCTTCTATTTGTGCTCCAGCATCCTGGAAGCTTTGCTCTTCAGTTGGTCCAGATGGCACTGGCTGTGTCCAATACTGTTGTACAAGGACTGCTAGGTACAGTACTAGAACTTCAATTTAGACATCTATACAATGCCAGCATTACAATTAGACAGAAGACTTCATTCTCCCATCTCATCCCCAGGGAAGGTAGCTGGAATTTGAGAAGTCCGTCAGGATGGCAGCAGAGGGGGCAACTGTGCCATGCATGGACAGGGCAGCACAGTTTGACCCAGCACCTTTCCTCAGAACAACTGAAAACAATGTAGACATAATGATGTGACACAAACCTGCTATCCTTCTGTAAGTAAGGACATACTTATGTTGCTGGACTGTGCTACCATTTTTATCTTCAAGCCTTCACTGCCTGTCACCTAGGCTACCCAAGTTGCATTTTACAGTTGCACGATGTTTTGTGTAGCATTAGCCGCAGGTATCCCTCACCTGGGAGTCAGACTGACATGGAGATGAGAAATCTACACGTCTGAGTTAGAGCTACAGGACCTGAACATTGCATTCCAATGCTAAAGAGTTTCAGTTCAGACTTCATACTGCAAGAGAAAAAATCTACCCACATTTGCTGTCACAAAAAAGAAATGTTATTCTGTAACAATAGGTGCTACATCCTCAAGCCTGTTCTCCAGTCCCAACAGTCCTACAGCACAAAGTCCGACCCTCTTCGTTCACACCCTAGGGATACAGCTCTTAGAATGGAATATGTCTTCTTGGACAAAAGCAAGTAATATAACTTACCCTAGAAGAATGTTAGTTGTTGTTGGTTTCTCTCTTTGAAAAGAGAACATGGGGGTGGACTCTAGCCTTGTACCTCTTTGGACACAATTCTACTCTAATCTCTAATGACAAAATTCTATAGTGAAAAACATCCTCTAGAACTTCAAGAGTGGTGAACTCTCCCCTCCTGAGTCTTCCAAAAGGTTCATTTCTTTCTACAAGGTATGCTTTGCTCAAAAAGACATTTCTGGCCTTTTAGTACAGATGACTGGACAAGGCTGAACTGTCAATCATCATGCAGACACTGAAGTGCAGTAAAAACTTTTTTTAATGGCTTTAAATCATGGAGTAAATGAACAATGCCATAGCTAACCAAATGCAAATTCCCAATATATTCTTGAAATGTCTGGCCATGTAAAGCTTAATCCAGATGGGGATTTAAATGGGAGAAAACGACATATTTAGCCATGCCTTGAGAGCCAAAACTACAAACCCATTTTCTGAAGGACAGAAACCAGCCCCTCTGCTTTGGCTCTACAAGTTTACCACTGCTGCAACAGTGGTAAACTTGCAGAAGGTTCTGTATCTCCAGTCAGTTAAGAGGGCAGAGTTTTACTGTTACAATCAGGCCAAAATCTAGTACTACAATTCTTGGAGTTATAGAAATTGTACAAATATAAAAAGGCTCTTGGTGGGGAAGTGAGGAGAAGTTGTTACAGGGTGTTGCCTCTGCTCATTCCTAGTACTGACATCTCTGTGGAATGGGCGAAAAAAACGCACCAGACTTTCATGGGGCCAAGTATTCCCAAGGGAAGAACAGACTGACAACATACACTTTGTGGAACCACAAAGCTAGGGGTTTAGTATCAACCCTGAGAGCACTGACACACCACTGACAGATCTACTACCCCACAGAAGTATTAACGTTCATGCCAATAGTGTGAGTGCTGTTTCACTTTTAAATTGTTTAAACATTACTTTTGTCTAACTGCTAGCATAGCAACTTGTGACAAAATAAGTAATTATCTAGAAAGTGCTTCAGTCTGATGCACTTCTCAAGTAAAGGATAAATCCACCTTCTCTACGTATTTTTGTACTATATTAGCTCAATTCTAGCCAGTGAGGAACAGTTAGCAGAAGCAGCAATACTTATACTTACCAAGAGCAATACACATTTGCTGTTTGAAGCTGATGAGTCAGATATGTTGTACAAAGAATAAATGCAGTGTTTTCCTGTCCCTCAGATTCCAGATTACATATGATGTCCAGTACCTCTTTGCAATCCACCTTTGCAATCTTTAAAGAAAAAGAAATTTAAAAAGAAAAGGCATTTTATTCTCAGTATGTTTACAAAAGAAATGCACATTTACTGTGTCAAAGTCTAACAAATGCACAAACAAAACGTCTCCCATACCCAGAGATCATGCCACACCTTTCAGCTACAAAACAGTATGAGAAGTTCACCTGTTAGTTCTGATCCCTTCTTTGGGACAACCTTCCATTTTTGGCAGCTTAGCTAAATACTTGCATGCAGGCAACAATCTATCTAGAACTTCCCATTCTGTCTCTCTGCACTTACAAGGATTCTTGTGTTACTTTTGAAAATTAGAACCCAGGTCCAAAAAGATCAAGAGTTGTGAAAAAGCCAGCCTCTTGTTCTTTTCATCCCTAGGTGCTGATTCTGACCAACCACATTTCAAAACATGATGTTAGAAACAAAAGTGTTCGGAGTAGTGTGCTGATTTTAGCTGGGGTAGAGTTAATTATTTGCAGTGGCTGGTGTGGGGCTGTGTTGGGATTTCTGCTGGACACAGGGTTGGTAATATAGAGATGTTTTTGTTATTGCTGAGCAGTGCTTACACAGAGCCAAGGAAACTGGGAGTGCACAGGAGGTCGGAAGGAGAAACAGCCAGGACAGGTGACCCCAACTGACCAAAGGGATATTCCAGACGATGACATCGTGCTCATTACATACAGTGAGGGGAAGAAGGAGGAAGGGAAGCACGTTGAGAGGGATGGCATTTGTCTTCCCATCTTCGTTATGCATGATTGCGCCTTGCTCTCCTGGAGGTGCCTGCCCATGGGTAGCAGTGAATTAATTCCTGGTTTTGCTTTGCTTGTGTGCATGGCTTTTGCTTCACCTATTACATTGTCTTTACATCTACCTACAAGTTTTCTCACTTTTACCCTTCCACTTCGGTCCCTGGTACTGCTGGTAGGGGAATTGAGCAAGCAGCTACGAGGGGCCTTGGTCTAGCTAGGGTTAAACTAGGGCAAGAAAACAAATCCCAAGGAAGTTCTGGAACATCTACTTAAGGTAGTACATATCTGTATATCAAACCAGGGTGTTAGCTTGGATATAAGCCACAAACAGTAATTATGAAGAGCTTTTACTATTAAGACAACACTAGGTTTTAATACATTTTTCCACTGGATCTATTCCACTTCACAGAACAGACTGTATTCTAGCAATATGTACTTTAAACAGCTGTTGATATTATAAACATTTCAAACTTCTTGTTCATCATGAAAAAACAATGACAGAGAACAAGTAACAGGATGTTAAACTAATTTTCGTGGACATCTCATTCAGCAGGAAGAGCAGAAGCGGGGATATTAACCCAGTTTCCCATTCAGGCTTGACACTGGAGTTCATTGAGCAATGTCAACATTTTCTAAGGTCCACTGACTTTTGGTGTTCAACGTGAGACCCAGAACTGACCTCTTGCAGCAGACATTTCTAGAGCAATTCACAAGATGCAAGGGCTTGCAGATATGTCAGTTTTGCACTTGATAAAGTAAAATACAGCAGATTTTTAGGCGGGCAGGGGGGGAAGTTGTCACTGACTCACCCATGGCAAGAGAGAAACCTCAGAAAATTATTCAAGTGACAATGCTTTGCTGTCTAAGGGAACAGACATCATTGCTCCTTGCATGTCAAAGATAATAAGCCCATACAGTATCTGTAAATCAAGTGTCACCTCCAGCAGGCCGGGGAGGGCTGAGAAGCAAGCCCATACCAATAGCTGCATGACAGAATTGTGAAGATGTTGATCACTGCCCAGGAGAGAAAGGGGCTCTTTTAGGTCACAGGACGCTGCTGCACACCATCTCCCCGCAACATTCCTTGCCAGCAGCACCTTTCTTACACCGTCATCAACCTTTGGTACCTACAGCCACACAGGCCTTGCAGCTTGGGTGGGAAGTCTAAGTCTGACAGCTGGGCAACTCCAGCCTTCTCACAAGCATTCTACCATCTCTCTCCACTCAGCTATTCCTATTCTTTATAGATAACAATTTCAATCAATATATTTTGTAAGGCAAATTTAAAAAGCTAAAATTTAAATTTAAAGCTAAGTGTCACAAACTTTTGTCTTTGATAATTTCCACAATTATACACTGCCATCTCCTCAATACTACAGCAAATATTCTTAAATACTACAGAGGCTGCCTGCAGCAGTTTGGTAAAATTCTGATCTTCCAAGTCTTGGGTTTTAGAAACACAAATATTGCCAGTGCATGTAACTACAGGACATGTTTCCT
The DNA here is from genome assembly GCA_013397865.1 of Struthidea cinerea. Lineage (NCBI taxonomy): Eukaryota > Metazoa > Chordata > Aves > Passeriformes > Corcoracidae > Struthidea > Struthidea cinerea. Next base: position 45,152 of record VZTI01003810.1, read on the forward strand.
TCACAGATCTGAAGGCAACGTGGCAGGCTACCTGTGAGCTACTCGGCCAGGCATTACTTGACAGAGACCACGCTCATCACCAGTTCCATTAAAACAACAATCACTGAACACCACCACCACTGTTTTTAAATCTACAAAATTAAAACCTATTTACTAGGGTTTCTGAGGCTACAGAATTATAAATCCCATATTTTTAATAGTCATCAGTTATTCCTCAATCAGACTTACGCTGTAACAAGACCCAGAACTTCTGCTGTGCACAACACCAGCTCCAGCACAAACACAGCCTGGCACTCGGAGCGACCTACAGCTAGACAGTACATCAGAGCCATTCTCCCCCCACAGAAATTTGATTCTTTTTGGACAAAGTCACTTGCATTCAGGACATTAACTACTGAGTAAGTAACAAGGCAATTGGTTTCAAGTCCCATTTATCTCAAACTTGGTCAATGATAATCCATCGCATTTCAGATCTTGGGGTTTTTGCTTTTTGTTTGTGAGATCTTTTTTGCTGGGAGATTGCTTGTGAGTTTTTTTTTAATATTTAAGACAAGAAGCCCAAATGCACATCCTGCAATCATCCAGCATATCCAGTCAGTCACTTAAGTGACAAACCAGACATTTATTGAAGTCTTTACTAAACCTGAAATGCTGACCACCGTTACTCTGTTATAAAGCCAACTAGAACAACAACTCATTGAAAGTTAGGAGACTACAGAATGAACACTGCTAAGATATTTTAAATGAGAATTGTTGAAAAATTATGCCATCCTCCCCAAGTTCTATTAACAAGCATGCCAGTTTACTCCTCAAAGTTTTTCCAAAGAACATACAACCATGTAAGATTTAACTTGTCTTTGTTTTCCATATTACTTTAGTTTGAAAGAAAAGTTGTAACATTACAGTGATATTTTATTTTTTATGTCATCATAAAAATTTCCTACCGCTAACCTAAGCCTTCTACCATTTTTTAGTAGGACACCATGTCGATACTCTTTATTTGGAGAAGGCCTCCAAAAGGTGACTGCTTGTTTCGCAACTGAATTTTTTATGAATGGGATAAGGGGCATTTGCTTAAATTGACTCCCCGAAGAGCTTTACTCGCTGACTTGGGATCAGTCTGTCCCAAAGGAATTCCAAATTAAACAAAGCCTACTTTGACAATATAAGATGGCTATATGAAGCTCCTATGTGTTCCAGCAAACACTCACACTGACATTCAGCAGAAATGACCAGTTATGATTAAAACTCTCAATATGACTTTAATTTTAACTGGTTGTTGCATTTCAAATTCCTTTTTCATTGTTACATGTGGCTGGCACTAGTCTTGCAGAGAAAACCATCACAGACCACAGAAAATTTGGGGCTTCATGCTTTTGCAATAGTAAATCATTGTGTAGGAGAATTGCTTTAATTAGCATTTTAATTGGTTCAATAAATTGGCAAATTCAAGCCAAACATTGGAAGTCTCACAGTGTTCCTTAATTCTACTTTCTACATTCGCACAGAGCAGCAGTGAACAAACAACTCTATAGTTATACGTCTTGTTACATGTGTGCCTCAGAATCAATTCAAGGTACCAGGAAGTACCAGAAAGGCAAGGAACAACTTTACATGCAGCGTGTATACACACACACAGATGTATGTTACACACAGACATACATATACATGTGTTTACATACCTCTATAGATGTATGCACATACAGATACATATATACACTTGTGTGTGTATATATATGCTATTGCTTATAGATATAGATAGAAGTAGTTTAATTTGTAGGAGCTCAGCAATTTAACTTCCACACCTGACTTAGCCACCCCAACCACATCCAATTCCTGGAAAGGGATGACCACACATTGTCTAATCTTCCAAAACAAATTATTTCTCTTCAATCCTCCCCAAGCTATCTTCATTCTTATTCAAGCTTTCTGTAATACTTACTTTCTTAGCCAAGCCCTGTTCCTCTACCTACCCCCTCCTACTCTAAACTTCAAATTTCACTTAACTCTTGTTCCTTTTATTACAGTTTATTCCCTCTTCCCCCTGGTGGGGTTTTGGTTATTGCCACCTATCATTCCCCAACAGCTGCCATTCTTTGAACTCTTATTTTTTCATTTTTCACCTTCTCCCATCCTTTTTTCCCACTTCTCATTACACCTGACAACCTTCTACCAGAGGAAGATAATAGGTAACATGATGATACAACACATTCCTTGCCTCTTAAAACAAAGGTGTAAATGAAAGTGTTTTAGAAGTCTCAGACTTCAGCAATTCTGTAAGGGTGCCAACTATACAACATCTGTGACCAAGCATGGAAAGAAACATGCCATGCAAATCTTCATACTGCCAGCTATTAAAGTTAACTTTCTGGCACTGAAACACCACTGACTTTATACTTTTCATAGTTTTGGCCACAGGTCTAGTTAAGTCAATAAACTATACTGCTTTAAGACACTGCTTTGATGCTTTGTGGCTTCGTTTTCCCATTAAAAGTTTAATTAAGCAACTAACTTGATTCAATTCATCAATCTGTGTTCCAACTTTTATACTTGACTGGCAAGAAAAGACTGTTCTGAGTATCAAGGTAAAACAGCTACAGCTACACTCCACAACCCTCAAATTAAACTGAAAAGGGAACAGATTTTAATGTGATTTCTCTACCATTCCTCATTAGCAGCCAATCCAATTGGCTGTAAGCTACCCAGCAACTCCAAAGCTTTCAATTCACAGATCATGTCTGCAGCGAGCTGTTAAATACATTCTCTGCTCCTACAGCACTCTGAGGGGAATCTGGCTCAAAGTGCAGACTGAAGAGACACCTATGCAAATATTTATTTTTCACAAGAAGTATTTTCAAAGGAATGGTTTTTAAAATAGTTTACATGTACAACAAGATCACTCTGCCGCTCGTGCAGGAAGCGCAGACATGAGAGTTGCCTTTTTTTTTTTGTATCTCAAGCTTCCCCCGGTTTCACTAAGGCTTACTCAAAATGTCCAAGTCTCACATTTAAAACTATACCAAATGCATACAAGTGAGACTGATCCCATAACAGGTGTGTGACATCAAGAGGCAACAGAGGCAAGAGCCAGTTGTGCTACAGCAGTTATGTGTGAACATAAATCATTGCTGTGATTGTTACTGTAACAGGAAGACTGCTAAAAATGAGTTTAAGTTCAGGAAGAACAACTCTAAAGTGTGTTTTGTTTGTTTCATGATTTTTTTTTTTCTTAAAACTTTTCTTAGGTCAGAACGACTAGATGAAAAGTAACTGCTCTGGTACCAGTGTTTGAGTCAGAAAAGACAGCTTTCCAATTATATTTTGCTTACTATTGGAACTGAAGTTACAATTTTTAAGCTTTCAAACACATCTAATCAAGCATACTTACATACATACTTATCCACAGAAGCAGTTCATACAAAAGTTCTTTTCTACTGCAGTCTGCAATAGATCATTCCTCTTTTGGAACTCTGCTGCAACAGAGCTTCAGTTCTTAGTATTACATAAATAAATTCTAAAATGCTTCATAAATATATATATTAAAAAGGGACTATAGGTTACTAACCTCCTTAATGGAGTCTTCATTAGGCAGCATTGAACACACACATGTGATGTAGGCTTGGCGAAAAGATGAAACATTTGCAATTTCTGGAGAATCTGCACACAATTTTGACAAGAAAGTGGCTTGGGGGATGCAGTTTGACTTCATCAAGTGTTTTATTCGCATCTGCAGAAAGGAAGGCCCTTCTCGTGTAATCAATTTATTAGCTAGGAAAAGAAAAAATCCTTTGAGAATAGACCAGTTTACAGGTGACACTTAAATGAAATTGTCTCACTGCATTCACACTTCTTTACAAATTTGTGTATGGTCAGTGTTCTTTGGAAACTCTAGGCATGATTGCAAGTGACAGCAATGGACTATCTTCTCCCAGACTCTGTAGGAAGAGAATGCTGGACTACAGAAAACATGACACAGCCACCTCTCACCATGCCCCCCCAAAAGATAGCACCATTAAGATGTATGCCACAGCAATGGCTAAAGGATACTGATCACGCCAGACAGATACCAGTAGTTTAACTGAAGTTCAGAATCATCACCTTTTAACTGTAGCTTTATATTCCAAAAATCGAAAAATATTTCAAGCCAATCATTACATGCTCTTCAACTGGAAAGTTTTCCACCCAAGCTGTTAAAACCCCATGCAATGCCAAAAAATGTAAAATTAAGTTGAGGGTGAAAATACTATCTTTGTGGTACTTTTGAAGAATTGTGTTTAAGATATGCTAGGCTTATGCTTTTAAACAAGCAGATACAACTAATCACTATGAGACTTGATGAACTAATTCAATTTTAAAAATGCCACTTCAGATTATTTTTGTAAATAGCTAGCAAAATTTACTTATTTGGATTAAATACCTCACAGATTTAGTTTCACTCTCTTCCCAGGTGTTTATCATAGAAACAGAATTCAGTTGGAAGGGACCCGCAACTCCTGCTCCTCAAAGGATTACCTCAAATTAAACTGCATGACTAAGAGCATTGGCCAAATGCTCCCTGAACTCTGGCAGGTTTGGGGCTGTGACCACTTTTTTGGGGAGTTTGTTCCAGTATCCAACCACCCTTGGGGTGAAGAACCTTTTCCTAACGTCTAACCTGCGCTTACCCTGACACAGCTTCATTCCATGTCCTCCTGTTTGTTGCTGGTCGCCAGAGAGAGGAGATCAGCACCTCCTCCTCATGGCCTTCTTGAGGAAGGTGGAGACTGTGATGGGATCACCCTTCAGCATTCTCTTCTCCAGGCTCAACAGGCCAAGCGACCTCAGCTGCTCCTCATAAGGAGGAGCCTCAAGGCCTCTCCCCACCTTGGTCACAGTCTAGTAGTCTGATGTCCTTCCTGTACTGAAGCACTCAAAACTCCTCAACCCAAAACAGGACTCGAGGTGAAGCCACCTCAGCACCAAAAAGAGTTGGATAGTCACCTCCCCTTCCACTGGCTGGTGATGCTGTGCCTGATGCACCCCAGGACACAGTTGGCCCCCTCTGGCCGCCAGGGCCCACTGCTTACTCACATTCAAGTTGCCATCAACCCAAACCCTCCAGATCTCTTTCCACAGGGCTGCTCTCCATCTCCTAGTTTGTCCATATAACCAGGATTACCATGTCCCAGGTGGAGAATTAATTACTTACTCTTGTTAAATTTCATATGGTTGGCAACTGCCCAGCTCTCTGGTCTATCCAGATCTCTCTATATGGCCTCTGCTCTCAAAGGAGATCACAGATCCTCCTAACATTGTATCATCAGCACATTTATTTCATGTACATTCAACTTCTGCACCAAGATAATTTATGAAGACACTAAAGAAACCCTACCAGTGACTGGTCACCAGCCTGACATAATCTCATTTACTATAACCCTTTGCACCCAACTTTTCAGCTCACTTCTCACCCACCATACAATGGACTTATCAAGCTGTGTCCTGGACATTTAATCCAGGGATGCTGTGAGAGACAGCATCAAAAGCTTTGATAAAGTACATGTACTTAGCCTTGGCTGGTTGTCGTGGTTTGACACTGGCCAAATGCCAGGCACCCATGAAAGTCGCTCACTCACCCTTCCCCTGCTACAGCTGGGCAGAGGAGAGAAAAATTTAATGAAGGCTTCATGAGTTAACACCAAGAAAAACCAGGAGAAAACACCCCAAGGGCTCAACTTAGAGGTAAAAAGCAAATTTATTACTAGCAAAATCAGAGGAGGATAATGAGAAGTAAAATAAGCCCTTAAAAACACCTTTTCTTCTCCCAACCCCTCCCTCCTTCCCACCAATAGCGCAGGGAGACAGCATGAGGATTTTGGTCAGTTTGTCACCCAAGGTTTTTCTTCCACTGCTGAGGGAGAGAAGTCCTTCCCCTGCTGTGCCGTGGGGTCCCTCCCATGGGAGACAGTTCTCCGCAAATTTCTCCAGCATGGTTCCAATCTCATGAGCAGCAGTCCTGTCAAAACTGCTGCCACTTGAGACCCCCCCCATGGGCAACAGTCCTGCCAAAACTGCTGCAACGTGAGCCCCTCCCATGGGCAAACAGCCCTCCCAAAACTGCTGTGGCATGGGTCAGTCTTCCACGGGATGCAGTCCTCCAAGGACAGGCTGCTCCGGCTTGGAAGCAGGGGCCCCCTCTCTCCACTGGGTCTCCCACTGGATCACTGCCTCACCCAGGCATCCACCCGCTCTGGCGTGAGCATCTCCCCCATGGGCTGCGGGTGGATCTCTGCATCAACCGTGGATCCCCATGGGATGCAGGGGGACAACCTGCTTCACCACGGTCTTCACCACAGCCTGCAGAGGAATCCTGGCTCTGGCGCCTGGAGCACCTCCTCCCCCTCCTTCTCCACTGATCTTGGGGCTTCCATGTTGTTTCCCTCATATGTTCTCAGCTCCTCCTCTTTTCCAGCTGGAATTCAAAATGCCTCCACTTTGTTTTGGTTTTCTTCTTAAATATGTTATCACAGAGGCATTACCATCATCTCTAATTGGCCCAGGCTTAGCCAGCGGCATGTCCATCTTCAGAGCCATGAGGGATTGGCTCTGCCAGACATGGTGGAAGCTTCCAGCAGCTTCTCAGAGAAGCCACGTCCATGGCCCCCCCACTACCAAGAACCAGGCCGTACAAAACCAACCAATGATGAAATCATGCTTCAAAACAGCTGTGGTGCTATTTCCAGCTTAACATAAACATCTACAGAAAGCCTTGATGAAAGTCTCCAGATCTGTACATCATTCAAAAGACTTGTGAATTAAGAGAGACGATTCAACACATTCTTATACTACATGTAGTAATGCATATGAACCAAGGAACAAACTGGCTGATGAAATGTAGAAGAAATCATGGAAATGCATGAGACATTCTGATAAAATACATACTAGAATGGTGTTCTGCAGCAACTGTAGTCAATCAGTTACCTCTGGTGCCTGCAAAAGACTCTGGCTTAGTCAAAAAAGAATGCTTGCTTTAGACTAACAACTTAGTGAAAATACTTCTATTCAATGGCTCTTCCACTATGTTAGCATCTTATTATTACTATGCAAGATGGGTAGTTAACAAACCAATGGTATATAAATTTCTGAAAGAGAGGATTGCACATAACACAGAACAAGAAAGTTTTCATGCTTTCTGCACTTAAATTATTGCCCAAACAGAACAGTGTGTTCTAACAGACGCTACACTAGTTGGCAGAAAACTCACAATGCGCACCTGAACAGAAAATTCATTTCAGGCTGTGGTGGTGTATTCCCCCTCCCACATTCCTTTCCAGGCTACAGTGTGATTGAGATTTTTTTGAGTGATCTCAAGCACACTCATTCGGGACACAGGCACCAGGTACCTACCACATGCCTGTAGTGAAACTTACGTGTACTGTGCAGGAGTCAGCTTAGTGATCCATTAGAGAATCATTTTAAGATTTAAGTCTATGGTAATGGTTTCTGGTTTTCACAGGAAAAATCTCTGAGCATTAAACTCTTGACCCAGCTGACACTTCACATTAAAGGAACTTCAACGGATAAAGCAAAAAGAACTGCCTGACCAAGAGGCAGCCTGCAGTAAGATCTCCAGTTGCTAGGAAACAAGCCTCCTCTTTTCCTTAAAAATTGCATCTGTATGACACTGCGCTTGAGTAATTATCAAGGAAAGCTAACAGTGCTTCAATATAGATATTTGATGTAAAGAGACTGCTACCACAACACAATGGCCAGGAGACCACTGCTGAGGGAAAACTCCCAGAAAGCTGGTTTACCCAGTATCAGATCAGTCACCTCTCCAAGTGGAAACTGCTATTCATGGGCCTAGCAGGAACCGAGTTTAGTGCCCACAAGCAAATCAAAGCAATTCTGTAAGTCCCTCTTTCTACACCTCTTGGCTCACAGAATACTTTTTTTTTTCAGGTCCATAAGAGGAATAAAAGAAAAAAATACTCTTTTTACCTCCTCTAAGAATTATTTAGAATTATTTAGTTTACACAGCTAGACATGCACATGGCAACTCATTAAATGAAGTTTTACTGACATATCAGAGCCAGCTGGTTAAGACATGGGAAATATTTTAAGAGTACCTACAGTCAGCCAAATTAAACACTTTCAGTTTAACAGTTACACTTTTATCTTCCAGCACGAATGAGAGAAACTTTGATGAAGGTGGACTCTCTGCCAGTATGCACAAGAGAGTCTCAACTTGCTGCAATCTTTCAGAGTAGTCAGTAAGCACATGCTCCCCAAGGGTGGCAGGTCTGTGCCCTCGGGCCAACTCCTTCACATCTAAGGGAGTGTGTAGTGAACTCTGCAAAGGAGGCAAATGACAAACTGAGCTCCTCTGTCATGCAGATGTGATGATGGTAGGAGCAAAATTCAGAAATGAGTCACTAGTCAGACATCTATCTTAGCACTTAGCTTTACTCTAAAGTGGAAAGTTTCCTCTTTTCCTGAAAAAAGAACAAAACCTGAGGAACAGACATCAAACTGAGAAGAGCTGTTTTCCCTCAGAGAACCTAACTTTGTACTCAATCCTAAATCTGTTACATTTCCATACATGTCCATGAACAGACTTTCTTGTTCCTTCTCTTCCTAGATCTCCTGCTGTTATGTGTTCTGTCACAGTGTTCTATCAAACATCTCAAGACTAAAACAGCTTGCTATAAAAATCAGTGCAGACACCCTGCAACCCTTCCCTCTTCCAAACCCTTTAGCCAAAAGGGCAGTGCAGTTTCAAACTCCACACATATCTTAAGAGCTCTCTTAAGCCAGGACCAAAAAGTAAGGATAAGACACTCCCCTCTCACCCAAAACACCTGCAGTAAAAGATAATTTAAGTTACACCACAATACTGTGAATACAACCTTTATAAAGCATGGGTGGCACTAGAGCATGAAAAGACTGTGGTCACTACGATAAACATTCAAGAGAAACAGCATCTTGGGTGAGCATTTCTGCAGAAAGTCCCTGTGGAACAGGACAATAGGACAATGTGCTGAAGCACAGTAACAGATGTTAAGCACGCACAACTGACACTGAGGTCTGTGTATTATATGACAGCAGCGTGCTGGACAGTTATCCCAGCTTTCCTACAAACCAACTCTCATCAAGACAGACATACTAAGTTGTTGGTATTCATCTGCTGCACTCAGCAACAAGCTCACCCCAACCTCCTTGTTTCAGGATATGTTTGTTAAGACAAAGGGGGGAGGGGGGAAAGTCTTGGAATCAGAGTATTAAAGCTAGCTGCCTGAGGCACAGAACTATGTGGGATGTCGTAACTGCTGAACAGCATCAATTATGGTCACATCAGGATGCTGGTATCATTTAGTCACCTAAAAGGCCTAAGTTGAAATTATTTTTTTTAATGGCCCTTTCCTCGAGCAAATATTAATGCCCCAAACAACCATTCTCAGCCAGCTGACAGTAAAAATCAGGAACCACCAGCCTAGCACACAGCAGTGCAATTTATTAACAGCTATAGAAGCAGCAGACAGAATCCAAGCTGCTATGAAAATTTTGCTGGAACAAATTTGGTAAACCATATTTATATTTGATGTCAGTTCCTTTTCCAGGCCAGTGCATTTAAAAAAAAAAAAAATTACAATTAAGAACTGTAAACAAGAAAGGCAGGAACCTGACACACCTTCAGGATTGTTCACTCAAGTAAGTATCTGATGATCATTAACAGGAACTACCAGTTCACAAAACAGCTCCAGCTATGTTGGAAAACATACCAGTTTAAAAATTTTTTATATATGACTTTAGCCAGGTTTGTTCATCTTTGGCCCAGGGGAAGGGAACTGAAACTTCTTTCCAGGGCACTGTTTCTCTAGGTGAGGCTTGATGGGCTTAGCATTTCAACAGACTGGGAGTAGCCCCAACAAGATAAGGCCATCGAACAGAACATCGAACAGAACATCGGAGACTTCTCCTCCAGAAAAGACTGATAAGAAAATTAAGGAATGAAGATCTAATTAACATCAGAAGTGAAGAAATCCGGATCCAATAGGAGACCAAATACTAAGAACTAGGCAACTTGAGACCAATGAACACTGACCCAATTCGTTTCTATGAGCTTTGACTGTATAAAAGATCTGAAAAATATAGTAAAGGTCATGTGTCATGGAATGATTCTCTCTGCACACCCGGGCTATGTGTGGATGAATTATTTCTGTGGTACATCCTGGCCAGAACAACATCCTGGCCAGAGAATGAAGTAATGCCTTGACTCTCTAACACTAAAAATGTTGTTGGAGGGTTTTTTTGTTTTTCCCGCAGTTTCGGTGACAGCTAGGCAAACTGAGCAACTCTCACATCTGGCTTGCCAGTGACTCACAGCAGCAAAAACTAGGAATGCTTTTCAGGTACTCATCACAAAAACCCCAAAAGCATGAAATACAAACTATTCAAAGAAACTAAGCTTTAGATGACTAAAAAAAGACACTTTGTGAAGCTGTTGCACTGTAGGATAAAATGGCAGTTTGACTAAGGCAACTGAAAATCCATTGCATTGGAGCTCCTTCTGCAGTCCCTACTCCCAAGCCTAACAGCAGAACTGCCATCCCTTCTGGGACTGCAGGAAGTACATTTTGATTCCTCCTATTTCTATCAAATGAAGCTTACTAGCACAGAACATCATACAGATCAAAGAAGTGACACAAGTGAAAGAAGGAAGACAAACCTCGTAACTCATCGGTGACTTATGATCTACTACAGAAACTAGCTTTTACTTGATATGATTCTGAAGGTAAAAAAGGATTAAGTTAATTTAGTAGGCATCTAGAGATAGTTGCTTAATACCAGCTCCAACCATGTCCTACACGAGGCCAAGAGACTAATTCCAGCTGCTCAGACAGAGTTTCTGCAAGAGAAATAAAATCACAGCAGCATTTGACTGCCTGGTATAGAGAAAAGACAGGACTGAACAAAGAAAAGGAAGTAAAACAAAACCAAGACTTTACTAATCATAACCCATGGTATAATATAGTTTCATGGATCAGTTCGTATGTCAGCAGTAACTTCTGCAGTCACTGAATCACATTTGTCTGATGATATCAATAAGATAATCCAGTTACATTAGCAGCACAATCTAGGAGTCAAAATATTTTCCATGCCATAATATGCCATAATGGCATAGAGAGCAGGAATTCTTTAAGTTTTCATTTTGCCTTGTACCAGAGCATAGGGTAACAAGTCTGGCACATAAATCTTGCCTTCTGAGAAAAAAGAAAACTTTACATATGGCCTCAATCTACTTAGAATCATACAATATCTCAAGGTAGAAGGGACCCATAAGGATTATCAGTCCAACTCCCTGCTCCTCACAGGACTACTTCTCTTCTCCTGGATCACTTTAAAGTTTTATGACTCACAATATGCATTATTTTGACTTCTTTGAAATGTTATTGGATAGCTGGCAACAGCTGCAGGAGACTGAATTTTATGCCCTTTGTTGTCTTTCACAGCCTTATGCTCTTTCCTACAACTTGCTGCAAACTTTCAATACCTCTTCACTATACTCTTAGTCTTCCAAAAGGCTAACAAAACCAAAAAGCACCAAATAAAACCCCTTCCATCCCATGCAATGTAATGGCACTAAATTATTTAACTACTGAAGCATTACTTCATAGTATGTATAGCTATTAAATATTGCCATTCCCCATCTCCCTATTTTCCCATTTCCACTACTAATAATGCTACTACTATCTACCACTTTCACAGTACTTGCTGCAAGCCAAAGGAGTAGAGCAGAACAGGACACCACTCTCACGTAGTGCTCTCACTGTCTTTCTACATGTCTGATACCACACTGAGCTCTGCTACTATTTACTGTTCCCTGCACTGTTAGTTGAAAACACTCAAGCAATATCTAAACCATCCTGCTTCGGTGCTAAGAAGACACACTCAGCTCAGAAAGATCATCTAGCTATGTCTAAGCAGCTATGCTGCATGTCCACAGGCCACAAGGATGACACTTTTCCCCATTTATCAGCTCTTTGATACCCTGAAAGCAAGCAAAACACCAAACCAAGGTTGCTGAGATTGCCACAAATGCAAGACACATGATAGAAGCAACATTTTAGGCAGTCAACTTCTCAGAAGTACCCTTTACTTAAAATGTCTAACACTTCACTTGAGAAATGTGCTTTTTCCAGATTTGTCTAATACAGCATTCCAGAGTCACATTCAGACTGTTTAGGCATGCCTGTGGACTATTCCAGACTACCTGAAAATGCACCTGTGCAGAAGAGCTCCAATGAATGTCACAGAATCAACTATGTTGGAAGAGACTTTTGAGATCATCAAGTCCAACCTATGACCTAACACTACCTTATCAACTAAACCATGGCACTGAACATCACATCCAGTCTGTTTTTAAACACCTCCAGGGACAGCGACTCCACCACCTCCCTGAGCAGACTATCCCAGTGCCCGATCACTCTTTCTGTTAAGAATTTTTTCCCAATGTCCAGCCCAAACTTCCCCTGGTGCAGCTTAAGACTGTCCTCTTGGCCTGCCAGTGGCTGCCTGGGAGAAGAGGTCGACCCGAATACAGTCTCCTTTCAGGGAGGTGTAGAGTGTGAACAGGTCTCCCCTGAACCTCCTTTTTTCCAGGCTAAACAACCCCAGCTCCCTCAGCCACTCCTCCTTCACTAGCCTTGTTGCCCCTTCTTCAGACACATTTGAACATCACAACATCCTTCCTAAACTGGGGTGCCCAAAACTGAACACAATACTCAAGGTGCGGCCTAACCACTGCCAAGTACAGTGGCAGAAGCACTTCCCTAGTCCTGCTGGCCACATTATTCCTGATACAGGCCAGGATGCCACTGGCTTTCTTGTCCACATGGACCCACTGCTGGCTCATGTTCAGTCGGCTGTCAACCAGTACCCACAGGTCCCTTTCTGCCTGGCTGCTGTCCAGCCACTCTGTCCCCAGCCTGCAGTGCTGCAGTGGGGTTTTGTGGCCAAAGTGTAGGACCCAGCACCTGGGACTTCCTAAACCTCATATTGCTGGATTCAGTGTATCGATCCAGCCTGTCCAGATCCCTCTGCAGAGCTCTCCTATCCTCCAACAGATTGACGCTCACATGCAGCTTGGTGTCATCTGCAAATTTGCTGATGGTGGACTCAATCCCCTCATCCAGATCATCAACAAAGATATTTAACAGGACTGGGCCCAACACTGATCTCTAGGCAACACTGCTAGTGACTGGCCACCAATTGGGTGCAGCACCATTCACCACCATTCTCTGAGCCCAGCTGTCCAGCCAGTTCCTAATCCAGAGAAGAGTGCACCTCTGTGGGCCGATAGCTTTTCCAGGAGTATGCTATGGGAGACAGTATCAAAGGCTTTGCTGAAGCCCAGGTAGGCAACATCCACAGCCTTCCCTGCATCCACCAAGCAGGTCACCTGGCCATAAAAGGAGATCAGGCTGGTCAGGCAGGACCTGCCCCTCCTAAACCCATGCTGGCTGGGTCTGATCCCCTGGATGTCCTGTATCGCCTGTCCATGTGATTGCACTCAGGATGCTCTGTTCCATAACCTTGCCAGGCACCAAGGTCAGACTGACAGACCTGGAGTCTCCTGGATCCTCCTTCTGGCCATTCTTGTGAATGGGTGTCACATCGGCCATCTTACAGTCATCTGGGACCTTCCCAGTGAGCCAGGACTGATGATAAATGATGGAGAGCGGCTTGGTGAGCTCTTCTGACAGCTCCCTCATCACCTTAGGATGGATCCCATCTGGTCCCACAGACTTGTGAGCATCTAAGTGGCTCAGCAGGTGTCTAACTGCTTTCTCCTAGATTACAAGGAGGGGTTATTCTGCTCCCCATCCCCACCTACCAGCTCAGGAGGCCAGTTGTCCTGAGGATGACCTGTCTTTCTGTTGAAAACTGAGGCAAAGAAGGCTCAGCCTTTTCCTCATCTTTAGTTACTATATTCCCCCCGCATCCAATAAAGAATGGAGGTTGTCCTTGCCCCTCCTTTAGCCATTAATGTATGTATAAAAACATTTTTTATTATCCTTCACAGAAGTGGTCAGATTAAATTCTAATTGGGCTTTTGCCTCTCTAATTTTCTTCCTACATGATCTAGCAACATCCTTAAACATTTCCTGAATTATCTGCCCCTCTTTCCAAAGGTGATACACCCTCTTTTTCCCCTTAGTTCCTTCAAAAGCGCTCCTTGTCCATCCAGGCCAGCTGTCTTCTTCATCAGCTCATCTTTCAGCACACAGGGACACAGTCTGCTCCTGCACCTTCAAGATTTCCTTCTTGAAGCATGTCCATCCTTCCTGGACCCCTTTGTTTTTAAGGGTTGTTTCCCAAGGTACTCTCTGAATCAGACTCTCAAACAGGCCAAAGAAAATCCACCCTCCAGAAGTCCAGAGCAGAAGTTTTGTTAATGCCCATCCTTGTTTCACCAAATATTGAAAACTCTTACTTCACGGTCACCGTACCCCAGACGACCTCCAACCACCACAACTCCCACCAGCCCTTCTCTGTAAACAGCAGGTCTAGTGGAACTCCATCCCTGGCAGACTTGCTCACCAGCTCTCATAAGAAGCTATCCTCCATACACTCTAAGAACCTCCTAGACTGCCTCTGCTCTGCTGCGTTGTGCTCCCAGCAGATACCTGGCAGGTTAAAGTCTCATACAAAAACAAGGGCTGGTGATCTTGAAACATCCTCCAGCTGCTTGTAGAATAATACATGCACCTCTTCATCCTGGCTGGGTGGTCTATAGCAGACTCCCACCAGGATGTCAACCTTGTTGGCCTTCCCTGATTCTTACCCATAGGAACTTGACCTTACTGTTATTAATCTCAAGTTCCATGGTGTCAAGAGCCTTCCTAACATACAGGGCCACCTCCCCACCTCTCCTCCCTCCCCTGTCTCTTCTGAAGAGCTTGTAGCCATCCATTGCAGCGCTCCAGTCATGCAAGTCATCCTACCACATTTCCGTGATGGCAACTACATCAAAGCTCTCCTTCTGTACCATGGCTTCCAGCTCCTTTAAACCATTGTCCTGGTTTAAAGGACAGGTGTCTGCCAAGGAAGGCAGTAACCTCCCTTGGAATAGAAAATATGACCCCTTTCCCTTCAAACTATTACAACTTTGAAATTATGGGGCTTTCAGGCAAAGATATGGGAAAAGGAATAACAGGTTTTAGTAGTGTGTGTATATATATAGATGTATGTATAACAAGGCAAACAAGCAACAACAGCAGCAACAACAAACAGAAACAGACACCCAGCAGCAGCCTTCTCTCAGCTGTGAGAGAGAAGGCTTTCCCCTTTGGTGTAGTTCTGGTCACAGCTGGCAGGGGCGCTGTTTGCTCCCGGCCGGGCAGGGTAGGTGTGATGATGCCCCGCGGCTGCAGGGGGCGCTGTGCTGAGAGCTCGGTCATCTCTCTCTATGCAGTAACGGCAGGTGAGCTGGCAGAAGAGATGGAGAAAAGGCTTCCTTTGCAAACCCATAGGGGCAGCTGGTCCCAGTGCCCCTCCGGATGGCGAGATGGGCTGTAGCAGGGACTTCGGAGCAGCAGGCTGGAATGGCAGAGGCGAGCAGACCCCAGGGTGGCAAACAAAATGTAGCAGAAGCTCCGTGGCCATAGCAGGAACCACAGGGGATTGGGCGGACACAGAATGTTGAGTTAAAGTGAAGCAAAAAACCCCAAAGCAGCAGCAGCAAACAGCGAGGCTGGGTAGCAGCAGCCAGGCTCCCACTAACAGCCGGGAGACGCTCCCTTGGAGGTCTGGGGAGGGTGTCAGGGTCCTGGGTTTTCCCCTGAGGCACCTGAGTAGATGGTGAGGGTCCTTTCCAGTGAGATCGGGTGTTAATAAGGTCCCAGTTCAATGGCTGCTCTTAGGAGCAAAGCCTCACCCACAGTAAGGAAGAAGCAGTAAAGGAAGGAACTCCACGATAGCAACAAATTCTCCCAACAGCAGCAACAGCACTGTCTCCTCCGGTTCTGAGAGTGAGAGAAAGAGAGGAGCTGAGCCCAGTCCCTCACCCCCCAACCAAAATCTCACCATATCTCTGCACTTCCCAAGAGAAAGCCCCCGAGCTAACAGACTGTAGCCAGCTGCATCCTTCCCCTCACCTTGGCCACTTCTTTTGTATCTCTTAAGTATCCTCATTACCATGTCTTAGGCAATAAATGGGAGAAAATTCCCCGAGAAAAAGAAAAAAAATTATCCCAACCTCCAAAACCCATGTTGCATGCATTAGTGTACATGCAC
>VZTI01003811.1:1646-101454 GCA_013397865.1 Struthidea cinerea
TCCCATCCCATCCCATCCCACTCTAAGCCATGCTATGGCACCCTGTCCCACCCACCCTGGGTTCTGAGGAGGAGCTGTGGCTCTCTAGGGAGTGCAGTGATTGAGGTTGATTTCCTGGGGATCTACGCAGACTGAATGGGGGAAGTCCTGAGGACTGGTGATGGAACCAAATCTGGCCGGACTCATGCCCACAGTCTGTCGTCCCCTTCCCAGAGCCTGTTTGCTGGGATCCACCTGGTTAATCGATAATCTGCTCGGGGGCAGGACTGCACTCCTATTCTAGAACGTATTGTGTGTTCCCAGGGACTGAGCTGCGGAGGGGGAGCTGGGGACCAGCAGGGCCATGCCAGTGGCTCCGTGTGCCCCTCACCCCAGCGAGCGGGTCCGTGCTGGTGTTCCCCCCCAGCGCCCTTCAGCCATCCCCTCATGGCGCGGGGCGGGGGCGGGATGTGCCGCTGCTCCCTCCAGCACCTTTCTCCTCTTCATCACCCAAGTAGGGGTGTCTGTGTCCCTCCTCCCTACCTGCTCCCAGGTCGGGTTCCTGGCGCTGTGAGAGACGCCAGGAGCGCTGGCTGGGCAAGGGTGTGTGGCCCCCGCCTGGGTTTATTCCTGACAAAACCAGCAATCTTTGGCTGGAAGGGGCCACTCTGAGCTGGAACGAGCCAGCCTGGCAGCACCACAGTGCATCCCCAGCAGTGTGGGACCTCGCCCATCAGCCTTGTCACTGCCTCACCATCACCCACTGTCCTAGTGTGAGAAGATTCCCTGGCGGACTTTCCTTCCTTCCCCATGAGGCTGGGAGAGCCCCCAGTGCCAGGCTGGCCCCACAGGGCCTGCATTGGCAGGGCTGGTGTAGTCCTGCCCCCTCTCCCAGTTCCTCGGGCAGAGGGACCACAGCAGCACATGGGGGACGCTGCCCACCCGGCTGGGGCCCGAAACCACAGGGGTCTGGCTTTTCCCACCCGTCCTCCTGGAGCGTCCTTCTTGCTGCTGCTCCCGCTTGCCCACATCCCTGTGTCCTCGCTGCACCTGTGTCCCCTGTCCCCCTTACTGTGCCCACGTCCCCGGTGTGCCTGCGCTCCCATGTCCCCGCTGGACCCTGTGTCCCTGCTCTGCCCGTGCCCCTCTGTCCCCGTGTGCCTGGCTGCCGCCTCAGCCCTGCAGCGCTCAGCATTCCAGCAGCCAGGTGAAATCCCACCTTCACTACAGGGCAGGAGTGTGCTTGGGCTGTCGGACTGTTGCCACAAGGTTACATTTAAAGCAGTTGCAGAGGTTTCCTGTAGGCAGGGAAAACATATTGTTCCCATTAGGGATTTCAACCACGCTGGGTTTCTTTAATCCTCCTTAAGGGATAGCTGGGATTTTGTATCTGGGAGCAACTGAAATGATGCTGTTCTAGACAGTGATATTTTAATTCTCCCCTAAAAGAGGCCTTTAAAAGAAGGCTCAAAGCTCTGCCTGGAGTGAATTCACAGTGGCCATATATCAACCTTATTGCCCCATGCAGCCTGTGGGATGAGAGCTTGTCCGGGGCAACCGGTGAATCCTATAAATGGGAATAAACCCAACTGCCAAAACACAACTTCTTCTTTTTAATGCTCTCAATGAAAGCACAGCAGTGTGCTTGGGGCAGTACCTGCGGCGGGGCAAGGGGGAGAGGGACAAGGCACAGCAGAGGAAAGCAGGACGAGGATAACCACAGAGTATTTAGACAAAATGCAGAAAAAAGGCAGGCAGATGGCATGAATATTAGTGCATGAAAATGACTAGCACTCTGAGAATTTCCCAGTGTACTTCTGACTGGTTTGGGCTTGCTTTTATAATTAATTTATGGAAAGCACTTAAATTGGGAATAAACACAATCTCACAAATCCCTCCTAATCTCTGCCTGTATTTTTGAAATGATACCCTGAAGGTATAGTTCCTCACAACGATTAAACTGCTTTTCTTCTAAGAATTAAAAGGGACCTTTTCCATGTGGTCATGTGCTGTGTGAGCAGCCAGGCCCACACTCTGACCTGCTCTAGATGCAATATACTGTTGGAAGTGGCCGGGTAGGGCATTTCCCCATCGGACTGCTGGATGCCAAATCTGCCAATATTTCCATTTTGGATTCATGTATTTTAATGCAAAATATGACCCAGTGTGTTGTCAGCCTATGACTCAGAAGCACTCAGCTATTAGCATAAATTTAGAAAGCTCCTTGAAAATGAAAAGAAATGTATTTAATTAAGTGGCTGCTTTTCCCCGTTGGTGGAAGCCAAGCTCTCTCTGTGGGTGGGATGTGCAGAAGGTGCTCGGGGCGGCGCAGTGCGAGATGGAGCCTCCGGGATGCCCTGGCGGATTTGGTTTTCTGGGCAGGCAGAGGCACTTTGGAGCAGCTCTGCACACGAGGAGAAGCCTGGGGAGATACAGGCTGTGCCCCGTGGCTGCCCTACCTGGGATTCAGGTGCTGCTGGCCCTGCTGCGGGTGTCAGCGAGCTGGTTGTGCCTTGTGTCCCTCTGCAGACGGGAAGAGCACTGAGGGGTAGAACAGCACGGCGTGGGATGCTCCCCACTGTCTCCAGTGGGATACGGGTCCCCAGGGTGCTCATGGCTGTGGGGTTGTGTCCAGAAAGGGTCCAAGAGTGAAAACATGAAGTTTATTACTTGGCTTATTGTGCTTCAACATGGAAATCGAGGTAAGAATCACCCAGGGCACACCCTTTGGTTTGGCCTGTGCAGCTCAGTCATGCAGAGGAGAAGCTTTTTCCTTGTTTCCTCCAGCAGCCTCTCCATGTAACAAGTAATGGAAGAACACTGTGGTGCTGGGGAGCTCCTTCACCCTCACAGGCATGGGGACATGGGAAGACTGCCCATCTGCAGCCACCGTGGGGTGGCTGGCCTGTGTGCCCCTGATGAGTGCTCCCCGTTCTGCAGGCTGCTGGGTGTGCTCCTGCAGCTCCAGGAAGGACCTGGGACATGGACACGTGGGCGACAGGAGAAGAGGCTGGCAGGGGATGATGCTGTGGTGCCAGCTTGCCACCGCAGGTGCCACCAAAGGCATGTGCCTAGGACCTCTCACTGCCTGGGGGTGGCCAACAGCCTGGCCAGGAGGGCAAGGTTTGGCAGTGCCACCCTCAGGGTGTCCCTGTGCCAGTGCTGGGCAGTCCTGGTGGCACTGCTCCCCACGGCACTGCTCCTCATGGTGCTGCTCCCCATGGTGCTGCTCTCCACTGCAATCCCTGCACATCCCTCAGGGTGCAGCTCCAGCTTGCCAGAGTGGGTATAGAAGCTGGGCTGGTTTTTGCAAATTCTGTATAATATATATATAATATAGTACAATATATATTACATATGTAAGATCTACTTTTTAGGGTTATTTACTTCTCTCCTGCTGCAGTAGTTTGTTCCATCACAACCTTCCCAGGGTTCTGCATGCTTTTTTTGCTCAGCCTTTCCCTCCTACTCACAGGCTTTAACACAGTTTTTCTGTTCTTTAGGGAAAAAGAGAGAGAATGTGAAAGACTGAATGGGATCTTTGTTTTCAAATAATGCTGCAGTAATTAAAATGCTTGGAAAGGTGTTCTGTTCCCAGAAGTAATAAATAGTTTTGACTGTTTTGCCCCATTAATTGCACATTAGTTAAATACGTGTGCTTTATAACATGCGTATTCACCCACCTGCTTGCTCTGAAAGTTAAATGCATGTTTGAATATGCATTATACCCTTTAATGCACAGTAATTATTTGGTACATTATGATAGATTCTTCCGGAGCCACCCCTTCCCAGGGAGTAGGTTTTTGTGTCGGCTCCAGGGGGTGCTTGGTGCCAGGTCTGGGGGTCATGAGACCAGGCAGCAGCTCTTCTCCGGGGGGACCACGTGCACGCGGGGTGACTGCCAGTGCCAGCTGGGCAGGGCCCAGGGAGGTCACTCAGATTTCTTTTTCCCCTGCAGATCCCAGCTGAAGAGGCCCAGTTTCAGCTGTCCATAGTCAGCGCAGGCTCCAGACTCTGTGACCAAATGGTCAGCTCCTGCCAGCCTTCACTCGGGGCTCTGTGTTCTCAGATGTTTTAGGAAACTTTGCTTGCATTGTCTCAACTGTAAAAGCTGAAGCCTGTCCAGCGGAGGGGAGCAGGACCACCAGTGTTTGGGGCAGAACCATGAGGGTTTGGGGCAGGACAGGCCAGGCCATTCCTCTGGTGGCTGTCACCCCCTAGGACCACCTGGTCTGCCCTGGGACTGTGGCACATGACAGTGAGGTGTCAGCAGAGTCTCCAGCCCTCAGGGAGACTGGGAACAGACTTTGTCACATCTCTTGATGACTGAGGGACATCCAGAGTGTCTGAAAGCTCACAAGCTGTGATCAGAACACCCAGTAAATCTGATCTCCCTGATCTCCCTCCCCTGCTGTGTGGAAAACAGCCAGCAGCTCCCACCAGCTGAACTGGTGCTGGGTTAAAGATGAAATAACAACCAGGCACAGGGCATCATTGCCCCAAGCAGACATTTTTCTGCTGCATCCCTTCCTCCTGCTGCTGCTCCCAGCTGCTTCTGGAGCTCCACCAGCCTCCAGGATGGTCCCTGTGGGGATCACACGCCCTTGAGAGCAGTGCTGAGCTCCCCACAGAAGCAGGCCACAGCACACAGCACTGGTGTGGCAGAGCTGGGGCAAACCCAGAGCAGAGCCAGGAGAGCGAAGACGGATCCACATTCCTTGCCTGGCACGGTCCCAAAACGGAGGAGGTTCCAGCCCTGTGTGTGGGTCCTTCCAGCAGACCCACATCTTCTCTGCAGCCGTCTCTCTCAGGTGGCTCTGTGAGTGGGAGGGAGGGCACGGACCGTTCCCAGCCGGCTGCCACTCAGCAGCGCCACGGCTGTGCCCTGTCCCCAGGAGCCATGGCTGGTGGCCGTGTTGCCAGCGATAGGTCCGGCTGCAGCTTCTGAGGAACAATGCGCTCCTACTGTATGGTACCAGATTGTACATCAAAACTATTATTTCCAACATCTCTGGCTTAATTGTAAAACTATAATACAAATGACATTGGGGGTTTGCTGGAGTTAAATTTTAATAGCAAGCCAGCGCCCTTTTAATGACATTTTATACATTTAAATTGGGCATGATCCCTTTGGGAACAGTAATTTTATTCATGGAGATTATGTCTAATTTGAATATAAAAACACCACTAAAAAGATATTGGATTTGCTATTTTTCACTTGCCGGAGCTCCGGAGTCCAATCTTCCCAACTGACTGGGCTTTGGCAGATTGAAAAAGCCCTACAATCCCCCACCCCAACTTCCTTCCAGGAAAGTGCAGTACAGAGATCCGTGTGAGCCCAGCCACCGCCACTGCCGGCCCGGGCTGGCCCCCAGCAGGCTCCGAGCTGCGGCCACAAGCGCCAGCTCTGCCTTGCGCCGGCTGGGGAGGGATGAGGGGCACGAGGTCACGGGGCAGCCACCCGGGATGGGCCATGGTAAAAGGGTCCTGGGTTCTGCTCCAGGCCCTGCACAGATCCTGCTGCAGCTGCGCTGGAGCCTCTAGGGACGGCAGCTGCCTCCACCATTGTTCCTCTTTCTTGTGCTGGAGCTGGCCAGAGCCTCCCAATTCCAGTGCCAAGCTAACGTGGCTCCGGTCAGATTGACAGGTGCCTTGGTTGGGGTGGTCCTTTCCTCCCTCGAGGGCAGGGAGGGGTCTGGCTGACGCTGTGCTTTGGCAGCAGTAGCCCCACTTGTTCTTTCCAGTGACAGCAGAGTTAGAGATTGACAGCTGACAGGCACAGCTCTGCAGGGACCGTAACCAGCCCGCACTCAGCCCTGGCTGTACATGAGGGACCCTCAGTGGCTGCTGCTACTTTGGAGAGCACGGAACACTGGCGCACACGCAGCCAGCACTGAGAGACACTGTCACAGAACAGCCAGGGCCGAGGCACGGCCGCGGACACCGGGGTAGCTCCTGCCGAGGCCGGGTTCCTTGCCAGGGAGGATGCTGAGCCGGGGTGTCAGCCTGCTGGGCAGTACCCTCGAGTCTTCTCTTGGGGCGGCTGGCAGGAGCCGAGGCCAATTCCCGCTGTTGTGGCTGCCCCTTGCTGTGCAGGGTGCGTGCCCACTGCGTGTGGGACTGCCGGAGGAGGAGAGAGGTGCTGGGGTGAGGTCTGCGTGTGAAATCGGCTCGTTTCCACCCCGACAGCGGGATAACGCCACAGGCGCGGCAAAACCTCTTGGCTCCTCAGGGGAGCACGTGGAGAGACCCGTCCGCTGGCGGGGAGGCAGGAGCCCGCGGGGGCCCGGGGTGCAGCCAGCGGGGTCCCAGCAGGAGCGGCCGCACGCCGCCGTCGCTGGCTGCCAGCCGAAGCCCCGGCACCGCGGGGCCGATAACGGCGCTGGCGCCGACGGGCGCGCACAAAGCGGCAGCCTCATCTCCGAGACGGGATAAACTGTTTGGCCTTTGGACAAGATTATTTCTGTTCAGAACACGATTGTTATCACTTAATTGAAAATAATTATCCAATGCAAATTGGCTTCAAGTTGGCAGCTGAGTTGAGGGAATGGCGCCTTTCCAAGCTGTCCTGAGGAGAGCCGAGTGCGCTGCGAGGGCGAGAGGCTGGGACTGTCCGCAGGGCTGAAGGGGGAGGACACCGCAGGGTCAGATGTCCCCGTTGCAACACTTGTACCCCTCAAGGAAAACAGCGGGGGCCGTCCTGCCCCCAGTGCTTCCGTAGGCTGGGACCCTCTGGTTTGCCTTCCCAAAGCAGCCACCGCGACAGCAGTGGGAGCGTAGGTGCTGGAACCAGCTGCTTAGGAGAACTGTGCTCAGACGTGACAGTGTTCACAAGGCTCTGCCCCACCTGGGGCTGTCTGCACCTCGGATTTCATCACCTGAAGGATGCAGCTCTCCTGCTGCTGTCCACTGGAAGAGCTGCCGTCTGTCCATAAAGGAGGATGCTGGTGCCATAGCAGGCCTGGGGCACAACGGGGATGTGGAACCCTCTGGAGAGCCCAGCAGGAACAGCCCCCCGGAGCTCTGACCCGACCAGGCACTGAAGCCTCGGCTGGGCTTGTTCCTCTTCCGCTGGACCTGCTCTGGCCACATGCAATCAGCCCATCACTCCAAACGTCACCTGCAACTGTGTGTTCTTGCCAGTCAATAAAGGAGAACGTGTCTCTGTGCAATTTCCCCCATCCCAAACCCCTTGGTGCCTGCTAAACATTCCTCTTCTGGGTGTGGCCGCCCCTGCCTGCAGGCTCTATGGGCCGTGGTCAGCCCGAGCACCTCCTGCCTGGCGGCTCCCTGCGGCCGCTCTGCCCATGGTGTTGTCTCTGCTCCCTCTTCCTTGTTTTCTGCCTGACTGGATTTGGATTAGACAAGACCTTCCCAAATGCACACAATGCCCCTGCGAGTGCACAAATACACCAGAGACCACCAGGTTTCCACAACAGTTTCTATGATTTGACCAGACTGGCACAAGGTTAATTAAAAAAACCCCCCAATGTTTAAATGCAGTTTCATCAGAAGTGTAAAATGCCTCTGCAAGAATTTCTGCCAGGACTTTTCAAACCCCGAAAAGCACAATTAGACACAGTCAAATATTGCCCTGGTTAAAGACTATTAATTTTCCTTACATTTGTCATGAATTAATTTTTTCCGGCTGTATCAACAGTGTTTCCTTTATAAATACAACTGGCTCCTTTACATTGAAAAATTAAATTTGCTCTGATAATGAACTGAGGTGCTAATAATCATTTTGCAATGCAAAAAAAGTGCAATTACTGGCTGCTGTGCCACGTGGTGCCACGGTCGGTTGTCACTGACCTTGCTCTGCCACTGTCACCCACAGTCCCATTTGGAAGGTGCAGCATGGGAGTGCCCATCCTTGCAGGGTGCTCATTTGTCAGTGTCCACCTGCTCGGGTGAACTGAACCTCAGGTTTGCTCGGTGCCCTTGAGTAGCTGCTCAGTGAGTGGCGTGTGGGGTGAAACAAGGTCTGCCAGGGAGACTGAGGCCACCCTGAGGCACACGGTCTGTGTGGTCACCGTGGACTGCTGGTGTTGGGTATGGCGTGGCCCTGTACACGCATAGTTAAGTGATGGTCCCTGCAGATTGCACAACAGTTGGACAGAGAGACTGATGTTTTGAGACAGACTTCGGGGAAAGGAACACTTCAAGGAGGAACCGGACCTGTGCAATGTCACAAAGACACATCCAGTTCCCTCCCACAGGTGTGCCATGGACACAGACACCTCAAATCACAGCACTCCTTCCTTCCTCAACCTCTCTGTGTAGTGGCTGCAACAAATGATGGACCCAATACTCCCTTCTCCCCTCTTCACTCCTGGGACACCTGCCCCCATTACCCAACAAGACTCTGACCTGCTGATCCATCCATCTTGTCTCCTCTGCAGTGCTGGGTCTGAGCTGTGGTCCTTTATTTATTCACGCAATGTAGGTTTCCTTATGCTGCCTCACCAGTGCACATCAACTGTGACCTCGAGACACCGTCTTCTCCTGGGATGAGCATGTTTTTCAGTCCCAGGCATCTCTGGAGTAAGGACTGACAGTTCTTTAAAGGAGGGGGGAAAGCAGGCAGGAGGAGTGACAGGCTGAAGTACATTGTGGTTTAATAGGATAAAGCAGAGCTCGATGGAAGCAGCTCAGTCCCCCGGTTGCCAGGCCTGGTGCAGGATTCTAACACAGCACTGCCCTTTCACAGCACCTGACATGATGATATTGATGGTGCTGGAAAATCCACTCCTTTTTGCTGTTTTCCTTGTCCTCTCCTCCTCACCGAATGTAAACAATCTCCTGCTGCTTTATTTTCGTGCTGAACTCTCTAAGATCCATCAGCTGCCCGACAGAAGCCTTACAGGGAGTGCTGGGTGGCACTGGTGACAGCTGGTGCCAGACACAAGTGGTGCCAGACAGAGCTGCAGGCACCGGTTTCTGTTGCACCTGATTTACCCAGGTGCTTTCCAGCAACAAGCCAGCCTTGTCCATGTCCCTCCTTCCTCACTGGTGGCATTATCCAGACCTGCCAGTTCTCCCCTGAATGCCCTGGTGGGTGCAGATTTCTGCAAAGCCTGACACTGGTCAGTGCCGGAGCTGACGTTGTTACCTGCCAGGACCCAAAGACACCTGTAGCTCATGGCCCAGGTTGGATGTGCTGCTGCAGGATCTTTTTTCTTTTCCCACAGTGGCAACGCTGCCACCCGCCAGCCAGGTCCTGGCCTGTGGCTGGAGGATATTCCCTTACCCAGCTCCTGTCTGCTTCCAAGGGTTGCTGCCTCACTGTTTTCCCTTCCCATGGTCCTGAAAAACATGCTTCCTCCATTTTTTACTCACTGTCCTGTAATCACAAGCAGCAGACATCTACCAGAGCAAAGGCTCTGCGGGTCTGGGTACCTGCAGGATTTGGAGTGACATCCAGAGGCAGGTCCACCACAAACGCATTGTCTGGTGCTGTCAGCAGCTGCTGCCAGTGACAGGCAGGAGCCACAATCGGCAGCCAGACTTCTGTGTGTCTCACCCAAGCACCTGTGTAAGCCACTTTGCCTAAACTCCCTGCCATGACCTTCCCAAGGCCAGGCAGGGTCTGCCCACCAGCACACAACAGGGTTTGAACAACTCCACAGCAGTGTCCAGGGTGAAATATTCTTGTCTGAAGCCACTAAACATCAGAGAAAGAGGCTGGGACTCCTAGCTGGTCTGACTTGCCATGCTGGCCTGGGACCTGGTGCAGGGACCCGGACCAGGGACCTGGTCCTCAGGGGAGGAGTTAGGAACAACTCTGACTTGCTCCACCCTCTGGCACTGCACATGGATGACGTAAAGGCACCTCCCTTAGGGGCAGGAAATGCACTCACCTCCAGACAACTTAGCTGGCCAGATGACCAAAACAACCACTGAAAACCACCCTCCTCCCTGTCTGCCAGGTTTGTGCTGGTTTGGCTAAAGGCCAGTGGTGACTTCTGCTCAAATGAAACATGGAACTCAAAACCAAAAAGGGATGTCAAACACAGCATCTGGGAAAAGAGCAGTTTTCATGTTAAAAGCAAGTCTTTTCATGGAAGGAATTAACATTTTTTCAGTAGGGCTAGAACTGATTTTCTTTTCAGTATCATCAGGAAGTTTTCAATCAATCAAGCAAGAAATGAAGTTAAGCAAAACTTAATTTTTGTTGGACATACTGAAGCAAAGCTGGACATTAGGTTCCCAAATACTATGCAAGCGTATCTCTACCTCAAATACCTTTGAAATAGGATGACAGGGTCGCCAGAACACCTGTGTTCTCACTGTTGCGTTTGCCAAACAGAAACCCGATGAATATAGGGACTACTGGCATGGGATAACACTGGCATAATGAGAGTCCTCCATTTTTTCTTGGGTGCCCATTTCCCTTTCCAGATACCCTTGCAAGGTTACAAATAGTTTCTAATTTTAACACAGGACTGCAGCACGAGGAGAGGACTTGCATCTCAGTGACCTGTGCTGTTACCATCAGCTGCTCTCTAAGGAGTGGTACAGTAGAAAGCAACAGGGTATAGATAATTTCCTTTTCAAAACAGTAGAGTATAAATACCTGTCTTGGGGTGACTTTATGATGTGTATCCCCTATCGCTACCCTATGCCCACCAATCTTTTCGGTGTCTTTAAACTGAGCCTGAGAGGGACAGAAGGAAAAAAAAAAAACCAAAACCAGAAAACTTTTCAAAGCAGCTGTTTCAAGGACACGGAGATAAGCTCCTCGGCTTCTGCAGTGCCCTTGGGATTTTTTTTTTTTTTCCCTCTCAGCCAATTTTGGGTTTTTTTTCCGGCTCTTCTTTTTCTGGCAAGAGACGGAGAGTTGAACTTTGTTTTCCTAGGATTTTTGGGTTTTTTTTGTTCTCTTCTTCTCTTCTGGACTGTTTCAACAACATCTGAACACATCGGGAGAATTTTTCCTGGAGGCCCGGGGGGATGGCCCCTCGCCGACCCAGCTCTGAGGAGGAGAGACCGCACCTACAGAAGAACCCGGACATCTTCCCAGGTTTTCTCTCCACAGAGAGAGATCTCATTATTTAGCATCATTATTCCCCTCCTGTGTGTTTGTTAAATAAATAGCTTTTATCTCTTTCACTTTCCTTCGAGGAAAATTTTTTTTCCCGGACCTGGGGGGAGGGGTGGTTGTAACCTGACTTCTATCAAAGGATATTTTCCTCCAAATTTGTCCAAACTAGGACAATACCTTACTTTTTCCCCTTACTCTTGCCAGAGGTGATGTACTTGCAGCTCAGGAAAGAGAACGTGATGCTGTTTTCAATTACGTTTGGAATATAAGGAAATGAGGAACAAACCCATTTTTTTCATATTTCTCATGTAAAGTTTTATTTGTGTTAGTCCTTTGATAAAGCATTTTATTCTTACAAACCTTAAAACAACATGCTGAATTCCAGTGTACAAAAATAACTGTCTTAAAAAAAAAAATTAAATTTTAGCACAGAGTGACTGGAACCAAGTATGTTCTTCATACTCCGCTCTTTTTTCTCCAGAAACAGCTTCCACATCAAAAGGAACAAGGACAGATTTAGTGTGAGACGTAAGCTCTGTTCCATGCCCAACTGCTCGCTCCTGCTCTGCTGACCAGCTGGTAAGGACCAGGAGGATGGAGCCCTGAGGGCAGTGGATCGATGGTACTGCACTGGAGAGCGAGGTGGGAGACTGCTTCTTCCCAGAGCATAAAGCAGATACTTGGCTGCCCCTTCCAGCGGGGAGGGAAGTGCCAAATGCCCTTCTGCACTCTGGAGAGGACCAGCGGCTGAGGGGATGTGCTCTATACCCGTGTTCCCGCTTTCCACCCCGACCCCTCCTGACCCAAGTCTCCCTGGCACTGGCCCCAAAGGCGCTGTGCTCCAACATCACAGCCACACCTCACAGGTGAAGAAACAACCCCTGCCAAACCCAGCTTGCCCCCCACACCCCTAAGCAAAGAAAAAAAACATACAGCCTGTTCGGGACCACCCCAGGCAGGAGCACTGGGTCCTGCTTGCCATGGGGACAGCTCACAGAGACGGAGTGGTCCCCTCCAGCTGTGGAGATGGGCGGGGTGGGTGATGGTGCCCAGCGTGCTGGGTCAGGGACGGACTCAAATTCATGTGCTAAGAGAGGGACAGGAATAAAGAGAAGGCAGAGCCAGAGCCAATGAGTGCCAGTGCTACCTGCCTACCTCCCCATCACCAGGACTTCTGTTTGGACGACTTCTTCCGCTGTTTTATAAGGAATAGATTGTCCCTGCTGTCAGGACTAGCATTTTTCTGCTTTTTCCATTTCTTCTTCCTTTTGGCACCTTCCAGAGGCTGCTGCACACACATGGCTTTGCTGCCTGAGAATGCCTGGAAAAGGGATTTGTGGTGGACCCTGCTGCCCTTGCACACCTGCTGCTTGTACCCCCGAGGGAAGTCCTCCTTCGGTTCGCAGCGGATTTCAACACCCCTCCTGTGCTTCTCCTCTTGGGGTTTCTTTGCCCGGGACACCTTCACCTTCTTTTGCTGCTCACTGTTCTTGCTGTTCTTCCCATGTTGCTCTTTCCAAAGTTTGCTCTTTTTCTTGTGGCTGTGCACCTCAGGCTGTTCTTCCTGCAACGGTGTTTCAGCCTGTTCCGGCAGAAGGCCAGCTTCCTGCAGGTCTGGAAGCAGAGTGGATTATTTCAATACCTAAAAACCCTAAAACCTGGTGCCTGAGCCATCACAGCTCTCCTTAGTTACGTATGAAGTTAGACAAAAATTAATCTCTGGCAGATTTTTTCACTGTGTGTTTTTCCTGTCATCAGGCTAGAATCTTAACATACCGTGATTTAGTCCCCTTCCTGCTATTTCATGGCATTTGTAATGTCAGCAGATTTTTCAGAATTAAAACATCTGACAATGCTCACTGAATGACTTTGACACAGTCAATTTCCATGATAGACATGGATGAGTAAAATCACAAATCTTTTACTACCACCAGGCTACCTGTTCAAATCCATGAAGCTTTTCCCAACACATGAAAATAATCCCACAATGCTTCTAAAAAGCACAAACACAGCACTGTAAGGTGGGAGGGATCTCCCAAAACACACTGTACCTGCCACCTTCCTTTTTAACCGGTTCGCTCTCCTCTTGATATCGCATTCGTCATCGTAGTAGTAGACGAAGGGAGAGCTGGGGAACATGTTCCCCTGCATCCGCTTCTCTGAGCACTCCTGCAAAACACATTTCAGGTCACTAGAGGTGGCTGAGTGGTGATTTCCTGGAAGTGAAATGGGCCAGGTCCTCCTGGTCCTGGTCTGTATCTGTGGGGGGATGTGGCCAGCACTGACATTTTCATTACCAGCTCATAATCCCTCCTCACACACTGGAACACTGGTGCTGTTTGAGCACCCAGAAGGAATCCCCCGTCTTCCTGCAGTTGCCATGCATCTGTAGCACCCACAGAACACATCATGAAGACCACATGATGACAGATAAACAAGAGGCGAGTTGCTGACAGAGCTATTGGACACAGGGACAGCGCTGCCCTGCTGCCAGGCAGGACCCCAACACTTGCTCTGCATACTCCCAGCACCCCAGAGACAAACAGGGCCATGGCAGGGCAGCCCTGGCACTTGGCCTGTTTTGGGCGAGGCTCCCTGCAGAGGTCTGGCAGGCCAAAGGGGTGGGTGAGCTGGGGAAAGAGGGGAGCAGCAATGGGGAGCCAGAGCCTGCCAACAGCCAGGATGGATGGTGTCACTGTGTGCCATTCCCTCACAGCGACAAGCCAAAGGCAAATCCTGCAGCAGCTGCTGCACGTGTCAGAGTGCAGGGAAGAGGAAGAGGAAAAAGAAGAGGAGCAGAGCCCTGAACAGACAGCTGAGGTGAGGAAGGGGCTGACTCTGGCATCATGTGCAGGCCAGCCTATTTCCCAAACACTTGGAACAGGAATGTGAGTTTTTTCACTGCTGTACACACAGTTTCATCCATGTCTTGAGAGCTAGGCTAGCAGGAATATTTCTTGTGATTCTGCCTTTTTTCTGGGTACCATGTGATATTGAGAGGTGCTTTATTCTTCTTTATCCTCCTTGTAAATTGCTTGTTACCTGCTATGCTTTGCTTCATCATCTTTCTCTTCTTGGATACTGCTGAGATCATAGAAACACAGAATCCCACAACGGCTCGGCTTGGAAGGGACCTTAAAGATCATCCAGTTCCACCTCTGCCATGGCAGGGACACCTTCCACTATCCCAGGTTGCTCCAAGCCTCATCCAACCTGGCCTTGGACACTTCCAGGGATGCAGGGTTCTCTGGGTAACCTGTGCCAGGGCCTCACCTCCCCCACAGGGAGGAATTCCTTCCTGACAGCTAATCTAACTCTACTCTCTTTCAGTTTGAAGCCATTCTAGTGATGTCTGGGCCTCACCAATCTCCAGCAGCTGTGAGGAGCTTTCACTCACCTGATGTCTGCACCATGGGACCAGCAGCTTTCCTGCATGTGCTACTGCTACCACTCAGTGCCAGCCTGGCAATCCCTCTCCCTGCCTGCTCCTCTCTCCCAGAGGCACAGCAGATCAGAGATGCCTTTTGGATAAATTTTGCATTTCTCAGCTTCTTTATGGCATTTGCTTGGCTGAAATTTAGTGAAGAATCAGTTTTTCTGCAAGTTTTTTGCCTGTTTTTGGGAATGGTGGGCACATGGGAAGATCTGGTATCTCTTCTCTCTTGTGTCACTATCGGCATATCCCCTTTCATTCTGTCATTGCTCAGGCTGTTTCTGCTCCTTCTACACTATTACAAACACTTTCTTACCTTAACTTTGAGAGCCATAAAATGCCCACTACTTGCTTTCCTCCCTTTCTGATTTTGTAGTTTCTACCAT
The DNA here is from genome assembly GCA_013397865.1 of Struthidea cinerea. Lineage (NCBI taxonomy): Eukaryota > Metazoa > Chordata > Aves > Passeriformes > Corcoracidae > Struthidea > Struthidea cinerea. Next base: position 16,489 of record VZTI01003811.1, read on the forward strand.
TTTCTAAGTATTTACTACCAGCTCCTCACACATAATTTCTGATTATTTTTACAGAAGCCTTAATAATGACTTAAATAATCAAGTTACAGCATCCCTAATAATTACTCATTATTTTGACAGCAGCCTTACTTGTATCCACATATGTCTGTCTTCCTCCAGTGCCATTTTTTTGACAGTTTAATAAAAGTAAACGAAACTAAAGGCCCAAGCTTTTAACAAAACATACTGGATAGTTGAAGGGGGTGACACACAAGAGCAGGCAGAAGGGAAGGGAGGAATTTGCTGGCAATTTGCTGTTTCTAAGCCACAGGAAAAAATAAGCTAAACCCATCCAATGTGTGATTAACATTCATTTACTAGAATATTTGTGGCTCCTGCATTTATTCCATGAGAGAAAAAACCCTGTTATTTGTTTTGTGTTGGTATTTTCAGGTACGGAGCTGAACTTATCATGATAGGCATCAAAAAAAGTGATAAATAGCACCAAAACACATCTCCTATTTTTACTGAAGCCACTTAAGGCTCATGATGTCTCATTTAGCAGGCTGCACCTTACAGAAGGATGATGCCAAACTTAGTTCAGATGTTGAACTAAACGAGGAAACTACAAATAAGGATCATCGCAAGCAGGCAGAAATGAAAAATTCCCAAAACAGCACTCAAATAGTTGGGCTGATTGTGGTGAAAAACCTGATGTGATGTTGAACACGGCAGTGAGGCACTAACAGGAAAAAAAGAAAGGAAAAAAAAAAGCTGCATTCAGCAACTGTTTCCCAGTGCATATTCTCTCTCCCAGGCAGTCTCAAATCAATGAACCTGCCAAGGAGAGACAGCAACTTTTACTTTCCTTCCTATCTTTAAATGAGATGGGTGAGACCCCTTTATACATTGGCCTCCACCGACCACGGCAGCACTGTGGTCACACTCCTCTCGTGTCACACGCCAGCTTGGCTCTTCCAGCTCTTTGCTCCAGCCACACACACACACACCGTGGCAGGGATGGATTTCCACCCCACAGCAGAGTGCCAAGACTTACGTATCCGAAGTGTCCTTTGCGGGAACAGTTGTAGCAGTACACGGCCACAGAGCGCTCCGAGTGGGAATCAGCTGCCTTGATGGGTCCTGGCTTTGTCTGCAAGATGGAAACGGGCAAGAATTAGGTCTGCCAGTATTCTGAATGCTGAATTAAAAATAAATGAAAATTACATAAATATAATTTTATTAAGCTTAGATCAATACACTCCTGCTTGCTGTTGGAATATTAAGTTTGAAAAAGCAGCAAGTGGTTACTGTAATTTTGTAGAGAAAGGTTCAGCCTGAGCATCACAAATGAGGTGGGAAGAGGCATTTCTGGCATGTTTTCCACCAGGCCATGTTCTTTCAGCTCTGAATGCAAGCTGCTGATTTATGTCTCCCCCTCCTCCTTGTGTCCCAGCCCCTCCTCTCTCACAGGGGCTGTAAGATACAGCTGGAGAGGCACAATGCTGTGCCCCACGGAGAGAATGGGAGACCAGTCCCATACTCCATGGCACAGACGTGGTGCCACAGTCCACTGGCATGGGCAGACACCAGCACTAACAAAGGATGCCGGAATCCTGGCCCAAAAGCAGTGGGGCTGAAGAGAGACCTTACTGCATTTGGCGTGTTGCCTTCTCTCTGGGGCTAAAGGAGCATGGAAGAGTGGCCCAGATTTCAAAGGAAATAGTAGAACTTGGCAAAGCTCATTGCAAGAATGGCTTTTGTCTTTAAATGCATATCGCCATGCTCTTCTGCTGTGGGAGCCACTGTGCTCTCCGTCGGAGCCTCCAGAAGAATGACAGCAGTGTTTGTAAAATAGGCAGGAACAAGAGGAACCTTCCAATGCCGTTCTTTATGAATCTGATCACACTTGCAGGGTCACCTTATTGTGAACTCCCCAGCCCTGGGTTTAAATGCATGTTTCAGAGTCATGTTCCTTAGCTCACATCCACGCACCAGGAGGGGCCTTGAAGGAAGACTAAGAAGAGTGACACATCCAACAGCGATTTGTGACAAAAGGTGGGGAAAAAGGGAAGGGGAAAAACTACCACCTATAAAGCAATTTGTGTATTTCTCATCCACGTCTCACAGCAAGAGCTCTCCAGCTAACAGCAGTGTGTAAGTGACACACTAAGATGGCTCTGTTTTTCAGGTATTCTTTTATCATAAACACATAGAAGAGACAAGGACATAAAAAACAACAAACCAAAATGCAAGCACTTGTGTAATCCCCTTGGGGAAAAAAATCCATGTGGTTTGTTTACGGGATCAATCACCATTATTCTGGTTAGATTTCAGCACGAGGAGCATCCCCAGAAATCGCCTCTGCCTTGCACAGGGCTCCTGAAAAGCAGCAATAACCCTGCAAACGACACCTTCCTCTGCCTTCCCTATGTGTAGACTCCTGCCTATATTAAATTTGTTTTCAAGGGTGATGCCACTGGAGACCACAGGGGGATTCTGCCACAGAGCCCCAGAGGGTTCCCTCTGCCTGTTCCTCCCTGCCGGAGAGCTCTGCCACCGGAATATGAGTGCAACGCGGCTGTCACAGATCAAACCAGGACCACCGTGGCACTACTGTGCTTCCTGCCAGCTGGGCATTAAAAGGAAACATGAAGACCTTCTAAGAATGAACAATCACACTATTCGGGCTTTGCAAAGTGCAGCGTGATGATACCATGTAGCTACAAAACCCAGGTATTACTTCAGACACAAGATCCTTCACATGCCAAGATGTCACATGCTGAAATTGAAGAGCCTGACAGCTTCACCTACGGAATGACATCCTCCAATGAAAATAATGATGGTTTTGGCCATCGTTAGTGTTCAACTGAAATTAGCAAAATTTGCACCCACTTCTCAACAGTTTTTACAGAGAAGATAAACTCCTTGAGGAGCACCCATGCAGTGGCCTTGTCTTACCATAGGGCCCCACACCAAAAACTGGGCACACGGGGGCTTCCCTCCAGCATGGGAGTCCTTCGGGCTTACACACATCCCAACACCCCGTCCCCGCCTCCCTGCCCTGCTTGCTTTTATTTAGTTAATGCAAAAGGTCACATTTAAGGAAAAAATTAAACTGAACACTTGCAGGTCAGATTACAACTCTACATAACTTTACTCCTCTCCCAAGCCAGCCAAAAAGGAAACCTGTATGTTATAAACCCTCTGTTTTCTTATTATTTAAGGCTTAAAAAAGCATCTAAGGATTCAGCCATATGCGTAAAAAATAAACTATTCATCAACATAGCTTCTTTATGTTACCTTTTTTTTTTTTTGTTAAAAACATTTAAATAATCTATATTTGTAGGGTGATATCTTGGAGATTACTTCACTATCAATATATAGAAGTAATAACCTGGTAGATAGCATTACCTATGAAAGGTCCATCCCATCTGCTATTCTTGCTGAAAGCTTTTCATGCACCAGTAAACTCAGTAAATATCAGAAGATAAAGCATAAGCCTACCACGCCATGGATTTACTCCTAATGTCTCCTCAAAGTGCAGCCTGATGCAACGATTACAAATGATTTTTCTTCTAATGTCATTTTACATAACCCTTTTTTCTGCATGAGTAGTTAGTGCAGAATGAATGAATGAATGCCATTAAAACAGTTAATCATTATCTGGGACACTGGCCTTCCTCCCTTCTGAACCAGGAATCTCCATGACAAAGGCCAAGAGATCAAAATGCCAGGGCTGCCTCTCTGGCCTATTTCTGACAGTAATTTTTTATGCAAATGGCCCTGCTGGGCAGCTCCCTCGGTGACCTTGAGCTCCCCTTATCTGCACTGACTTTGATCCGACCAGGGCTCCCTTTTACAAAGCTCATTGCTACTTAGGATCCGCAATCTGGCTAAATCTCACTAATTAAGGAAAATCATCTGACCTTTATTTTTGCATGTTTCCCTGCTCTCCCTGTTACGAGCTGCGCGGACATTGCTGGTGGAGAGGACTAGAGGCCAGACATCTTTGTGTAACACAAAGTGCCCCTGTTGGGCCAATGCACCTCTGGAGGCTGTGCCGGAAGCGACACAGGACAGTGTGACGTCTGGTGTGACGTCTGGTGTGACGTCTGGTGTGACGTCTGGTGTGATGTCTGGTGTGACGTCTGATGTGACGTTGGTGTAACATCTGGTGTGACGTCTGGTGTGATGTGTCTGGTGTGACGTCTGGTGTGACGTCGGTGTGACATCTGGTGTGACGTCTGGTGTGACGTCTGGTGTGACGTCGGTGTGACATCTGGTGTGACGTCGGTGTGATGTGTCTGGTGTGACGTCTGGTGTGACGTCGGTGTGACGTCTGGTGTGACGTCTGGTGTGACGTCTGGTGTGATGTCTGGTGTGACGTCTGATGTGACGTTGGTGTAACATCTGGTGTGACGTCTGGTGTGATGTGTCTGGTGTGACGTCTGGTGTGACGTCTGGTGTGACGTCTGGTGTGACGTCGGTGTGACATCTGGTGTGACGTCGGTGTGATGGCTGGTGTGATGTCTGGTGTGACATCTGGTGTGACGTCTGGTGTGACGTGCAGCATGTGCAGAGTGTGCAGGGCGTGACGTCTGGTGTGTCCAGGCTGCCACATGTCGTGTGATGTGTGATGGCAGCCGAGCCCAACCTGCGCAGGGTGACCTCTTGCAACACACAGAGAGGCACTGGACCCAAAACCTGCCACAGGGAAAGCTTTTCACCCTACTCCTGCACCAGTGAAAGCCACTCTGACAAATAAATCAAATTCAAATTAGTTCCCAGAGCCTCGTACTTGATGGAACCAAGGTCATGAACCGTCAATCCCCCAGCACCCACCAGATACCACCCTGCTTGATGAAGGCTTGCACTGAGCTGGTTTTTGCTAGTTACATCCAATATCAGTTTTGATAACTCTGAGAATGTGAGGGAATGATTTCACTCCTTCCACTACTTTGTCCACCACAGTCAAGCGCAAGCTTTGCAAACCACCAAGCCTGCTGTTTGCAACTTGACAGGACCAGCATGGCATGATAGTGGGAGTAAAACTCATTAGCAGCAATATTTCACTATTTCCTTGAGCCACTGAAAGACAATCATTGAGTAAATCATTACATGCAGTGGCTGCAGGCTGCACTTGGGCAGAGAAAAGGTCAGAGCAGCTCTATCATGGAAAAATATATATTTACTTTCCCCTACAAATTATAATCTACTTGCATGCCAGCTGAAACAATGGCAGGTTAGCATCATCCCCTTATATTCAAAATTGCCAATATAAGGTATCATGTAATATTGTAATTATACCCGGGGTTTTTGTTGTTGTTATTTTCTTTAACCGTGTCATGCACCCAGTAGACTTGCATTCCATTGGGTAATTCCTTAATTAGGCAGATTTTTGAAACAAGTATTATGTACACAACAGACCGGAACGTCTCCTTTGGAGTCTTCCCAGTCTATCAGGTGATTGCATCATTAAGCCACACATGCTACGTAGTAAAAATCCTTATGAAAATTCATGACAGAAACACACTGAGCTTGGTGCATGCTAATAAACAAGAAAAATACAAATTCAGTATTTTGACTTTTAATCCCCCTAAACTCCAAACAATTACAAATAAAATAATTTCTTCACTGAATTTTATTTTATTTTTTTCAGCTGTCTAAAAACCTTTCTCTTCCCACAGGAGTTATGGAGGTCTCACCTGAGCATCTTCCCACAAATTACACTTTACTAAATGTACTCACGACATTCTTTCCACTGCTTTGGACATCGCCAAAACACAGTGAAATAACCAAGAAAAAAGTGATCTCTCTCAGCTTTTAGGGCTTTTTTTTTTTTTTTTTTAAATGTCCATGATACACATTAAATTACCAATTAATGAATGAAATTTAATTTTTTTATTTTATAGTTTGGGAAACCAAACCTTTCCCAGAGGAAGAAATTCAACTTGCCCAGTTCACAGTATGAGCACTGTGAAGTGATCTTTTCCTACAGAAATAAGACATTTCTACAATGCATTTTAAACAGATGCAAATAGCATCTACAATCGACTGTGTGAAAACGCTAAAGGAAGAGACAAAAATGCAATATTATATATTTAAAATAAATGAATGCAATATTTTAATATTCTCACAAGCAGAAGAGAAAACCCTTAAACATTAATTCAAAAAGTCTTCTCTAAGAAACGGACAAAAACCCCTCAAGTTCGTAGAGAAAATGAATGTATGCAAGATAGTGAGGATAACAACAATACAATCCCTGAATGCCTCAAAATCTTCATGGTTTAAAAGGCATCCCAATTTTCTCCAAAGGTGGTGGCATCTCTCTAGCTGTCCATGGCTAATTTTACAGGGAATGCAAAACGTTATTTAAAAAGGATGGCGCATTAAACTCCAACTATTCCTGATGTGGCTCTCAAACTACAAACCTATCTCCCCTTCTATTTTAATTTTAAAGTAAGTTAGCAAACACTTCCTTCCTAATCCCTGGGGACTATCTGTATGGTGACACAAACGCACAAATTTATGACAGTAACATAAATACTCCTCCGAAGTAATGTGCAACATTAAGTGAAATCGTTTCCTGGAAAGATATTATAGGTATCTATATTTTATTTGCCATCTTAAACATATCTGGGTCTTTATGACCTTATTTTTAAAATGTATTTCCTTTTTACATTTCCTGGTGCAAATGGACTGCATAAATAAGCAATGTGCTATGAGGCTTCAGACTAGCCGATAAACCCTTTCAATTTTCATGCCAGCTTCTTCTTTTGTAATTCAAATCTGGCTGAAAACTGGCAGCTCTGAAAACTGAAACAAGCACTGCCACAAATACCTTGTAATGCTATCGACCTTGTCTGCCCATGCAGTGAGAAAGGGGGATGCATATGTGTCTGCAGTCATCCAGATAACACAACTCATTTTTTTGGGGGGATAACAGAAGCTGGACCCGGACTGCGCACCCAAAGCAGTCATTACCAGGCAGGCTGGAGAATAAGTCTCTTCAAAATACACAGCGCATTTAAAAACCATATACAGGGCTCAGCCACTGCTTTCATTACCAATTTTAATTTAGCTCCTTCAGTTTGCTAGGCAGATAAACTCTTTAGTGCTGTTTTTTAATCTATTTGCCACATTTTATGTTTAAGATTATAGTAATATGGGACAGGAGAAGGAATCACTTTTGGAGGAAATAAAGAAATAGATCCGCTTATCGGCGCCCATCAGAAAGTTCATTAATCAGCCGGGCTTTGTGCCCCCTAAATTGAAAGGTTAAATAATCCTCTCAGGAATATTTCTCGGCACCACCGCCAATTGTCCAGAGAGAAGCTGCCATTCACCGTGCTCCAGATCGGTGACAGGGTATTTTACCACCGTTTGGGCCCCAAACAATGACGGACAAATGGCCTGGCTCACAAAGAAACCTTTTAGTACACGGATGGAGAAAGGACCACAAGCTTTGAAGTGGGGTGGGGGAGGTGGGGAGAGACTGTGCGGAGAAGGAGGAGGAGGAGAAGAAGAAGAAGAAGGAGGTGGAGGAGGAAGAGGAGGAGAAGGAGNGGCCAAGAAGGGCTCTCTCCAAAAAGCCAGCGAGCCTCACCCCCCTGCCGGGACACGGGGCTGCGTCAGCAAGGAGGAGGAGGAGGAGGAGGAGGAGACTCATGTACTGGGACATGTATATTTTATTTGAATGTTTATTAGGGGATTGGCCAAATGTTTATCTGTATCTCTATATATCTATATATCTGCCCGGGCACGGCACCGGGTGCCCCTGTGCTAAGCGTGTGCATAGTTACACATACATTTATACATTAACCTGAAAACAAACATTTGCACAGCCTGTAAAATGAGAATATGAACAGAACTAAAGCACAGTTATATTTATTAGCTAATACATGGGGGAGCCTGACAAACCCCACGGTTTTAATTTTTACTGTCACTCTGAATGATTTACAGCTTCCTTTCTCTCTCTTTAACCTTTATGTCGTCTGCTGATCATCCCTCACCACTGGACCCAAAAGGAGGAAGTACCACATCTGAATAACTTTCTTAGGAGAGCATTCTTAATAGGTATTTCTTGATAAATAGATTCTTAATAAATATTTTGTTGGAAGCGATTTCTAATCACAGCTAAAATGGAAGTAAACATGGGACAAATTTTTAGAGCTGCTGAAGAATATGAGATGCCAAGTGAGCAGTGCATCAGTTTGCTAGAACTGAGTTTTGGGCTACATTTAAAATAGATAATAATTGAACCTTTTCCCTTCAAACTCCCCAGCAGCTGGGCTTCAGCCTGCAGCATCCTTCACTAACGAACAATTTCACAGAAGCACTTTCCTTATATTACCAACATGCCAACTGCACGTGTTAATGTTTATCCATTTCCTCATAATTTTTTCATGTGTTCTCCATTAAAGAGCATCATATATATTCAGCAATAGTAGTTATTTGCACCTAGATTCATGACGAGTGACATTCATCCCGAGTATGTCCTTGCAGAAACGTGTGACAGCTCGTATACAACCACTGACGAACAAAAGCTTCTCCATGTCCTTTTTGCACATCTGTTTTTTAAAACTGTTTTCAATTCCTTAAAGTTTTTACTTTAATATGACTTCGGACTTCCTGAATAGTATACGGCATCTAAAAATGGATGAGAGCATTTCAGATTTCTGCTCTCTCACACCATGTAAGTATGCTGTTGACCAAAACAGTTTTCTCCAGACCAACTTCTGAGTATCTCAGTGCTATCATTTTTCCTCTCTTTCCCTCCTGACACCACCATCAAAAAATCAGAATTAATTTCACCAGCTCTCATCTGGCATCAAAAGAACTCAGACAGAATCTGAGTATCCCATACAAATCCAGGGCAATTAAAGGAGGAGATATTTCAGGGTTATCACGTAGTCCACAGAAACCCTCCAGTGGCTGTCCTCCTGCACAGGTGCTCAGCACCCCATTTTTTAAGTGCCAAAAGAAGTTATAAAAAATCTTTAGAAACAGAATTAACTGCATAGTCAAGAAACAACACAGAAATACTTTCTGTTGGCTACAAGGTAAGCAGAGACCACAAGCAGAGAAACTGCAAGTTTGAGGGAAGGGAAAAGAAAAAAGGGGGAAAAAAAGGACAAGCCACTTTCGGACACAACTGTGAGAAAGTCTGAACCAGGCAGTGCCTGTCCTTTCCTTGCAAATTCCTCAGCTGCTCTGATGTAAAAATAATGCCTCTTCCTCACCACCTGACCACTTGACCACCCCACGCTGGGCAGCATTACCACCATGCCACTCCATGCCGGGCAACACCGCACCATGGAGACACCAAGGACCAGGCAAAGGGGCCGTGTCAGGCCAGACACAGACTGGAGTGCCCATCCCTTCACGGGGAGGCTACCTCTGCCCATTTCAGAGCCGCTCTCATGGCTGTTAGGGTATGTTTGTCAAATGTTAATTTAACCCAAATTCAACAATCAAAAATGAGTCAAAACCAAAGGCCCAACTTCACTTCCCGGTATCCAAAAATTCCTTGGGATGCCTCCTTCTGTGGCCCTCGGTGGGTGGCACGGCACGCGTGCACACACAGCGCACCTCATCACACTTCTGAGGCTTCTTTGTGAGCACCTGCTCACAGCTCCGTGTTCCTCACCACTCTGTATGGGCCCTCGGCTCCTTTAATTCCCTTTATACTTGATTCTTCAACACTTGAAATCAAAATCAGGATAATTCTGTCATGGGGATAGAAACTTTTCTACACACATGACAGGACCTAACAAGATGTATTAATATCATTGACATGATAGACCCACTTGGAATTAAATCAGTGAATATTTTTAGGGAATCCTAATCCGTAGATTATTAACATGATCGAGCATAACTTGAGGAAGTTACTGTCTTACCGGCATGAGCTCTGGGCTGCTCCGACACATGAATCACCAGCAAGATGAACCACGCAGTGCAAACAAATTCACTGACTTTTTATGCTTTTTCTACTTTGCAATACGACAATGCACCATAATCCATTTTATGGCATTTATGCATATTATGTGCAATTGTGATTTTTTTTCACATTTTAAAAGGTCTGTTAAACATGCAGATGATTTTTGATTTCCTACAGAATTTTGAAACCGGTTCACAGTTCTAACAAAACTTTAAAAAGACACCTTCATATCAAGTTTGGAGAAATTCTGGAGAAATTCTCAGAATGTAGGAACTTTAATATGAATATTCATACATAGCACTGACTGCAGAAAGAGGGCACAGATTTTTTTTTTTCTCAAATGTTTTTAAAATGCATTGGAAACCTCATTCCAGCTTAAAAATTCTATCTTCCATATTTAGATTGTTAATACTTGAAATAATAATAATAATAATAATAATAATAATAATAATAACAACAACAACAACAACAACAACAATAATAATAATAATAATAATAATAATAACAACAACAACAACAACAACAACAATAATAATAATAATAATAATAATAATAACAACAACAACAACAACAACAACAATAATAATAATAATAATAATAATAATAACAACAACAACAACAACAACAACAATAATAATAATAATAATAATAATAATAACAACAACAACAACAACAACAACAATAATAATAATAATAATAATAATAATAACAACAACAACAACAACAACAACAATAATAATAATAATAATAATAATAATAACAACAACAACAACAACAACAACAATAATAATAATAATAATAATAATAATAACAACAACAACAACAACAACAACAATAATAATAATAATAATAATAATAATAACAACAACAACAACAACAACAACAATAATAATAATAATAATAATAATAATAACAACAACAACAACAACAACAACAATAATAATAATAATAATAATAATAATAACAACAACAACAACAACAACAACAATAATAATAATAATAATAATAATAATAATAACTTAAATGCTTGTGTAAGTTCGCCTTTTCAAACTAAAGGAAAGACAGGTGAAATTTTTTAACTGAATTTGTAAGCATTAAAGAAAATAATAATCTTAATCCTTTCCCTTACGAGAACTGCGTTTGAGTATATGAACGGGAAGTATTTCTACAGCAAACCTTCCCTGATTATTCTGTTTGATTAATTAACCACTCACCCAACAGCTTTGATGTATCACAAAAATAACCCAAACCTCTCTGGTTTTGGGGTGTGCTGGGCTGGAGTGACACATGTCACCAAATGTCATGTACTGCACAAAGATTTAAAATAGTAAAATACATTTATTTCCATCCCCTGCTCTTCCCCCTTTCCCTTTCAAAGTCAGACGTGAAAGACATTGCTTTTGCAGCAAACGTGGTTCTCTACACCGCTTCAACATGTGCGCTGAAGTCGGGGTTCTCTGAGGGATGCCGCGCTCCAAGACAAACACCACGACAATGTCATTTGGAGCCCCAAAATCAGAGAAATGTTCAGTCAGCCGAGCTTTCTATTCTACTCTCTCCCCACTCCCACACTGCTTCCAGAAATATACAAAAACGCAGTTTTTGGTCACAATGTAATCTGTTTTTAACCCCCAATTTAAAAGCACCTTTTGTTTTGTTTTCTGGGGAGCAGGTGCAGAAGAGCACAGGACAGATAAAGGTTAGAGAAAGCAGGACACTTCCTACCATGGTTATTACATGATGAAGGCAAGTGGCAGGTGATGCCCATGCTGTGGGAAGGTTCTGCATCCCACCCGAAACATGCATTCAGGCCCTTGCAGAAAATTTATACAGGGTTATTAAAGGTACTTCTTTTCCCCATCGTAATTTAAATACCTTTCAAATAAAAATTGGGAAAGAACTTTTAGCTAGCATGCTATTGTACTGAAAGCTACAGCATAAGCTTTGAATGCATAAACCTAACAGTTATTTCAGGACCTGAAAGCCTCTTTGTTTTCTGAAAAAAAAAAAAGCTATCAGAAAGAATATCTTTTGTGAAATATGATTCCTTTGCAATAGGAAAAGATTTGGGGTTTAGGTTTCTGATAGCCTCAAAAAGTATCTGAAACTTGAAAGAGAATGGCAACACAGCAAATTACAATTAGTGGGGGAAAATAAACAGTAAAATCCCTCTGCCCAGCACACCGATTCCCTCTGACCTGCTGGCTTTCTCCAGGACAGCTGTGCAAGGTTGGCAGCACGTCAGGAGCATCTCTGACACTGAAAACCACTTGCAAGAGGCCCCAGGTTTGGACAACACAGAGTTTAAAACCAAAACATCTGCCTGTTGCTGGCCAAGCTCTGCTCCAGCTCCCCCCTCGACTAACGGGGCGAGCACTCTCTCTAAGGGCAGAAAATCTTCACGAACCCAAGCACCTCCCAAGCAGGTGTGTGGACACCGTCATGTTCCAGGTGTTCATGTCAACCTCACAAGAGCCAGAGTTATCTTTACTCTAAATCCATATCCCTGGTAATTCTGAGTTGCCTTCCCTGTAAAATATCCTGCTGAATGGATGCTGAAGCAATGGTACATGTGGGCCCACTTTGGGATTCCAGAATATGAGAAATACCTGGCCTGTTTCATTAACAGACTGGTGTTTTTACTACAGCTACTAGAAATAGCCTTGAAACTCCTGGGGAGGAACTGGCCAGGTGCAGAAGCATTCCAGAGGAGCACGCTGATCCCATGGTCTGTGGCTTTGTGTCATGGCCAGCGGAGCCAGCCCTGCAGCCATGTCACAGCCACAGCTGCAAGGAAACCTGGGGTTAACCTCCTCCCAAAAACACTCCAAAACCCATCCCTTCCCTTACTGCTTGGCACCTAAAAAAATCTCTGGAAAACAAATGCCCTCTCTGTCTCTCAAGCTTAAGTATTTTTTGCCAGGGTTGTATTATTTTTAACTTTCCCTTTCTGGAAGTCACACTGTAACAGGTAGAAATTGACTTTGAGGGATATGGCTTACATCTTCACTTCAGAAAAAAAGTAGCAGGCCACGAGGAATTTTAATAATGCACACAAAGAAACCTCGGTGCAAAATTTAAACACAAAAGACGCATTGCCCCTTCATGTCCTTCATACGCAGGGCAAATCAGCCAGTTCCTGATTCACTTTCCTTTATGTAGGCAGATTAAAAGTAAGATTAACAAACTGTCAAAAGGTGTGTTCAATGATAGCAGATAGCTTCTGCTAATTAAAAATTCTGATGGTTCTAAAACTCTGTTGGTGGCCATCTTGACCTGGGAGATTTCACACAGATGAGGCTGGCGAGGGCAGGGCACAGGGGACAGAGCCGGTGAGGCTGGCCGGAGCAGCACCGGGGCAGGAAGGGGTTATTAAAAATGAGCAATCCCGACAGAAAGAAAACACCTGGTCCCAGTGAGATTTATGTTTTAACACACACATCAACACCGAGAAACACTTCAGGAAAATAAAAAACGTGCTCTGCCCATTTTAGGGACAGAATTTCTTTACTCAGCTGACATTTACTGAAGAAGATGCTAACTCTTGCAAAGTTCTTTCCGGTTTGACTGTGGTATCCTCCTCCTGATCCTGAGCCGAACCGGCCACATCCATCCATCTATGGCACAAGCCACTCTGACAACGCAGATGCGGTGAGATCTGCAGCCAGCGCGTTCTCCATCTGACACCAACACACAGTGAGGCCCCGTGCACCTCGGGCTGCCCCACCAGCACTGCCACGCGCCGGGGGAGTCCGGCCTGCACTTTGGGGACTCACGGCAGAAGTGCAACTTCACACCCACGGCAAAATAGGGTCTCTGTGCACTGAACATAAATAAATTTCCTCTTCTTTCTCCAGTGATGTCACCTGCTGGGTGGAAACGCTACCGCTAGCAGCAGCTACAGCAGGCCGCTACAGCGGGCCATGAAGCCACTGCAATTCACAGGACGGGAGTGAGGCCCCAGCTGCTGATCGGGTACGGGCACCTCCGCCCACGGCGCTCCCCTGAAGGCCAGGTCGGAGCCCCGGCCTGCTTACACCAGCAGCAGAGGGGAGAAGGGCTGTCCACTGTGGAATGTGTCCCTGTGGGACTGCAGCAGACACCCAGCTCTGCCCCTCCAGAGCCTGGACCCACTGAGGACAGGAGCTGCTGCTGGGGACACGGCGAGGCGGATGGGCAGCAGGCCAAACTTGAAGGGAAGTACTGTATTTTCTAAAGAGTAAACTGCAAAACTGAATCAAACAAAATCATTGGGTGCCTTCTCACAAGTTTCTCCACTGATTCTTTAGCATTATTTAAAGTTTACATTTTTTGCTTGTTAGAGGGCTACAACCTGGCCTCCACTCAAACTACATAATAAATATCGCTACATTTATAGCTCAAATCTGAAGAGTCAAGTGAAAGGGAGTGAGAAAGAGCCAAGTGCTCTGAGGGTGAAAAAACGATGCTGTGTGCACCCCTGTTATCCTTAGGGTGGAGAGGGGATGTGATGGCATGTCTTGTGGGGCCTAACCCTAACCCTAACCCTGTGTTTCTCAGGGTTGCAGAGCACCTGGCATTTAGGAAGTCAGACTTGTAAGCTAAGCTTCCTCATAACCCAGAACAAAGAGCTCAACAAGGCCTCCAAATGCCTTGTGCCCAAAAAAAATCACACATATCATCATTGACACTCCAGCAAGCTACGATCAAAACTGTTTATCCTGAATCTGTGAAAGGAGTCTTTGTCCTATTGATTGACAATAACCCCTTTGATAAACATTAGTGGGTATGAACCAATTTACTGCAAATAAATACCTACACAAATAAAAACTTGAAATATATTTTGACAAATATAATTGCCCTTCTCTTATACAGGAGAAAGACAGAGAGCAGTCATGATGAAAATGATGTGTAAAAGTTTTAAATCACCATCTTTAAGAGGTTATTAAATATTATTTTAAACCACAGTGGGAGTTGGATTTTTCTGCTGACTTTGATTGGTTTTTTTCAGAATAATTTTAGTTGAAAGAGTTGAAAGAACAACTTTAAAGAAACTATGTTCAGCCACTTATAAAGGTTTGATTATCACACAGCCCTTAGATTTAAGCTTCACTGAATGCCTTATGATAATCTTTTTTCCATCAAAAGGCAAATTAAAATATTCCACTTACAATCCTTTTGCCATTTCTTCATAAGATTCCTTGCGCTGGCAGTCTGTTTTGGTTGGAATAAGATGTTTCTGCCCATACAATAAATTATTTGCAATGTGCTCAAATTTGTCACCATGGCCAACGTCAACAAACCCCACCACCATCCCCAAGAGCAGAATGGGTTTGTTATTGAGTCATTGTTTGAGTCGCCCCGCATGCCATGCAGGGGCTCTGAGGAGTCAATAGATGGCAGTCCATCTCCTAGGAAAGTGCCAGAAAATGAATAAAATAACCAAAAGCCTCATAAAGGAGAGAGGTGGAAGGCCGTGTGATTCTTCACCAGCATTCAAAGAAATTAACTACAAATACTTTATAGAACGCAAAGCACTCGGACAAACTCTGTGACAGCCCTCTGTGAACAGTGCCAAAAAACCGGTGTATTATGACAAAACTGAACGCCTGAGTTTATCTGCACGTACATGTACCTGCATGTGGGATGCTCACCACCAGTTCACCAAAACCAGTTTAAATCTAGTAGTTGTATCCATGATTGAAGGGCAGGAAAAGCTTTTCTGTGGCCTTCAACAACTGGGCAGCTTCTGCGGGCCGTGATAGCCACAACAGCACTTTTGTTTTAAACATGTTGTATTTCTCTTAAAACTGCTATCCTGTTTGTACTGAAACATTTATTCTACAACATGAAAATTGTAAGATAATTTCTGTGGTGAAATACTACTGTGCTGATATGAGAGTAAAAAAATCTTGGCTTTTTGTCACAATCCTACAGAGATATATATATATATATATATATATAATATATTTAAACATTATACATTATTCTAATGTAGAAGTTTTGTTTCTTGGCAGAACATTATTTACTTCTGCTCTTCTTTGGGTGCAAAAGAGAATATTTTAAATGGAATAATAAAAGATGGGACTCACACTTTTAAGCAATTCAGATAATGCAGTTTCTTTAAATTTACTTATTGCAAATATCAAGCATGTCTTTTACCATAAATTTTTTTTGCTTCCAGGCTTAACCCAACTGCTAATGTAACTTTGAGCCAAAGGTACTCTTCCCGTGCAAAAAATGAAGGCATGCAAAACATTTCCCACATGTCAGAAATGTGGATTATTTGCAGATAATCTGCAATTCACTGCAAAGTAAAAAGCTATTTATCAGAAGGTAGGGCCTGATGCAATACCATTTAATCTGTGAGTGTCCATATTTGACCACATTTCAAAATGCCCCCAAAATTCACCAAAAATTTCCAAATGGGTACTTTAAATAATATGCCCATATTTGTAACCACCACATTTTCTAACAAGAACTTGTTTTGACACGTTTTTCTAGCTTTACATTACATTAAGTTTGCTTAAGAATGCTTTCTACAAAACCCACAGAAATAATTTTCTACCTCAAGATACCTCAAATTTTGCCGTAGTACAGCACTTGGTCAGGTTTAAGCTACCTCCTGCTTTTTTTTTTACAGACATAAATATTTTATATGTGTTGATGGCAACTCACTTTCTGAGGAATTTTCAATGGCAGGTGAGACTAAAATTAAATTAAATCTTTTATTTCGGTAAAAAACAGAACCCAAGATGTTACTGCACCAAATATTTCTATCTGATTATTAAGTTCCTAGCATCATAAACATTTCAGAAATTGTTTTTACATGCACCTTTAGGAATTATAATGAAAAACAGCATTTACCTTTTCCTTCATCCAATTTAAAACAAACAAGCAAACAAAAATACTCAGTGAATGCACCTTTTGCTCATAATGTTTTTCTTTAAAAAAAACCAAAACCAACCAAACCAACAAAAACTCTTTACCGAATCTGTTTAAAAGTAAATTCTCGGGAAGGGTGGAGGATTTCCAGGGCAGATCTTTGTGTTAGAATCATTATGCACAAAACACAAACGAGAGGTTTTAAAAGTGCAGATTTCTTCTATTCATTGAATTTTGAAGAAAAAAGCAGAAAAAAGAGCATTCCACTGCCATGAAGAGGTGGAGGCACAAATTATAAAGCACATCCCATCTACTGCTTCAGTGAAAAAGCCAAAGATCCAAAAAGAAAAGTAGTAGAGAAACTTTTCTACTTTGTTAAGAGCAGAGAACAGGGGTTAATTATCTGTAACAGCGAAATACGTGTGAGGCCGATCTGGGAAGCAACAACAGCAAAAGCTCAGAGGAACAACAAAACCCTGATTTTTAAAGGTGCTTTTATGTTTGACAATTTTAGAAATTAATATATTCAAGAACTGTGACACCAATCCAAGAATTTGTTTTTACTGGTTAAATACTGTATCAGGTTTCAATATTAACCAGATTTATATGCATTTTGTTTTATTTTTATATCTACTTTACATATGAGGAAAAATCTTGGGTATAAACTGGTACAGTTTCTCAAAGTTTTATTTTCTTGTTGCAGGGATTAAAGATCAACTAAGGCAGGCCAAAGAAGCAGCCACAGCTATATCCTGACTAATTATAAATTAGCTGCAAAAGTTTGTGAGGTGTTTTTCCTCAAATTCATGTCTCCGCTCTAACGGAGATTTATTTCGCTCATCTAAGAAGAAAGCTTTGTCACACAGAGTGCCTAATTACCAGCATCTGGGGTATCTGAGATGGGATTACTGCTTCTGCTATGCATCCCAACTTAAAACTTAACGCTCTTTCTATGTGTAAATGTGGTCACTGAGAGAAGAGAGGCAAGGCACTAATTTAATTATTACACTATTAAAATGAATTCAAAAGTTTTAAAGATACTTAAAAAATAGTGACAGTGTTTCATCGCCTTCTTCAGTTCAAAAACTCTTCAGATGTTTATTATCTTCTCAGAGAAGATGCTTGTCTATATTTTATGGTCAGCAGTTCACAGAGGAGTAAATAGGTTGGGTGTAGAAGAAAATAAAAAAGGTGTTTCTACTTACTGTTAGGTGATACTGCCTCCATATTTCTGGGCAAGCCTGGAAAATAAAAATATTGATCAGCTAGAAGCATGAAACAAGGTGCTTTACAGCCTGTTGGTTTTGGCATAACACAGTATCCACTGGTGTCGGTCACAGGAAAATAAGAAGCTTAACTGAAAGGGTCTGCATTTCAGCTTCAAAAACCCGGCTAGACAGTTTAATTGAATTTTACACTGGTTTAACACACTCCCTGCCATTGTCAGAAAGCCAGTAACAGTTTTCTCTCTGCCCTTTTTCTCCGAGGGGCAGAAGTTTGGGAGAGCAGCGTGCTCGTGACTGTAGGAAGCATTAATGCTGCAAAACAAACAGGGGCGGATTTAAATTCTACATTTTCTGACATTTTAAATTTACATAACGCTCTAGAAATTAAATCACAAGGTGCCTTCCTTTCACCTAGGAACAGAAATATTTTATCTTTTTTGTACATATCTCTTTCCTAATCAAAATATAATTGTTACATGTAATAATCCTCAGCAGCCTCATGTCAGATGAGTTGTAAACAAGAACCATAACAGATTGCTCTAATGTTGCTATTTTTACAATGACGGGCTTGCTTTTTTTTTTACTTTTAATTTTTTTTTAATTGTCAGACTCTCACACCAACTCCTAAGTGCAGCCCTTCGAAAAAAATTTTTAGAGCAGATTTTTGAGTCCCAGCAGCGACACAATTGACCTGAGGGACACATGAGAGACGGTGAAGAGGAAAACGTGGATCTTTAAAACAAAATCAGAACATGCTGGTGGTCACTGAGGCTCGGATCACTCTCTTAGGGGTTCTTAATGCTTTTACAAAATGTACAATATTTCTGACGGCCCCTGAGCCACAGACAGACACGGAAATTGTGGCACTTTTTGTCATTTTGGTGCACAGCTTCTGCAGCAGAGGGCTTTCACTTCTCTTTAGAACATTTACCCTCTTATTAGAACAGCTCCGTACTCATTTGAACAATTAGCACCTTGGTTTGCCAATCTTCATTTTAAGTACTTTAAAAAGAAATATAGTATTCCACGGCTTCTCCATAATATGCTGCAGCTGCAATTTCAAACACTGAAGTCTCATGACTACTTGCAAATGAGTACTATTAACATTTCTTTAGATTTAGAATACATTTTTCACTCATGCCTAAATTCTTGCCTTCTTTTATTTTGATGGAGTGTGTTAATTAAAAAAGCCCACGCCACAACCAGTATCTCTGAAAATAAAATCCAAGTTTTTGCCAGTCACCCTGTGGCACATACAGTGTGTTTTTCCCAGATGTGATGGAAATTATATTATTTATTATTCATTCCACCAGTAACATAATTTTCTGCAGAAAAATCTACAATCTGTTCTGTGTAATGGTTCAACATTTCTCCTCTTACTCAAATACTGTGTGTAAATATTTGAGTTTTATATTAATATTTCTATAAAGGAAATGTGTGAAGGACATCACATTCCTCACCGAGGATCTGACAGTTTGAACACACTTGAGCTGTCTTTGAGCACAAACAAAAGGATTTTCCTCCTTCCCTAACTTAGCCAGGGTTCAGAGAGGCAACACATAAACATTCTGTAGCCTGTAAAAACATTGTACCAGAGCTCTCAGCATCTCCCTCAGACCTGAAGAGGTTTCAGCTGCGCAGGACAGCTGTGCTGGTCCAGCTCAGGGGTAGCAGGCAGTTATTTATACATTAGTTCTGGATAGTTTTCGATTACCACAGTGTGCCCAGGCTAATATGGTTGAACAATTGCAATCAATGAGTTCTCCTATACTGGCGAAATGCCACTCTGTGGTATGACCTTTACTCACATGTCTGCTAGTTGATAATCATCATCATCATCATCAAAATTACTTTATTTTTGAATAATTGTTCGGGTGGGTATTTTTTCTGCTCTGGACACAAAGACATCACTTTGAGCAAAAATCTATAGCTCAGACTGCGAACCACAGTTGGCAGAGCTCTTGTCAAAACCGTGGGAGAGGCACAGCCCCAGCCCCTTCATGGTGCTGTCCAGAGGTGGGTTTTGTCCTCAAGGACATTTTAAGGGTGAGGGAAAATGAAAAGAAGGTAAGGACGAAGACGGTGAGGAAAGGCTAAGCATATTCCTTCATTCAGATGGTGACGTGGGGTAATACTGCTCACCATTATGAAGTGGGGTACAATAGCTGAGGAGGGGTGACTGTTAAACAACAGCTTTTTAGAGATGGTGCTTTTAACCACCTCATTACTTTGCATCAGCTCAGGATTATTGTCTGCATCTTATACCATGGAATGACAAAAAATAGGATTAACAACTACTAACAAATACTGGCTCCTCAAATGAAGCAGAGGTTTGCTATGGAAGACAGCATAGCCAGACACAACCCCTGCCAAACCCACGATTTTCCTTATTTATTTAAGAGAACTTAACCATGAACGGCCCTCGTTTAAAGAAAAGCCCTCGTGGTACCCAGCTACTGTGGCAGCGTGATGAACTACATTAAAATAAAATTGCATTTATTTCCTGCCCCAGTGGTCTGACCTTACTTGCATTTAGATGTACCAGCACAAAAGGTGCCTACTCTAGAGGGTAGTGCCACTGCCGCCGCGCGGCCACTGAGCGCATGGGTGAGGGGCGCGTCCCCCCACCTGCCCACACCTTTGGCCGTGTGAGTGCCACACCATTATTCCCCCAAATCCGTGTTCCTGTTGCCACGGACCACGTCCAGTCAGTGTGGAAGAGTGATCGCTCGTGCCTGAGGCTGACCCAGTGCAGGGTGCCATACCGGGAGAATCGAGACTGGGTGCTGCACATTTTGACCCATATTGAATTTTATCAGGTGCTAATTATTGTTTTACCAGAACAACGGCTTAATGCATCTGTTGTTTAATTCCCACTTCCCTATTCTCCAATGTGAACATCAAAGAAAATAAAACACTCAATCTCAAACAGCCCCTGACAGCAGACCGGGACTCGAGAGCTCAATAGACGAGGCCCTTGCCACCAGTTCTCATATTTCCACAACAATGAGCAAACACAAAACCGGCACTAAGCGGCCTTTCCTCCTTTCCGCTCCCCTCGGCCGGTCGTCTGCCTCGCGCCGAGAGGGCCCTCGACGGCAGCCCTGCGGGGCGCGCGGCGCGGGGGAGCGGATTAGCCCCGCTAACATGCGAGTGCCGGCAAAAGGGAAGGAAAAACCCCACTACTGTATTTGGCGTATGAATAACCAAAATGCACGCGCTGACAGGAGACCGGGACGGGCCCGCGGCTCCCCGGGAGAAAATGTAGCTGTGATGAGTGACAGGGCTTTCAGGAAATATGTTCACAATCACAGACAGTGAAGGCCATGACCTAGATCGTTTAAGAGCTTGTCTTGTCAAATTATCAAAAGCTTCTTCGTCTCTGAATAAAGAGTGACATAAGTGAGTGTCAGAAAGCTGCAGGCTGACAAGCCAAGCATACAATAACAGCATGCACGTCACATACTTGCCGAACACCGCCACGGCTAGCGGCAAATCTTAATGAGAGCGCGGCTGGCCCAGGAGACTTGGGTCCCTGCTGGCATAGCTACTCATCTCGCAAAAATCCTTCAGCTCCGAGTCAGTTATGGTCTGACACGACGACTACAATTACTAAACACAACTTTTTAACAGAATCCTCTGGTGCTTTGTCAAAGAAGCAGCGGCTGCTTGGAGCTGCCCCGCTGCAAGCCACCACAATAAAACAAAAGATTTGCCAAAACACACACTTTTCATCACCTCCGCATGGGAACTGCCGCAGAAAACACACAATGCTTCCCTTCAAAACCACTCCTGCACAAGCAGATGTCGAGACCTCTCCCCACGCTGCCAGTGCAGACAGCCGCTGGTGCCGGGCGGGCAAAGCTGCTTAACTGCCGGTGTCACCCTGGCCGTTGGGAACACGGCCTTATGCTCACCCTTGGGTGGATGTGGACAGCCAGAGGTGCAAAGGATGGGGAAGGACACTGGGGAACTAAGGAGAAAGAGCAAACGTTGTGCTCTCCACCCAGGGGAAATGGGCCACATGGATGCCAGCCACCCCTGTGGAATGATCCCTGCACCTCCAGCTCCATCCCAGCCCACAGCAGCATGCCAGAAACAACAAAGGCAGAAGGAACCTCCCCGGACAGAAGAGGCCAGTGGTGGTTTGCACGTCCAAAAAGTTCTCAGAACAGGCAGAGAAGATGCCAGTTGAAGCACCCAGCTGGTTCCTGGGAAGGAGCACTGACAACAAGGGTATTTGTGCATTCGGATGGGGCCATCAGACACAGCGTGGCTGCAGGGCACCAAGCACCTGGGCAGTGCTGTCTGCCAGCTCCTGGGAGAGCCCATCCAGCTCACCGAGCACCCGCATACCCGTTTTCCCAGGTATACAGGGAGACACTGCCCCCTCTGCATGCTCCGTGCTACATCCCCTGTTCATGGAGTCCTTCTCCCACCCCTGCTGCTGGCGGGTAAGGCTGTACACCAACCACAAGGCTCATGACACCCACCTAACTGACACTGAATCAGTCAAAAATGGCTCCTCTGATGACCCTCCCATGGAAATCACACAACGCTGGGCTGCTTCCAGTACACCTCCAGCTAAGAGGACTCTGTATGTTCTCAGCGCTGTCTCAGGAAAAGAGACTGATCTAGCAGACCATAAATGTATGACCCTAAAATGTTTTAAGTAACTTTGAATGTTTCCTAACCAAACTAGGTGAAGCACCTTGAACTGCCTCACAGGCACTTCTGGACAAAAGTGGAAAGTCAGTCTGACACACTATGCACAAGAGCCTGTTCTGCACCCTCTGTGTTACAGTAAAAGGGAGTGCTTGCTGAGAAAGACAAATTACTACTTCCTTTGAGCATTCAAAGCATTTCATAATGTATGTTTGATAACAAGAGGATGGGGATTTCCCCTTTCTACAAGGAGTCACATGGGAAAGACAAGGGGTGATAGCTACAAGTTACTCCTGGGGAGATCTCAGTTGGACACAGGAGAAAACTTTTCACAATGAGAACAATCATCTCTTGAGGGAAGTGCTGGAATCCCCAGCATTGGACACTCAGGATTTGGCTGGGCTGTCTTGTGGAGACCATGTTTTTGCCAAGAAAAGTTGGGGATGATGGTCAGATGATCCATGAAGTCTCTTCCAACCTGGTGTAGGATTCTGTGATTTCTATGAACTGCTCCCATTTCCTCTGGAAGCAGGGCAGATCTGTATCCCTCAGTAAGGAGCCTCCAGGTCTGCTGCCGACTGCACAGAGAGTCACCTCGTACTGTCTCTTCCCAACCTGGCTTCTATTGCCTTCATCAGAGGTACTGGAAGGAATGCTGAACAACTGCTCCCTGAATACTGTCTCCCTTCACAGATGATCCTGAAGCTCTTTACAGACCCTTCCCTCTGTCACTTCCCTTCCAGGCTGGGGAACTGTGGCCATGCTGAGGGATGCAGAAGACAGGGACCAAAGCTGTGCCCCGGTGTTCCTGCCTTCCTGATGATTCCTAACATTTCACCAGATTTTTTTTCCACCTTGTGAAGACTAAACCGATTTTTTGTGGAATCATACCTCATAACTAGAATCTGAGTCCTGAATAGTAACATGCAGAACCTGTTATTCCATAAACCAAGGTGGGATTATTTTACTTTATTGCCACTCAATTTCAATTGCCATTTTATTGTGTTCTCCCTCTGATTCTTATAGTTCTTGGGCAGTCCTGCACAGCTGGCTCACAGCACTGACTCTGTAAGTAATTCAGTCTTCTCAGCAAATCTTGTCGCCCCATTGTTCACCCTTTTCCATGTCACACTAGCACATCCCACCTTTATCCTCTTATTCCATGCCTGTTTAGTTTCCTTGAAAGCTTTTGGTCAGGAACTTTGTAAAATGCCTTTTGGAATTTGTAGACTATGTCAACTGGATCATGTTTACGCACATGCTTGTCAACCTGCTCCTTTGAAGAACTCCAGAGATCCTTGAGAAGTGGGATTTCCTTTACAAAAGCAGCCTTGAATCACCCCATGTATATTATATTTATACACCCATCCCAACATGCCACCACCGTGGTTCCTGCCCCTTGGCTTGGTGCATGCGTGCAGCTGGCAGTCTGGGACCCTCAGCTCTCCCTGGGACACTCCCTACACGCTGTCCTTGCATTAATAACTCAGTTACCACTCATGTGCCAAGCAAGAGGTGTCCGTTGCCATCACTGGTTGGGCCATTTCACCTTCATGCTCCTCTGCATCTTTTGGGCAATGGTTACCCAGTTTTAGTAACGGGTTAGCACTCACAGATTTATAGTAACCCTCACATTCTCTTCAATTTGACAACTTCCACAAAGTAAGGTTTCAGCATGGGAACAACCCTGGTTTCTTTTGCTATGAACAGCACAGATGCAAAAAAATAACTTCAGGCCACCAGCAGCAACCTTGTCCTATCCAAGTGCTCCCTTCGTGTCTTGATCACCTGTTGGCTTCATAGGCTTCCTGCTCTGATGTCAGGAAAGATTTACTGTTGGTTTTGATTCCTTTGCCTTTGCTCTGCCATGCCATCCCTCTCTCTGAGGACCAGGCAGGTGAGCTCCTGCTCTGATGCCTCAGTATTCACCACACAGGTCAACGACACAGGCAGCCTCACACCTTCCATGCAGGAACACACAAGAACTGCCCAAAGTTTCAAAGAAAAACCTTTCTGATTTAATGTGGACCTAAATGAGCAGAAAAAATGCATGCTGTGATGTTCCTGATAACCTGCATGACTCAGGTAGGATTTAAATGCTTGTATGATAAGAGTACTCATGATTCTTCAAAGAAAAGAACATCAGTTTACGAGAACTGGTGTCACAAAATGTGTAAAAGAGAAAAGATGGCAAAGAAAAGATGCTTCATTACAGATTACAATTTTGTCTCACTGCCTACCAGAACGAGGGTGCAGAAATGTACAATTCACATTCTTTAAAGGTATTGTGGGCACATTAGCTATAAGCAGAAGCATATCTGGAACACATTCAAACATTATAAGAAGTAGCAAGCCACAATTAGGCGGGTTGTCCTTTGCACATCTCATGTACCACCGTGACACGCTCTTTGACTGATCAAACAGAAGAAATAAAGGCAGGAAGGAGACATTTAGGAAGAGATTCAAATATTTCTGAATATCAAAAAATCCAGCATTTACAGAAGCCCACAGGTGTATTTGAAAAACAAACATATAGGCCTTACCTATAGATAGAAAATGAAGTGTGAATGTATGCCAAAATTATCACAACTTGCCTTTTATCCCTTTTTGTGTTTAGTTCAAGAGAAAAAAATATCATAATAGGTTGGCTGCTACACATAGGACTGAATTTTGGGGACATATAAAACCACAGTAATGTAATACAAGATGAAAGAGAGAGACAAATACATATGTTCTCCCTTTAATTTTTTTCTATGTTTTACTTTAGTAGATCATATCAAACCCAAAGCCTTCAAACTACTTCTCCCTAATAGTATTTTCACTGATTAATATCCGATCATAGTGCAAAACCCACAGATCTGGAAGTCTTGATGCATCAGAGTTACTCTTTACTTCTTCCTGGTACACTTGCAGGTACTGTGTCTCCTGATTTCAACCTCCCTACACCTTTCATTCCACAGAAAAAAGGACATTTTTGTCCACCACAGCTGAACTGAACCAAACTAAAGACCAAGTGTTGACAATGCTTTGGTTTGTTTTCTTTGAACCATTCTCCATGAAAACTCTGATAGTGTAAAGTAATGACTAAACACAACATTTTCATGTGCTTATACAAATAGGCACAATGTAAAATCAAAAAAATATGAAGACATTGTGGCCATTGTAAATTCAGTTTTTGACAGACACAAACCAAACGATGCCCAACCTCCGTGCCAAGGGCCCTACTCACATCAGCATAGTGGCCCTTCATGTCGCAGCGGTTGCAGTGTTTGTTCCAATAGGCTCTCTCTAGGCATTCCCTGAAATAGTGCCCGGGCAAACAGCAGTTCAGACAGAAACGTGCTGGGCAGCTGTGCTGTAGATGGTCTCTTCCTGCACACAGGCAACAAGGGGGAACTTTCTGTGGAGAAACAGAAACAGAATCATGTTAAGGGACAATGTTTCAATAGATCCTTCCAGTTCTCCTGCCCCCACACGGGGGTGTGTAAGAGGTAGCTGGGTGGGCACTCAGCTGCCATCCGGACTCACCCGGCACAGCCTCATGACCCATACAATTCAGCACTTGGAGTGACAAATACAACACGCAGAAAACTATCCTGAGGCCAAACCTGTATCTCTGTAAAGCAGGTTTTCCCAGTGAGTGAGTGTATTCCCCACTGAGGGTTGCAGGGGATGTGGTCAGTCTGAGTGTCTTGGTGGGTAACAGCTCCGAGGACCGAGGGTTCTACAGATTCTGTTGTGGGGGTTGGTAAATCCAGGCTGTCATGCAACAGCTTCCACTTCTTGACAGTGTAGTGACTGACTTTTAAACCTCTAACCACAGGACAAACTTTTGGAGTATTTGGCATCTATCTGAGCTGCTTAAAGTTAGCTCCAGTTTTGTCTCGTCCATGGTTTTTAACACTATTCATATCATGGTTCAGTACACTTTCTGCTTTCATTTATTTACTAAGGCTGTATTTTTGATTCCATAGATTCTCCTTAGTGAAAATACAATCGAAAAATATTTTACACTTTCAAACTGTTTTACTATATGAAAAAAATGTTTCTGTATGGCACTTGACTCTTTTTCTTGGTCAGTTTACAGCCACGTGGTTTAGTGGAAGGCATTCCTGCCCATGGCAGGGGGGTGGAACAAGTTAAGCTTTAAGGTCTCTTCCAACACAAAGCATTCAATATGATTCTATATTATATAATTCTGCATATTTTTCTCTTATAAAAACAATAAAAGCGATGACATTGCCAAACAGAGGGATAATTTTATACAGTAAGCGGACCTTGTGCAAGCTGTCCTGCAACTCAGAGCAATGCTTCAAAGAAAGGATAACCCACTGAAACAACGCTTCTAATGGCAAGCACAAGGGTATATTAGGAAAACAGCAGAAAGTACAAGTGATTTAAGCATTGCATTTACCTTTGGAGTGGGACAGTTCTTGGACAAATGTCCTGGTCTGTCGCAGTTCCTACAAGTAACGTTTTTGTCAGCTGTGTAGTACCGCATGCTGCTGTGCCTCATGCCCGCGTAGTTGGAGATCTGTGCCTGGTGAAACAGAGAGAGAAATGCATTTACCACTTGAGATTCTGTGGTTTGGGAACTGGGAATTACAAAGGTCACTGCTGGCAGTGATCCAGCAGAAATCTAATATTTCACATGTACAATTTACACATGCAGGTTTGGAATGGGTAATTCTGTTACAGAGAAACCTGCATTGTCTGGAAGAAAAGCACTTGTTCAAACTTCCACTTCAGGATATTTTTTCTTGCTATTTAATACTGCAGTTGTGAAGCTTTCCCTCAATTAGCCAAGCTACTTTTACTCACTGTGCTATGTCATGACAAACTGGACTTTTCTCCAGAACACAAATATAACTAACATCAATTGCAAATGCAAGTTACATGTTCCCTTGCACACATTAAGGGAAACTGCTTGGACAAAGTACAATGCTATACAAGTCTGGATGAAATCTGCAATTTGCAATTGTAAAGAAAGACTTAAAAAGGAAAAAGAAGAAAAAAAAGAGAAGCTGGAAACAACTGTCTCTCTCCCAATGACCTCACACATACTTTCTGTGTAGGCAGCCAGAATTGAAAATTGTATTTACAACTATCATTGCCTAGTAAACATCACAAGATTAAAAAAAAAATTAAATTTTGGATGAGTGAACAGGAGAGGTATAAAAATACTATTTCTCTTCAGGGAAAGAATTTGTTAATGTCACTTGATCCTATCAGCTCTACTGGACATTGGAAAGAAAAAGGGAAGGCGTTGGACACAGCAGCTAAGCTCACTCCTCCTGGATGCTCCGGCACCTTGCCTGGGAACTCTGGGCTGCAGTTCCTCCACGCCTGCCCCTGTGCTGAGCCCAGGAAGGCACCACACTCTGCTGGCTCCCAGCGCCTGGAAAGGGGACCATGCTGCCGTGAAACAGCTCTGGGGCTCTGAAGAGACCTGGAAGGAAGAGCTGATGTCCACCTTGCAGAGTCTGTGGAGGCACTCCAGCTCGTGGCATCCCTGTCCCTTCCTGCCTCTATGCCAGCCCCAACTCAGGAACCCCTTTCTCCTGCAGGAGGACATGGCTAATCATCCCACACAAACACCACAGATGGGTTTTTCAATCCCATTTACTTTGTTCTGCTTGTTAATAAGCAACAAAATAAAGAATTAGAAAAATTTCATTGACTGTGTTACCTCTAAGTCTTTATGCGAGATGGACCAGTCCACATCAATTTCTCCTGAAAAACAAAATTAAAATTAATTACATTTAATTTATATGAATATTTTTCTATAATATATTCAACGTGATGATGACTGCAATTATTGAAACTGCTAACAGATTGTGATGTTTAAAGGGGAGAAACTAGTTCCCTCTCTGGTAAAAGAAAGCTATTGACCCACTGGGCACTAAATCTGCCTCACTTGAGTATCAGCTCGTGCAACTATTGGGAGGAGTTTTTCTGACACCAGAAAAATTTAGACCCCAGTTCCGCCCCCTGGGGTCTAAATTCAGGTGGGGATTTAATTCCTTCAGAGGCATGGGCTCCAAAGGTCCCGATTCCAGCCACTGGAGCTATCCT
Organism: Struthidea cinerea; assembly: GCA_013397865.1. Classification (NCBI taxonomy): domain Eukaryota; kingdom Metazoa; phylum Chordata; class Aves; order Passeriformes; family Corcoracidae; genus Struthidea; species Struthidea cinerea. The sequence continues at coordinate 45,241 of VZTI01003811.1, forward strand.
TGCCTGCGTTTGTGGGGATGCCCAGCTCAAGCCCAGAGACTGCAAGTGTGGGAGCACATGGAACAACAAGTCAGTGCAGAGCATACACTTTTCCTCCTTGTGAATTCACCAAGTCTGTGTCTCCAGCCCTGCATCCTGACTGCTGTGTGCCAACACAACTGAGCATAACCTCAGCCACCCAGACTGTAAGCTGAGCAAACCTGTTTCCGAACAGGGTTTGGTAATGTGCAATAAATCAGGAGGACACACTGAATTATCGACTGTCACGCCATAACCTTCTCACATGCAGCCTTTGGGCCGGCAGGAGTGAAAAGAAACAAACCAAGAAGGAAATGGAAGGGCAATAAGCTAAAGGCATAGGGATGCAGCTAGAGCTGTTTGGAAATGCTGCATGTTGGCAGCGCTGAGCACTCCGGCTGCGCGCACACAGCCGTGCTCCCACAGCAGCTTCTCACCGCTGCAGGATTCATGCCAGTGGAGGGGCTCACCTCACCTATGCTTTTACAGCAAGCACTACAACCTGTGTGTGGAGTCATCCTGCATGTTCCCGAACTTCTAAATGCAAACTGTCCCATCCCAATCCTGCATCTGACTCTGAGGCATGCACGTTAGTAATACAAATCACAACATCATCGCAATTTACAGACAGCAAAAATTTCTCCAATTTTGATTGTACTAATAATTTCCATTAGAAGGTGGATGACTACATATTAAAATTGTATCATCTATAATTCTATGTCTTCCTCTTCATTTACTGAAAAAGTCAGTAATTTTGGCTGAGGCGTGTGATGTAGTATCTGGATACAAGGTATGTCACTCAGGTGCTTTAGAGCTCAACAGCTGCTTACTGCTGCTCTTCATTCAACAGTCAGGGCTCACATCCCCTGCTCTCACCTGAACAACACCCTGAAGTATTTTTATTTTCAACACTTGCTCATGCCAACGACTGTCACTGGGACAGTCTAACTGGCCTGTTAAAAAAGTGATTTGTATGATGTATGAACCTGAGTCGCGGCACACAAAGTGACTGCCACCGCCAGAACTCCAGCACCCACCTGAACTGCCCCCCCAGCATCATTCGGGATCACAGGGAGGATGGATGGGACAGTGACGCATCAGTGCCCTTTGGCATGAGTGAGTTGTGGATATACTCGAGAGAAAATCAAGCCTTTTGAGGCCTGATCATTAAAAGTAAAGAAACACTGTCTTATTTGAGTGCATTATTTATGGCTCAAATGCCTGTTAAGGAAATTAATTCATAAAGAAAAAGGTATTTGTAATTCAAAGCTCTGCCTTGGCACTCAGCACTGCAAGTGCCGTGTTGCACAGAAATGCACATGCACAATGGTCACAGATCAAAATTACCAGTGAGTTAACTCCTGTTAATCACTAGGCATGTTCTTCCTGAGGGCAAACCAACCAAGTTTCTCTTCTTCACTGTCAAAATCCCCTGCTTCGCAGGGGAAAACCATGATACAATGACTCAAATGCTCCTAATACAAGAAGCTAAAACTGCTCCACTCAGAAAATAAATACAAGAGCTTTAATGCTGAATGAAATATTACAACAAAATCTCCCTTTACTAAACCTGTTTGGTGATCTAAAAGTTAATTCTCATTCACAATAGATTGCATAAGGCTTTATTTTCACCTACAATAAATTCTTCAGACTGAAACACCCAGGGAGACCTTTTGCTTCTGCAACCAAGGTGAAATCTTGCTGTAGAGACACACAGAAAAATCTGCAACAGTATTTCTCACCGATCACAGTGTTTTGTCTGCCTCTAGACCATGAAATAAATCACGAAACTTATCAAATTGACAGATACCTCCCATTCCCTCTCATTTTGTTTCCTTATTTGGATGAATTAATGTGTCCCACAGGCAATCCCAGTGCCCTGTGGCTGGTTCCTGGCCACTCCACCTCCACTGTGCCAGCTGCTCCCTTGGCTCACCCACCAGCGTCAGCACCGTGGCGTGCTGGGCCCCCCTTGTGCCAGTCTCTCTCCAGCCTGTAGCCCCCGTCACCTTTGCTTTACTCCTCGTCACGCAGCCTCAGGCGGGCGGCGGGTCTGGGGTCGCAGCCTCCCCAAGGACGCAGCGGTGGCTTTGCCCTGGAGTAGGCAGGCAGCTGGCAGCCAAAATCAACACAGAATGGGTCAGGAAGCAGAGGTGGGTTCACCAACCCCCCGGGTTGCCCAAGGATGATGCTCTCCCATCCCACAGACCGCAACCCGAGGCACAGGGCAGTTTTGGACAGACGCACGCCACTTGCTCAGAGCTCCATCCCTCACAAAGCCTGGCACGACACCTGCCACCTGATGTCCTCCAAGGCCATGCCAGTACCACATTGGAGCATTTCATGCTTTTTATAAGGTGGGTATGCACACAGAAGGTGGACTTCTGCCTGAAGGAAGGGCTGTGATTGCTTATTTTTACATTTACTTTATTTTTTACTTTTCTGAATACAGCAGTTCAAAGACTGATCCAGACAATCTCTGTCAAGATTTCCCTCTTTTTCTGTGAAGTTGCACATGTGAAACTTACTTAAAGCATCCTGTGAGTTAAATAAAACCAAGAACATCTCTGATAAATTTGTGCTTTTAATATTCCTTAATATTCATTGTTAAATGCTACCTCCTTTTAATGATATTAATTTCTACACTAAGTTTAATACTAAGATTAAGATGAACTCCTGTGCTATGATTATATGTATTTCTATACTAAAAAAATACAACAGACTTTACTGTATAAACTTCTTGTATTTATACTTTGAGGAAATGGTGTTGTCAAACTGCAGATCAGGGAAGAAGAGGATGTAAAATATACACCATTTATATGAAAATGGAAGCCCTGCACAAGGTTCTCCCTTTATCAAGTACCACATTTTGGCTGTCCTCTGCCCCTGCACAATGGGATGAATGGCGAGCAACAGCTTTGCTTTTATTTAAAGAAAAATTTTGAAAGATCATTGAGATTCACATGTATCCCTCCACCAGCATGAAAATGTAAATTTCTGAGCAGCGCTCGGGGTGAAGCCAGATTTAGGACCACTGTTCAATGTGCATTCAAACCTCCCCTCTTTCATCCCAGACAGGGAGAGGAGGGGAGGAGGGAGAAGGAGGACCAGCAGTCAAAACCTGAAATTGCCCGGAGGAACAATCTGCCTCCACGGAACAAAACACTGACTCAGAATAAACAATAAACGGTTCACAAAATTTCCTTATCTGCTGTGCTGCTCCACCAGGGACCCCGGCAGCTGATTAGGCTGCCCTGGCCAGGCAGGGCACTGCTGGGCATGGGCTGCAACCCCCCCAAAAATCACACTAGTATTTTGCTCATCAGGGCTGGGAGAAAACATGTCCTTGCACAAGCTCTGTCTGCCCTGCAAGGGTTTGTGTCATCACCTTCTTCAACAACAGAGAAGCTGCAGAGCATGGACATCCAACTTTGAAAACAAAACACTAAATTTTCTAAAAGAAGAAGGCAAGTGGCCATGTCCCCCCTTCCTTCTAATTGGAAAATACATGACGACATGCATTTTATTTATTTTATTTTATGATCAGCCCAGTGAAACAGGACACTTCAAGCTGTGGCACAATGATACGTGGCCTGAAGGGCAAATACATTTCAAAGCTGGGCTTTAAAAATTGGATTTTGACTGCTAATTAATAAAGCATATTACAGAATACAGAACTCTAATTATATTCTAGTGTAAGATCTCCGTGGCAAGAACTGTTTCAGACATATCTCTGAACAATATTTACCATACCAGGACACAGCTTCTGCTGCTAGTGGAAGAGCATTTTAAAAATATAAGCCTTAAAACCCCTAAAAATCACTAGATCTGTATGAATTTCACATTATGACATATATTACATATATCCGAAAATTCCTGCTTATGTGTGAACTGAAGTGATTCAGGTCTTACTGTAATTCAGCTTGCTATAATGAGTTTCACATTTTCTGAGCCCAAGTAGCCCTTCTCACAAAAGAAAAAGGAATGACAGTATGCCGGCGTAGCAGCCAAGCACTGTCCCAAAACAGAAATCGAGGTGGCCTCCCGACAACAGGTTTGGTAAAGCACAGGGATTTGGGTTTCTATGGACCAGGACATACCGTACATCTCTCCCTTCTCGGAAGAGGCATTCCAAGAGCCTACAGACAGGTGCGTGTGTCTGCACGGCCGTGTCAGTCTGTGTACGTTTACGTGTGCACACGCGTGCGTGCACGCAGCCCCACGCGCATTTCACCTGCTATTGGGCCTGCTGCAGACCAGCCGTGATGGAGAAGAGGTTGGTCCTCCTTGTGCTGACTGAAGCTCCCACTCCAGCAGCTCCAGGTCCATCCCAGCAGGGACCCCTCCCCAGAGGGAGGTGATCGGCTGCCATGGGGTCGCAGCCCCTCTGCACACCCCAGCTGCTCACACCAGCCCCTTGGAGGGGAACAGCATCAACACTGGTGTGTTTTTCTTAGACATTTCTAGTGATTTCTCAACTTTTTCTTGATGAGAAAGAGATGATTTACTTAAAAACAAAACACCTGCTGTTTAATGGAATACCTGTCAATATCTCTTTAAGACAGCTTTAAAAGAGATCCATAAGTCCCACAGGGAAATCAGTCAATGGAATTGTTGACAGAAGTTCAATTTCAGACATTTTCTCATGGCAAAAAGAGGCTCTCTTGCCTCTCCCCTTCATACCTAAAATTATGTATGTGCCAGTAATATGCACATGTTTTGGCAGTAGGGAAATCCCTGAAATGCTTTATTCTTAGCAACCTTTATCTGCCATTTTTGAAAAGCATCACAAAATCCAACAAACAATACTCAACCCACTTTGAAATTAATTAAAATGTAAGCAGTTGACTGAAGCAAAGGCAGGGCTGGCCAAAAGCAAACAGAGTTCAAACAGGAAAAGAAACTCACAGAGCTCTGGGCAGCCCTGCAAAAGTGTGGGGGGGAACTCCAGGAGCTGTAAAAGTTACTTTAAGTAAACTTCAGCAGCTATGACCCATGGGGGAAGACTTAACCGTCATTGCCAGAGAGGAAAGGTCTGGTGGTCGGGGTAGGGCTGGTGCTCTAACCCCCGGGCAGTGTGTCTGCTGGTGGGGCCCTGTGGCTGGGCTGGGGTGGCCAGGGACATCGCAGACCATGGAGTGCAACACCCATGAGCTAAGAGCACCTAACCAGGCAGAGACATGTACTTTTGGTGTTGAAGCAGACATTGATAGATACAGAAATCACTGTATCCTGCCGCTCTACTGGGAGTCGGGTCCCTGATGCCACATGTTGGCCCTGTACCCCGTTTCTGTGTCAAACAACCTCTCCAAGGACCTATCCTGCACCCTCCTCCACACGTGAGCCCCTCTGTGTCTCCCTCAGCTCCATTTATTCCAGCAGCTCTGTGAGGCTAAAGAGCCTCATGTACCAAGTGGGAATAAAAATGTGCAGTGAAAAAAGCAGAAGACAATTCTGTAAATCATATTTTTGTGGAATATATGTACCACCAAACTGCTGCTTCATCAGGGAAACACATGCTAAACATGAACATGTAGGGTGCCCTTTCCATTATGTAAGTATGCATAATTTCCTGTCTGTTTTCTGTCTGTGCTGTAACACTGCTTCCTTCAGCACTGGCCACTGCTGGCCATGTTAATTCACAAAACTCAGCGGCTCATGATTTTCAAAGCTTAGCGCAACATTTGCAGAACAAAGTAGGTTTTTCTCTCTTTTTGGTGGGTACAAGCATGGGGACCACAGGAACAGTTAAATTCATGGCATGGTTGGTCTACCACACAGTCGGGGGAATTCTTTAAATAGAGCCTGTCACTCTCTTTGCCCATCAATGGGATTTCCTTCTCAAACTGCTGATTCGTTCAGGTACACAACAGAGGAAATTTCAGTTAACCTTTGTTTCACCCCGGGGAAAAATCTGTCTGAAAAGTATAAAGTGAATAGATTAAAAAAAAAAAAAAAAGAAAAAAAGAAAGAAAAGCTGCAGGGTTATTCTTCCTAGTGTTCACAGCAGTCAAAGTTAAACAGAGAAAAGGAGGCAAACATGAACATTTTATTCCCACCAGAGAATAAGATATAATATATGATTTAGAAATTCCATTGTCTATACTGTGATTTCTAATTTAGAGAAGGAAAGGCTGAACACAAATCTATTGTTCTCATCGGGTGCATCAAGATTTCACTTTTTGATTTTTTTCTATATGACTGAAAAGGGAATAATACTTTACTTTGAAGAGAAACCCTTTTTAGCTATTTGATTGAGTTGTTTGAAATACCTTTTAGATTCCAGCAATCCTTGGTGAAGAGAAATACAACAAATACTAACTCAGAATTACATGTGAGAAAATGAAAACAGGGATAAAACCAAAAGTATAGTAATAAAATAAAAGGAAATTTCAGGATACGTTACTACGAAAAAAGGTCTAAGTTATTCATAAAACCCCCCATTTTGAGATACAATTATAATTTCAAACAGGAATAATAATTTTTGTTTCCTAGTGTCATTCATCTGACAACATGTCTGCAGCATTTGCTGTGGTAGCACACCGAGAGTTACTGCAGACCTATGCCCAGCAAGCCTCTGCAGTAGGGACAGATGGACAGACGGACATGGAGCTCGGGAGCATAGCCAGGGCCTGGGCTTGCAGGGCTGTGAGGTCTGTGAGGCCTGAGCTCCAGTGGCAGAGGTATCCTGAAATGCCTTTTGGGATCAATAGGTTGCCAAGAATTGATTCAGCGTCACCAAGACTATTTCTGTGTTTAAGTGATTTTGTCAGCGGCTGCACAACCCTTCACCGGGCAGGTCATGGTGGGAGCCAGGGGCTGCGGCGGCTCTGCAGCCACGGAGAACCTTCACCTCTTAATCAGCTCCTGGAGAGGGTGTCTGTCGCAGCCACCGCAGCCAGCTGGCGGAGCCTGCCAGCCCAGCCCGGGCACACGCGCTGGCTGGGGCACTCGTGCGGGTCCCTTCATGGCGCCATGAAATGGGTCTTGGTTAACTGCTCAGACATGAGCCCGAGGAAGGCCCTCGCTTCACTCCTCACCGTTTACAGAAGATCAACAGTTGTGTCCTGGGAGTCTACTTTGGCATCATATTGCATCTTTTCTCACCAATACAAAATGGATGAAATATAAATATAAATATAAATAAAAAGGAGACAACAAAGTCCACAGAACCTTGCTCTGCTAAGGCGTGTGGTGTCTGATCTGCCAAAGTCCCTGTGGCTAAAAGAAGCTGTGTAAGGTATGTGCCAACAATGTGACGTGTCTCCCTGCAATGAAATCCAGATTTAAAGCTTCTTGGAAATTAATTGCTTCTTGGAAATTCAATGCTTCAGTTGCATTGCAAACCTAAAACCATTCACCAGTAGCTGCATCCTGGAGAAACAGCACAGCTCTCTTGATGCTGCCATAAACAATAAAACAGGGAAATAATCCCTGAGTTGGAATAATATTGATATAGATGAATATCTGAAATTTGTCAAGCTTAATTGGGGATCTTAACTTTTTCTCTGAAATTCCCAAAATCTTTAACCCAGGAAAAAATAAATCACATTTCAATGCAGGCTGAGTGCCAGTCTTTGGGTATGGGCCAGAATTTTGGTTCAACTTTCTTTTGTGCTGATAAATGGCCCATAGGGCAAAGGCAAACTAAATCATCCCAGCTCTGGTGATTCCTTCCCACCCTCATGCTCAGACCAGGCTCCCAAAAACAGCTCTTGGAACACGAGCAGGACCACCACAGGGCTCCTGGGAGGAGACAGACCCAAAACAGCTCTGAGGGTGGCAGTTCTCAGCACTTTCATCTTTTCCTGGGAGGACTCAAATGAGCTCCAGACAAAAGGACTCCCAAAGAGCCTGGTCAGAGTCAGGATGCGGGAAATTGCATTACTCTGAGAGCAGAACTGCAGTTTGAGCTGACGCCAGTATGGAGACATGGAGCACGTGAAATTCCTAGTTCTCCCTTGATCCTCCTGATGATTATAGCAATAGGAATCATAAGCAGGAGGTTCCTCAAAAATACTAATACTGAACAGAATACTTCTACAATTTGGGTAACAGAAATTAAAATCACCTCATAGATTTGCTATCTGTTTGTTTGAAAAAATCTCCCCATCTGCCATGCAACCTGGGTGCCCCTCCACATTAAGTCTTCTTCAAACTTGAGCTTTCCAAGAAAAGGGAGGAGTGATGCAGTGACACAGCATTCCTGACAGTGACTGGAAACAAGACGCTGATGAATCTGAGGATACGCAACAGCACAGCTACTCCATGAGAAGAGAGCTCCAGCGTAAGCACTCTGCTCTAATTTGGTCTTCCTGGGCTTTTATGACCTTACCACCACAGGCAGATCCTTTAGTCCATCCCTGAAACACTTCTACAGCAGGAAGAGTTTGAAAGATCTTCTCAACGCCTTGGCCATGGCTTATAAAGCATGTACCAAGATGGTGCAGTTGGGCTTCCAAGAGTCACTACCATGGAAGACTGTGGTGGGTGCTAGCACAGACGATGCTCTGCTCTCAAACTGCCACGAAGGACTGTAGACATTTGGAACATAAGAGCACCAAACAGCACTAGTGTCCGGTGCCTGAAGGTCACAAATCCAGAGACTGGTCTTATGTTGGGCTCTGTGGGGTGGAGATTGAAACATTGCAAAGAATGAGAAAGTGCACAATCTCCTTTTCCACTGCAGTCCTAATTTTTTGGTGTTACTTTGTTTCACATGAAAAAGACACCCTTTTCTTGGGAACAGAAAACAACTGGAACGGACATCTTCTCGACATCAGCCTTTTGCTCGCAATGGAAAACAGTTTTCCAGAAACATGTCATTCTGTACTTAGAGGCACAATTTTGAGGTGATGAAAAATGAAGTGGTTTTGCCAAAGAACCGCTAAATCTAACTGGCTACAACAGTTCTGTCTTTGCAACAAGGACCACAGCAGAAAAGATGCCACTCTCTTTCCTTCTTTCTCTTTCCAAAGAAAAGTGGGGGAAAGGAAATGCTGTCTCTATAATCAGCAAATAACAATTCTCAGTGAGAGAATTCAGTTTTTGCTTGTTCAAAAATTTTTCAATGCTGCAAGGAGATAAAATTAATCTGAGACCCCAATTTCATCTCTATTTCCCATGTATACTGGCACAGTGGCCTCAACAGTGGGGTGCAGACACCCCACGGCATTCCACTGCAGTATGGGAAGAAAATGCTTCTTTTACCATTAATAAATAAAACAAAACAGATTTTAAAACTAGTGTACACTTGATCTTTCTCTCATTCTTTTTTACTTTCTATTTTGTGCATGCCGTGTAACCACAATTGACATTTCAATGGTGGGGTCAAAAGCACCTCCTACAATGCTAAAGACAAAGTTATTTATACTTTGATCATTTGTCTCCGTGGTTTTGGTTTCTTTTCTGTTTGTTTGTTAGGCATTTTTTCTTTTTTTCCCCCTAAACAGATACTACAGCAATAGGAAAATCCTTCTCACTGCTACCAAAAGGCAACTCATAAGTACGCTGTTGTCACGAACAACACTTTCTTCCATATCTACTAAATTTGGGTTCCCTAACAGTATGAGCTTTTCATACACCTGAGGAGCTTGGTCACTGCACGTCTCACCCAGGTGCTGCCGGGCAGGGGGCCAGGAGGGATGTGACCAGCACCACATCAATCCCAGTGGGCGCTGATCACGTGTTTCCACAGCCTGTGATGTGCCCGAGACAGAGAACAGAACACAAGGACTAGGAGAGCTCACAAGTCTATACTCGATTTTAAGCATTTGAGTTCTGAGAACTTAACAAGACTTTACTGAAAATGAATCGGATAAGAGCAGTACTGAATAGTTAGGCTGCATATAATTAGTTTTAAAACAGCACTTAGGACATATAATTTCACTTCTTCCTGACATCAATATAAACGGAAGACATATTATATGCTAGCTCTTCCTACCTAAATTCAAATACTAATTCAAATACTAATTCAAATACCGCAAGTCTCACCTTTTTGCTGTTCAAGTAGGAAACTGTTATGCACTTCATATCTATATTTTTCATTTAATTTATAATGATGTTTTGCTTGATTAAAGCTTCTTCTTTTTTGTTTCAATGTTGATTTTTAAACAGCAGTACTCTTTACAATATGCAGTTACTTAATTCAAGTCAATTACTTCATGTGACTGAGCTGAAGTGAATGTGAAATATTTGTATTAATCCAAGAAAGCTGATGCACATCAAAAGTTGTGATTTAAGTCACTGCTTTCTGATAAAGACTCAATCATCTGAACAGTTCTGCCCATGAACCTCAGGTGAAAGTCCCCTACGCTGCAGCAGAATCACGGTTCTACTGCACAACTGACTAAATATAGTTTCTATATTACAAGTCTGGGCAATAACTCCTGAAATCTTTGATTCAGATTTTCCCCCTTCATGAGGACAAGAGGAAGGGATGTCTGAATCCATGACTGAAGGGCTGGTTCCAAAGCAGATCCTGCTTCCACCTAGCAACACTGGGACAAAAACCAACCAGTCCTATCACTGAAAAAAAATCACCAAGGCCTCATTTAAAATGTGCAATCAACCAAATTTCCTGAGCAGGGTGGTAGCTCGTCAGTCCTTTAAACAAATAATGCAGACAGTCTCTCTTACTCCCACCATCTTTCACCGGCCTGTGGGCAGGGAGGAAGGAGACAAGAAAAGCAATGGAACATAAGATCGGCGTTCCGAGCCTGTGGCCAGGGCACAGGAGCCACCACAGCTCACAAGGATCAGTCCTGCTTCTAAAGTTTTGATGAGCTGGGAAGGGGGAATGTATGGCTAATGTTAGGAGAGACACTCCTGAAGGGAGCTGGCGCCATTTTACACTAAACATCAGAAAAGACTGACGAGGCTGTGAAGGAGGAGGAGGAGGAGGAGGAGGAGGAGGAGGCAGAGAACACCCCACGCCCACCCTCCTGCAGACATCTGGTCCCTGCCTGTGGACAAGAGCGGGACCAGTGCACAGAGGGTACTGCTGTGGTGGCCCCACTGAGGCTGTCCAAAGACAAGTCCTGTCCTGCTGGGCACATCTCCACAGTGGGATGACACCCACACTGGGACGATGCCACCGGTGGGGTTCACCCAACGCTGTGCTACCAGAGACCCCGTACTGGTGGCTGGCTACCAGACCTAGCCCGGTACCTCTTCACCTGAGCCTAAGTGAAGCCACATCTGCTGGAAGCCCTGCCTGTGGTGGGGCTGGGCCAGCGCTGGCCATGTCAGGGAGGAACAGCATTTCAGCCTGTGACTCACAGGCTGAGCCAGCATGGAGATGAGCACGGGTAAAGCTGCCATACACACCTAGTTCTGTCAGCCACGAGCTGTCACAAGGTCTAGCCTTAATGCCAAATCCATGTGGTTTAGGAAAGATAATCCAAATCTTGATTTCCAGTTAAAAACCAGAGTTACAGATTTCTTCCCATACACTTACCTCCTTAATTTAGGGCAAGACTAGAGGCAGGAAACTCCCAAAATGTTATGAATTCTGTGTGGCAGTAAGGACCTCTGCTGAGTACAACCTCAAACAATTTTACTTCAAGTCCTTGACGTATTAGCAATAAAGAAATGCTGGGATGCTCAAGTTTGCATCTCCTTTTGCCGTTAGTTAGCGATTCAGATGATCCAGTATGACTGAAATCAGACATGTATTTTGCATTACTACACAAGTCTGAATACCAGATATTAATTTTCAAAAAAATGTGAAGGAAGTGCATTTGAGATGCATTATTTCTACGCTTGCTTTCATTTACACCTGTATAAGATCAACAAATTCGATGATGCACTAGGAAAGATGTGATTATCTTATTATTATTTTTTTAACAGAAGTGCAGAGGGAATCTTAAGGGAAAGATAATCTGCAATTTGTTACCCAGCAGATCTTCACATGGTTTAAAAAAATGAAAATGAGGTATGAAAGTAAAAAGCCACATACTCAACGCAAATGCAGGCAAGTAAACAAACTATTTAAAGCAAACACATTACATCACTCACCAGCAACATTCAAAATCCGGAAAACAAGTGGGCTAACTATTTAATCTGAGAAAGGAATGCACAGCTAGCCTCCCTCTTTTGGAAATATAAAGAATGATAAATTCACTGGTTGCCTGAAAAGAACATATCTCAGGAGCTGTAGAAACACTGATTTCCTTTTTTGCCATTGTCTCTGACAACACGCTCTTTGAATTACACACCTGCCTCCAGCCTTCATTATTTCTGTTTCATTATAATGAAGATTATACTTTTGACTTCCAAGGCTGCTCGCTTTGACAAAGCCCTGCAAAACCTCCCTTTCCTTTGCAATCTGACAGTGCCATAACAAAAACCACAAACAATTCTACCACAAATAGGATGTTTTACCCACAGCACCCCACCCTGCCACCACACAAAAAAGGAGTGCCGTGGAGAATCCAGGTGCCATCACTGCAGGTGCCACCACTGTCACTGATATCAACAGGAGCACTCACATTGGAACATCTCAGTGACCTAAGCAGGGAAGAAACAAGTGGAGGATGTGAGCTGCTCAATTGTAGACAATATTTGCCCTGGTAAAAATGTCCAGAAGTGCTGAATATCCTAAATGGCCACTTTTTAATTCAAATACCCAATTTTGTAATGAAATCCATATGAAAACGTCATTTAATTCCCTCTCACTTTGAGCTGTGTGATAGCCTGTGTGGGGCCTCCCTGTGTGAGTGATGTGGCACGAGCGGTGCTTCCACGCGGCCCCGTGGCAGGCGGTGCTCTCGTGGCGACTCATGGGGACAGAACACCAGCGGTACGGCAAAGGCTGGGCTGTGATTCCCTGTGTGTGCCCACCGCCCTCCGGCCACAGCGAGGCCTGACTGGCACCTGCTGACCACCACAGTGGAGGTGCCCTGGCTGTGCAGGTGCTGGCAGGTGGCACTGATGGCTCTGTGCTGGACACCGAGTGGCACAGCTGGATCTGCACCAGACACCAGGTGGCACAGCTGGTTCTGCACTGGACTCTGGGCAGCATAGCTGGCTTGGCACCGCATGTTGGGCAGCACAGCTGGTTCTACACTGGATGCTGTGTGGCACAGCCGGCTCTGCATCTGCCCCTTCCAGACCTGTCCCAAGGTACCAGGTGCCTGCTCTGTGTGGCCACAGCTGCCGCTGGCACATGCTGAAGGATGGCTGCTAGGCATCAGTGAATTTTCAGTGCTGACCTTCTCATGCTTTTACTCAAGGCTTCTGCTCATACTTGCACTTTCAAACAGCATTTCACCTGAGTTACAATCTCCAGCACCTATGGCTTCAACAAAAAATCAGTAGGGCTGCAGCTGTTTAAAAAGAAAAGCAGCATTCACCCATTTTGTCAGGAACACATTTTACCTGCTGTGATGTGCCACTTGGTTAGACCAAAGAAGGTACCGGGGCAAACCCCCGGGGTTCTTCTGGGCACAGCTTCCAAAGCTTTCGCACATGCCTGCAGTCTTTATTCATTGTGAATTATATAAGTTCCTTTTTTTTTCCTCTTCTTCTGCTGTTTTTTTAATTCAGCTATTCATGCACTCAGACAAATGTTAAAAAATTAAGTTTCTGTAAACACAGTGTTATCTTAATAAGTTCAAATATTATTAGACTATTCCCCAGGGGAAGAAAAGCAATATGTTCCAAAGCAAGTGGCTGTATATTTTGCAGAAGGTGGCTACTCTGAAATTAAGAAATGCAAATGATTCTACAGTTTATGTGCCTCAAAGTAAAAATACTGATATTAAATTTTAAAAAGGTAGCATGAGACATTGCTGCTTACGCCAGAGCATCGGGAGGATGCCAAGGGACCCAGAGCGATCCCGGGTCTGGGGTTTTCAATGGCACAGACTAGTGATCACAGGATGCTGGTGATACTCTCCAGTTACCCCTGGCAACCCTTCTCAACTGTAACGATGCTGCCCCACAATAGCTTTCACTGGGCAGCTTTCTCTTCACTTAGCTGAATGCTCTGGGACCATCTGTGTCGGAAAGCATAAAAGGCCAGCCTGCCTGTGGGCCCGTCACTCTGAACACCACCTCTCTGACCCCGATTAAATACAACTTTCAATCCCTTTTGTCCTCCCTGTTGACTTCTCCTATTAAGGGAGCCCTTTGACAAAGAAAGCGGAAGAGTGGACTAAGTGCCCCCAAGAAAGGTGATGTCTGATACTGCTCAACACAAGGATTAGCAAGCCAATACATAACAAAAGCAAGTTTGGGGGAGGGGTAAAGAGGAAAAGAAAAAAATGGTTTTATACAGGTCTTTGACTAATTCAGTAGGTACACAGTTCAACAAATAGCTATACAAGAGGCCTGCTCCCAAAGAAACAACTACCAGGGAACAATAAATTGAGGAGATACCTTTCAGCATGGCGACACAAGGCCATGACATTGACAGGAGCAGTGGATGTGTCATTTGCTACCTATGGGTTTTTAAACTGCATGTGGTTGTGGGGAGAGGTGCCAAGAACACTCAGGAAGTTACTTTAGGGACAGACCTTTTCCTACAGAAAGGTCTTGCAACATATCCTAACTTGGGTCATTTGAGGTAACTGTAAGGGGAGTGGGCGACAAAAACAGGAACAAGAAAAACAGTGGCTGGAGAAAACCTAAACACTTGCACATCAGAGCTGATGGTTTCCAAAGGCATGTGCTAAAAACTATCTGCTTTTTGGAATATGCTAAATTTCTTTGTCAAAAAGAACACATAAAACTTTGCCACGCAGGCTTGCAGTAGCCATGGGGTATCCTAACGCAGCACAGCCTCTGACACTGAAACTAATAGTGAGCACTGGGGAGTGTCCAAGTGGATCCCAGAGTGCAGAGGCATGGGGGGCAGGAGCAGGGAGAGGAGCAGAGTGCCCTCTGCAGAGGGGACCAGCCTCGGGGACAGCTACAATGATGGATGGACAGGAGAATGGAACCTCGCTGTGCCCCCCAGAGACAGAGAACAACACGTCCCAGGGGCATTTGTCCAAGGTGTGGGGCAGTTGTAATGATGTGGTTATCACAAAGAAAAGTCTGGAAGCACCTGGGTGCAGAAGGTATCTCCACTGAAAAACCTGAGCCAAACAGAACGTACTTCCACAGAGCAAAGCAGCAGGAGGGAGGACTGGGGATTTTATTTCCATGAAAAAAAGATACTGAAACAGTAGAAGCGATCAGAAGAGAGGAAATGTAATAAATGGAAATCCATATACAAAGCAAACCTTAACAGAACCCCAGTGAGTCTGGGGTGTTTTTAATACCAGTAGTAATAAGGCCAGGGATGGAAGCACATCAGGTTGCCCTCATGTCAAAAAAGGCAAATCTACTCAGGCTTCTTGTATGGAATACGCTCACTGTACCATCATAGCACACAATCCCACTTCTAAATAAAGGTTAAAATTGTGCTTGTGTTATGAGACCCAAGGGGTGACCAACAGTGCTGACCATCACCCAGCAGGCAGTGCCTGTAGCTCCAGAGATGGCTCTGGACTCCTCCAGGACAGGCTCTGCAATCCTCCTCAGCCATCAGGCTTTTACTGACAGCTTTATTACCATTAACTATCTGCCTTTTACATGTTCTTTTGAAATTTAATGTTTTATTTGGCACAGTCAATTTAGACTACAGATGCATTTCCTTCTTCCCCTTTTTGTCTTTTTTTTTGAAAGGGGGGCAAAAGACATCAGTAAAGGTCCCAAATGGGTGCCACTGAAAATTAGTATTTCTCTATGGACTCTGGAAAGTAATAGATGGGAACCTGTTTCTAATAGTTTTACTTTCTGTGTTATCTGGAGAAAAACAGATTCATACATACAAAGTGGACTGTTTCAGAAGATAGTGCTGTGAAAAATGAAAGGCTGTTCCAAAGTAAAAAGTGATTATTTCAGAAGAAATGAGAAGCTCCAATGTCAACCCTACTGCCTGAATCAGCAAAAAATCAAAGCTTTGCACAGAATAGGAAATTGGAGATTTTCCCTAAATTTACATTTCTTTCTGCTGAGCACATTTTTGCTTCAACGTGAAAGAACTTCTTAGAGACACTCCTAGTTTCAGACATTGCTTTTTGCTACGGTGTTGTAAAATGCTGCTGCCTGGGACTAGAATTCCATTAGTACAATTGGAAAAATTTATGTATGAATGCTAGATATGAGCCACAACAGCCATGGATAACATCATGTAAATGAAAAAAAAAATTTTTAATGAGATCTCCCCAGTCATATTGACAATTGTCCAACAGAAAACCCAAAGCCAACTAAAAAATAAAAATTGCAGTTTCTGCTGGCAGAATCCATCAGAAACACTGGCAAAATATTTCCATATATATCTTTGATATTCAGTGCACAACTACAATAAATCTCGAAAAAGTAACTCTAGAAATGTCATCCTAAAGCACTGTACTATTACTAAAACCTAAGTGATACATAACATTTGCATTCTATATAGGTATCACCATAATTACATAAGCAAAAAATATAGTTTTGATATTACAATGTACCTAAAAGAGGTTTCTTCTCAAGACTGTCCTCACAATCCTAAGCCTCCAAAAACCTAAATTGCAAAAAGTAAACCTGACTCTGTAAGACATGCAATTTTCAAAAACAAAGTTCAAGAACCGAGGCAACCTCAGCCACCATTATGAACCTAACCTACCCTTTTCTTACAGAAATTGTTTTTTGCTGATAGTCATTCCTGAATTACCTGCTGGGCTTCTGGAAGACACAACAGATCTCATGGGATGTTGCCATGGGGGGCCAGCTGGCTTCTGAATCATATGGGACTGCCTCTGTATGTGAGCCACTGCTCCCCTGCATGAACTAACCCAGCAATCCTTCAGGACAGAGAATACGCTCACATTACACTTTCTTGAATAGATAAGTAATTTACAGAAAATACTGTTGTATGAACTGCTGATTCATCCACAGCAAATACCTACAGCGGAATCTTAAACTACAGGCGTGAAACCTCCTAGGTTTGCCAAGACCTTGTAAAAACTCAATGAACAAACATTTTACAACTCAATCAAAATTAATCTGCTCTGTATTTCCTTCTTTACTTCGGCACCACATATATTAATTGTGTATTATGATCTCCAGATCATGGCCTAGTCTCTTGCATTTCTACTGGACCACAGGTCACCAATGTCTGCAAACCAGATGTCTGCAATCCAAAAGGGAAGCCCCAGGCAAAGAGCAAAGAAGTTACTGCAAGAGATGAGTGGAAGGAACATGCACAAAATAGTCAGAACTATGAAGAATACAGTAGCACTAGAACTGCTAAAAGTGTTCCTGACTGTTGCCATCAGAAGTGTTGCATTTTGTCAGGGAGTGACCTGGCTGGTGTTTTAACTCTAATTAATTCTGCTTTAACCCCACACACAAGCCAGTGTATTCCATCATGCCTAATATAGAAACAAAGAGCATTAAATTCAGCAAACATTTATAAATTGCCACCAAGACATTTTTCTTAGGACTATATATCCATCTTTTTAGACATAATTTATATCCAAACAATATGAATTCAAATAATATAAAACACTCTCTTTAGAGTACTATTTTACAAGTACCGCAGTGGGGTTTCCAAAACCTTGCCAGGAAGGTTTGGGCGAGCGTGAGGTGAAGGGGTAGATTTAGTGGCACAGGACAGTCTTCAGCAGAGAAGTGAAGGGATGTTGCCAGCCCTGTGGTGGCTGCATGGCCACCTCTGGAAGCACTTCTGTGGCTGTGAAGGACACAGAGAGGAGAGCACGTGGCAGGACCACCGGTCCCCTTGCAGCCTCTCATACCATGAAACTCCAATCATCTGCCACACCACGGAGAGCAGGGCTGAGCAAGGAGCATTGTGAGGGGCTTGGAGAGACAGAAAATACTGGAATTGCTGCAAATGAAGGGAGCTCACCTTGAATTTAAATTCAATATTTAAATATTGAATTTGGTATTTAATTCAGTAATTAAATACCTAAGTAATTTGTCCAAAGGCAGAGGAGGATAAGCAGCTTGGGGAAGAGATAGCAGCACTGACCCTTGAGTCACCGAGCTGCAGACCACACAGGGGGACACGTCCACCCCTAAGGCCTCCTGCAGCACCAGTGGTAGGAGCAGACCCTCGCTCTCCTGCGGACGGAGCCACAGCGAAACATCACCAGCAGACAGCTGAGCTTGGTCAAGGCAAAATGGCACTCTGCTGCACGAAGAGGGACAGGAAAGAAACCAAAAACCAACCCCAAAACCCAGTTGCGTCTTCAGCCCACGATATCTGAGCCTAGTGAGCAGGACTCCTCCACCTTCTTGTCTTCCAGCCTCGGACACTCCAAGTACTCTTTCCCAATCTGTTCAGCTGAGCTGACTTGTCACTGCCTGCTCCAGAATGAACTCATCCAGGGCCAAGCCACAAACCATGTCTCACAGAATGGCCATGGTGCTTGGAAAACTGTGACAAGTACAGAGGCTTCGTCACACACAACACATTCCAGCAGTGTGGCTGCCAGTGCACCAGGGTCCAGATTTCCAGGATTAGGCAACAACAGACATGACAGTTATCTTCATGGATGAAAATTTCCTTTTTCAATTGAATTTTCATACACTTTAGGTCTCTGCATGAGAAGGATATCTGACAGGAATTTGCTTCCATGACACATGTGTCACATCAGGCGGGAGAGGGACAGAAGTGTTACCTGTGATCTGGCTGGGGACAACGATGGACTGAGCAGGACAGCCTGAACAAGCATGTGCAAAGCTCACACTCAGTATGCTTTTCCATCCACCTTTTTTAAAGGTAAGGCTGCTCAAGCCTCCCAGCAAGAACCAACGGTGCCACCTGTGCCATCAGTCACAAAACCGCTGATCCCGGTACTTCACAGCTGATGCTGTTTGTTGCTGTGTCCCCACAGCAGATTTATCTCTGTGCCCTTTATTCCCACTTACTCTTATCATGACACACGGTGGAAAGAAAAGACACTGGTGTAACATAATTCAGACATTTTAAACTTTTCTCTCAACTGTTTCTGAAACATATCAGTTCCATTCAGGCTTAGAAAAGGAGCTTCAGTATGGGGTGAGGCGTGTCTTTTGTGAGCCCCCTGTCTGCTCCCCGTGGCCTCGTAAACAAGCTGCTTTCTTTAGAAATACAGCAGACCTCCAATTTAAATTTATGGAAAGGCTGAACCAGAGGAGCCCACACTCAAATAATTTTAATAACCTATTAAGTTGCGACTTCAGATTCATTTTATAACTGTGTTCCTCAGGGAACAGCACTATCAGGATAAAGATAGAGTTTTTTTTCTTTTAAAGATAAATAGCATCATTAATCTGCAACATTTCTTTTCTATTATCTTTCAAAATGAGGAGTTATTTTGTTCTGATCTTGAGGTAATTAGCCTTCATTCACTAGCCAGAAAATGTCTGTGTTCTGAAAATTAAAAATGTGTCATTAAGTGGAATTTACCATAATGTCATTTATCTTTATATAGTTCATCAGTGACAGCAATGGGCCTGGGAATCCATCAGCTTTTACCGAGGAAGCATTAAAACAAATTGAAAAACAGAATAATCCCAGGCACTCTTTAACACAGTCAAAGCCATTTGGGTAATTAAATAGTGGTATTTAAAGTTTTAATTTAGATTTTCCCCTCTGTTCATCAGCAGTCAAATGAGATGTTCATATTCATAACTGTTTGTAATAAAGGGTTTCATAAAGCAAACAGAATATCAATGCTGTTAAAATTAAAGAGAACACAGAGAAACCTTTCAAGTACAAACAGGGAAGTTCATTCCTGCTGTACCTTATTTTCTGTGGATACATTGGGAATAAACCCTCGCTGTACCTGGCTTACTCTTCATACTAATAATGCCCAAATTCTGTGATGTCTGTGCTCCTGGGGGTCACAGCCACCTTCTTTCACATTCCTTGTCTTTGGGTGTTTTGTTACCGTTTGCCTCCCATTTCCATTGTTTTCCAAATGTTTGCATATTAATCTCAAACATCTTTTATCTTGTATATTCAGCTCTGGAGAGTGGATTGTTCTGCTGTGTTCCTAGAGTTACTGCAACGACACGACGTGTGCCCGGGAAACCCATATGCGGTATAAATAATGCTAAAAATAATTATTTAGGAATGCAAACATAATCTATAAAAGCTTTCTAGCGTGCTCTTGCTAGGTAATATTAGTCCCTCCATCAGCTTTTGTCAAAATCAAACTAGAGAGAAAAAATTAAGGAGTTCTTTATGAAAACAGTTTCAACTGAAATAAGTCTGAAAAACGACACCTTCAGCACATGTACATCCTCACCAAAACTCTATTGGCTGGGATGCAGTTATTTAAAATAGGGGAAAACATTCACCTATGCTCTCTTCCAAGTGCAGCTAGACCTACATTAGACTAAAACTGTTGATAATTTACTGTGCAACTTTTGTTCTCTTGTTTAATGTGGTAAAAAATGCCACAGGCTTTTAACGTGTTTTCAAATGAAAAGTCTAATATTTTTTCTTTGCTTTCTTTTAACTAAAGCATTAAACCCCCAAATTACGACTCCATCTGCAAGGTTACGGGGACTTAGACAGACATTTTCCACAGAACCGCCTGAGATGTTCTATTTTTTGATCCCAGAGCAGCGGGCTATATATGAAGCAATAAAAGAGGCTCATATATAGCACCAGAAAGAGCCATCAGGAACCTGAGTGCCTTTGCAACTTTTCAGGTATGGAGTGGAACAACTCAGCATAGTATAAATCATGTACAATGTGAAATCAGCACAAGCTTTACAGCTCAGTAAATAACAAGACACTGATGATAAACTGATGATAATCTGTTTTTATGAACACTGTTTCAGCAATGTTTAGGTTTTGAGTTTTTTTAAATATAATTTTATTTTATTTTATTTTGAAATTTAACCAGATGCTTTTGAGCCAGTGCTATACCTTGGCCTCCACTGAACCATGGTCATAACTGCTGTGGAGATAAAACTGAACCCCAGAGGTGACAAGATCGAGTCATACATGAACACAACCTGCACTACCTGCCAGGATTAACTGATTTGGACTGCTTTTTAAAATTAAAATTGGGTTATCAAAAGCTTAACATGGACAATTTTTAAAGGCATATGTGGAAAGAAATAGACAAGAGGGTGCAAAATTCTGCCCGCTATGTAGCACCAAAATAATTTTAAAAAGAAGTGCCTGGAGATATTCCCTCTCAGTGGGCAGAAACCCCTCTGCCTGCCAGGGGAAGCTGGAAAGGAGCAGAGTCTGTCCATCCTACACCTGCCAGGACAGCCAACCAGGATACACTTCTATGAGGAAAATTGAGGAATCTGAGCGTTTCCAACAACTCCAGCAAAGCAGCATCTGTAGCGTCACCCAGGTGAGCTAACGGCAACAGGCAGCACAGAGAAAACAAATGCAAAAATGTTCTTTAAAACGGTCTTCATACCGCAATTCTCAGTGGCAAAATACAACTGGCAGGTTCAAGTGTGCCCCTTGCCCCTCAAACCACCAGCTACCTATTGGGGCAGCAAAAATAGCTCGGCTTTCGGTAATGTGAAGTCTATTCTTGTAATGTTTAACTTCACTTCCTGTGTCTTTGTGTTGCTCAAGGAAGTGAAACTCATGCATTGCATGTTTGTATTACTCCCCCTTATAGCAGACCTGCAGACAATGTCTGCAGTGGTCTGGAGCGATAAGAGCTGCCTTCAGGACACAGATTCTCCTGGGGATTAGGCAGCACCATCTGGGGCCTTGCGCTGATCTGCAGCAGCTGCATCCTAAACATCGGTGCAGGGTGAAAGTGGGTGCTGGTCCTGGAGTGTTTACCAAGTTGCTGCAACTCAGTTTCAATTACAGTTTGCAGCCTTTTGAGAAAAAAAGGGAGAATAAATAGCAGTGACTCCCCTTCTTGTGAGAGAAGTGCCAGTGGATGCTCGCTGCAGCTCTGTGACCCTCTGTACCGTTCTCTGCCCCCAAGAAAACCCCACATCATGAGGGACATGGTGAGCTGGAGTGGTGCAAAATCTTCAAAAAAACCAGGACATGGCCAGCAGAACTGGTGCTTTCAGTACACTTGCCTCCTGGCATTCATTGAAAAAGAAAACATCCAAATATCTAAAACGGGTAAAACAAATACTTCGAGGGGCTGCAAGTTTAGGTACCCCAAATGTAGTGTTTCCCTGCAGGTAAGGAATCAAAGGTAGCTGCCAAATGCACCTAACTTGAGGCAGATCACAGTCCTGAAAGGATTTCTTTCTCGGCACCAAGAAGGAATGAGGGAGCTGGCAAATCCTGAGCACATGGGTTATCTGCTGTGTTGGCCAAGAGAGCCCTTGCCTAGATATTTTTGGCACTTTTTTCTTTATCCACTCTTTTCTTCCTTCACTGATGCTCTGCTGCAGCTGCACCTTGCTTTGTAATTATATTAAGCAAACCCCAGGGCACTGCCTAAGAACAATAAATCTCATTAAAACAACTGCATTGATTTTTTTTAGGAAGTACTTCTGATGAAAAATCTATTAAAAAGACATGGAACAAAACAATGAGCAGGAACAAGGAAAAATTTTGGTATGATCTCCAGGCATGCCTTTCAAAGTTGTTACTTCAGCAATGCTAAGATAGCTTTGAATTTAGGTCAGAAGTATCCATTATTGATGTTTTCCTGAACTCAGCTGCAAATCTTCACCACGTCCTGTACTGAGGACCAGGAGATGGGATGGCAAAGCCACCAAGACAAATTGGCCAAAGCCAGGACTGACTGGCCAGTCAGCAGAAAATAATAAAATACCCATCCTGATGTCGGAGCCAAGCATGCAACCACCCCACAAATGTCCTACGCAGATGCCAGGTAATTCCTGGCGTGACATTTTAGGGGTGGCCCTGAACACCCCAGCAATGCTGAGGAGATGCTGGGTGCTTCAGTGATGGATGCTCAGCACCGCCCAGCTGGTGCTGGCACACAGGTGCTGGGAACTACATTTCTACATCCATATTAAACTTTTAAATAAAGCCACGTCTAACTGCAAGACTGATTTTAGACCCTTTTTTCTTCTTCTTTTTTTTTTTTTTTAAATTAAAACAAACTATGGATTTTTGACATTGCAGCTGCCAAGAGGATCATCCCATCTACCGTTTTCCTACCCAAAGCAAAGGTACCACGCGTTGTCCGGGAAATGTGACTGAAGGAAATGTGACTGAAGGAAGAACCAACCTGTACCTCTTCCCCACGGGCCCGGAGCCACGATCGAATGCAAAGCACACAGGGCCTGAGGCAGGATGGAACCCTCTGGCTGGTGCAGGGCAGCCCCATAGCAGCTGCCAATGGTGTCCCTGAGCTCCCCTGTGGTGCTGCCAACTTTTGCCCCCCCCACCCCAGGTCATTCTGCCCTTGCAGCAGTTCCCGCAGTGCGGCTCGCTGGACCGGGGCCAGGATGATCAGCACTGAGGCCACCAGAGGGGAGGAACTCACAAACCACCTGCCCTCATGGCCGGTGGATCTCATGGCCCCCACAGCTCCTCAAGCGTCTTCTGAGCCCACCAAGAATCTCGTGTCACAATAATGACACGGAGCCTGCCCAGAATTTTGTTCCAAACACCATTTCCAGTGGACACCGCTGGTGTCTTGCACTGAACTAACAACAAAAACTCTTCACTGATCCTCTTCACACACTCATATTACACAGCCCTTCCATCACCCTCCCACTGTCTCTGAGGCCTCGTTTAACAGCAGCAATTAAAAAGTATTTGAGGCTGCCACAAAGTGTCACAACTATCCTATTTGAATGCATTTGCAATGTTTAGTTTTGTGTAATGACAGCATTTAACATCATAAATACGGACGCAATTTTAAACACCTGAAAATCAGGTTCCAGATTCAAGAAAAGCTGATGTGCACAATACCCTTTGCTGATGGTAAACCAAAAATAATTGCATTTCTGCAGCCAATAACCCATATGTCTTTAACTTTTTACCTGTCCTACTCTAGCCAGATAACCTGTTAATATGCCAAGTTAATCATACTTCTGATGTACAACCATAGCTCAAAAAGATCTGCTACTTTTGCACTACTATAACGAAGATTTTATATTTGACAGGTAGATACTAAACAACTGAGTTGAGATTCTCTTGTGCGAGCAACACACAAGGTTTGGGAGAATAAGAACCAGCACATTCAGTGGCAGCTCCCAGTCCATATTCTGCTCTGTTCTGGCCCAAACAGACTCATTTTAAAAGCATTTTCACTTACCATTGCTGATGGACCATGATTTTGCAGGCAAACTGCTGACTATGTCACATTTATGCTACTGATAAACACTTTTGTTAGTTTATTTTCAACAATTTCCTCCCTTCTCGCGTACCACTTCACAAGAATAAAAGCAGAACAGGTAGAGCTGAAGAGCTCGCCACTGGGTTTCAGCACCAAACACTTCAGCACTGAAGATACGCTGCACTTTCTAATGTGTCATCATAGAATCACAAAATCACAGAATATTCCAAGTTGGAAGGCACCCACAAGGATCACTGAGTCCTCACTCTGCACAGGACAGCCTCAGGAATCCCACCATGTGCCTGAGAGCATTGCCCAGATGCTCCTTGAGCTCTGTTTTTGTATTGTCTGTGACTTTAAACATTTTTCTAAAACATGAAATACAAAAGGTCTCCCCTGACCAAGTGACAGGCACCTGGGGTTTGTTACTCCCTAGACAGACCGTGGGCACACTCAGGGACATCGTCAGCCTCAGGCCCTAGGGATCAGCGGCTTTGCCTCCAGCCGCCGACGGTGTTCCCCCAGGAACCCCGAGGCCCCGGCATCCCCCTGCTCCTGTCCCTCTCTTTGCCACAGCCCACGGACAGGAGTCTGCTGGCCCCCTCGGGGTCCAGCACTGCAGGGGAGGCACCCTGGGCAGCCAGACCCGCTGCTGTCTGTGGGTTTGAATGCCCCCCTCAGACACTCCCAAGGGCAATGAAGATGTGTCGGAATTTTGCTGGAAAGAGTTTGAGCAGCCAGTAAACAAATGGTTCCCTGCTGCGTTCCTAAGAGAGACAGCAGCGCCGTACAGTGAGACCAAGAATATGCTTGGGGAGTTAAAAAAAACCAAACCAACAAAAAAACCCCCAAGCATGACAGCTTTAACAGGAGTGAAAGGCAAGACACAGGAGGTACAGGAAGCTTTGGACATTATTTTACCAGTCTATGGCTCTAAGTAGACAATTATATGCTCAAATGTTAAGATTCCCTAAGCTGGCTTAGCAGTCTCCATAAAATAGTTAGAAGGACCTGTTTTACAAGAAGATTGTCCATTTAGAAATTGAAGCATAAAGGGAACAGAAGCACAAAAACAGAGTTCTGCGGAAAGCGATGATTCTTCTTAAAATAAGAAAATACAAGGAGTTGGCTTTTTTCCCAGATGAAAACAAGTTTATCAAGATAATTATTAAAATAAATTTTCTAAATAAAGTTGTAATTCCTTAAAATTGCCTGTTATGCTAAAAAAAAAAAAAAAGAAAAAGAGAAAAAAAAGGCTAAGTAGGGCTTCCCATGACTAAATGGATTAATTCTTTAGTACCACACAATTACTGCTCTCTACACAGTTTCAGTGAACATCTAAATAAACACCCAAAGCTTATTTCACACAAAGAAAAGACCCATTCTAAGGAATAACCCAAATGCTAAAAAGTTGACATTTTGTATAAAAAATAAAGAAAAGCTGTACAGGAGGACGGGAGAAAGAAAAGGACATTTTAGGTAGGTTTGTGGGGTGACATTCACCGACAGACAGATCTTTGTTGGAGCTGCACTGCTCACATGCCTGCTGTGTTCCTGGATGTCTTTCTCCAAGTGATATTTCCTGATGCCAGGCAGGAGCTTAGCTCAGCCCCTCGGAGCGATGAAAGGCCGTGGCCGAGCAGCGCGCGGCTCGGAGCAGGACGGGCGACCCTGCGAGGCCCTGCAGGGATGGGGAGAGCAAGTGGCCACTCCACGGGTCCATCGATGCTGCAAGCACCTGGACAGTGGGGCTGCTGGCAGATGGACCCTCATCCCTGCTGAGGGGTGGCATGACGGCCCGCTTCTGCCACCACAAACACAAATGCTCTCCATCACATTTTGGTGCAGAAATGGCTCTGATTTCATTCTTTGCAAGGCAGGCATTTGACATCTGGTGCTTTTGACAAATACATTACACAGTGGTTTTTTAAACAAAGGAAAAGCTCGGGCACTAGAAACCATTCTGGCTTCTGGAAGAACAGGAAAGGTTATCCCCAGCTTCCGAATTTCTCTAATTTCTTCTGGTTCACAAAGAGGCCTGGTTCTGCTTCTCTTCTCTGTTTGAAGGGCAGCAACCAGCTCTCGGTGCAGGCCAAGCCCTGGGGATCACTACTTCCTGGCTCATCATAACTTACAGTGGATTAATGTTGAAACTCTGTTTTCTCTTTCAGAAGACACAGCTTGTCATCAACACAGAAATTCTTGACTCTCATCCATCTTTCTAAAATAATCTGTGTTTCAGTAGACCGACCAGCAGCCCTTTCATGATTGCTCCGTGCAGACTTAAACAGGGGAAAAATCAGCACTGTGTCTCAAAATTGGTGTAAATTTAAATTACAGCCTTTGAGGGTGTAATGCCTGATCAATTGTTATGAAAATATAATGATGACAGAATGTGGACACAAGTCATATTTGTCTTGTTACCATGGAATTTTAACAGTTTGACAACCAGGTTCAGTCCAGCACACAGCTGTTATCAGGCAAAGGTGTGTCACTACAATCTATGCGACACAGCAGAACCACCAGAGGGATGCAAGGTTTCCCTTTCTGTTACCCAACACAACACTGCAGCATCACCTCGTCTCCCCTACTTGCTGCCAGTGACTGTGACTCATCACAAAGTAAATGTCCTCAGGATTTTGTTAAGGACAACAAATGCCTGGAAAGAGCACGTGGCATGTTGGACATCTCTGACCAGTCACAGGAAAGAGGGGCACAGCTTCCTGCATCCAGCCAGAAACAACAGAGACCCAAAATCAGGTCTATTGGAAAGTGCCCTTTTTGGGGCAGGGTCAGTGACATTCTGAGTCCCAGGTAAAATTAGATTCTGCAGAGGCTTATTTCTGCGTGATATTTTAAGGTTAAAAAGCAAACTAAAAGAATGTATTTTAGAAAGCATGGGACGATAAAGGAATGCCTAGCAGCATTTTGCTCTGAGGAAAGGTGCAAAGTCCAAGTCCACTTGAGTTGGACTAAGGTTTTAATACCCATTAAAAGTACTACAGTGTCTGTCACAGCACCCTATGCTTTCAGTGGTTGTTCTGACATTTCTGGGTATTTGCTTTTCTTGTACCTCCAGACTGTAAAGGAGAAATTACCTATTCCCAAACCATTTACCGTAGAGTTTTGTATACCACAAGATGGTTATAAAGAATTTTAACTCCTCAGGTTCAAGAAAAAATACCATCCTTTCTCTGGCTAACATGGCACTTTCTAGGTTGCTTTTTAAAACACATTCTCAAGCACAGCAGTTTGCTGACATGGAAATACAAACACCCTCCATATGTAATAGAAATTTTCCTCAAACCAGGACCACCTCATCCTTCAAAGTAAGATGGTGAGTCCATTGGATTACTGTTGCACAGTGCTTACAGAGAGTTCCATTAATGCTGATACAAGAAACGAAAGTCCTGCAGATCAGCACGTGTTGCTTGTTGTTGTATGTTGAAGGCAAGTGCTGGGTTCTGCGAGCTGTGCTTAACGTGTATGCAACACCATAAAGATTAAACAGCATAATGTTATAAATCCTATTACAGTATATAATCTCTAAATTACATTCAAGTGGATAAAAAAATACACAGCTTTCTAATGAACTTTACATTTTCACAACACCATTTATGCTGTGCAGAAGAATTCCACTACTTTGGATAAAAAGCTGATGAAAATCCATTTCCTGTAGCTATTACACACATCATATGCTCTTTGTCCTGGGAATCCATTCCCCTGGAAATGTTGGCCTCAGATAGGGTGAGTTCCTCATCCACCTCCTTTTTACTGTCTCCGGGCTCTCACATTCACCTGGCATGGCAGCAAGGAGTACAGAGGAGGTGGCTGCTCTGATGGGCACTAAACAAAGCCACACGGCCCCACCAGTGCTCCTTCCCCACCCCTTTGTGGGAGGTACTGGCCGCACCAGGCACCTCAAGGATGGCAAGGGGCGGCCAAGTGTCCACCATCACCAGCACTGCCTGCCTGGCCCCATCCCGGCTGGATTCAGCCTTCCAAGGGACAATGGTCCGTCATTGTGGACCAGCCAACACCAGGGCTGAGCACAGCACTATTGTGTGAAAAGGGGAAAAAAACCTAAGTTTGTCATGGTCACTCAACATCGGGGAAGCTGGAGCTCCAGAAATATCTTTTTTTTTGCTATGGATGAATGAGTCCTCCCAACGTCCTATAAATAACATGGAAACTGATGAAAACCTGCGGAGCCCTTAAAGCCCTGTTAGTGTCTCCTGGGCAGGTTTTTAAGGTAGCAGGTTGTAACGCTGCAACTTTCTGACCAACAGCAGAAAAGGTGTAATTTTGTCTAAAGAACCATGTTTACCAAATCCCATCAACTTTTTGGGATAGTTTCACACTGACTGAGCAAACAAACCTTAAGCAGTAAAAATCAGCAATTCTGGATATAGTATATATGTAGGGGATCTCATGTTGCTTCATGAGCAAGGAATTGTAAAATCCTACCAAAGTTACTTTTACTAGTAAAATTGTTTTAAAAAAAGGTAAATAAAATTGCTTTCAAACAGATGGTAAGACTGCAATCACTTTTCTAGTTGTCAACACACATTAGTATCGGTAAGAACAGGAGTATCTAAGGCAAACTGCAAGAGGAAAACATCCCCTTGCCACATCCAAACTGCAAAACAACAGAAGGCTATACACAGCAATCTACAGCTACCTGCTATTGCAGTACATCCCTGCTTACCTTGGATGTTCAGGTAAGCACGTTCAGCTAAAGACATTCAAACTACGTAAACATTTACTGTAATACTACGGATGTGGATTAAAAAAAATGGCACCACAAAAACAAATCAATGGAAAAGCACTTGGTAAGTGACATTTTAACAAGGCCTATCATAACTGAGTTACGCAGCCATGAATCGTGTTCCCCTCGCCCTCTACACTGTAATTCAGGGTATAAAATCAGTGTATAAATTCCCATCATCACAGCTCTGAAGAGTTTGAAAGACCTGGCATCGTTGTGTCTGCAAGGAGGTGATTGGAATGTGAGAGTTAACAAATTCATCTCAGACTCCTTAACTCCACAGGTTTGAGATTTTAATTTTTTTTCTGAGAGGCCAAGGAATTCTGCATTTCTCCACAGAAAGTGCAATTTTGCTGCTGCCAGACTTTTATCATGCTTTGTCCCCAGGTAGCTGCCTCCATCCTGCCCACATGGAGGATATTGTGAATGCCCTGGCAGTAACACACAGAGCTGGGCACCACGACATGAGGGACTGATGCTGCAAACCCCAGCCTCCTCTTCCAGCAAGCCAAGGGCTTTAACGTGGCTGCTAGGCTCCGGGAATGGGGAGGTAAGCAGAGTCACGAGCTGCAAAGAGCCTCTCTAACCTGCTGATGGGACCACTAGGACTTGGAGTGGACAGCATGGGCACAGTCCAGACCAGGCACCGACTGGAACTGCGTCTAGTTGGACTGCCAGCTGCTGCTCCTGCCTGGCCCTTCTCCCCCAGCCTCTCTGCAGCAGGACAGGCAGGTGACAGAACTCAGTGCCACACAGGCTTTAAGGCACTATTTTGACCTGCTCACCTGAGGATGGGCTCTGCAACACAACCAAACCATTGTCTTGGCACGCTGGATCTGATCCTCCAGCTGGAGTCAAAGGTGGGACAAGAAGGGCATGGAAAAGGTGAGGGAAGGAAATAGAGATGGGGAAAGCGAGTCTGGGATTTCCTGAGAGGCTCGGGATGGAGCCAAACCAGGCAAGAGGCACAGCCATGTGGACATCTCCCAGCAGAATGACAACACTGATATGTCATGGTCCAACTGCCAGTGCAATGGCTACAGAGCTTTGCGGTGCGACTAAGAGACAGGGGGATCAACTTTTGACTCTGACTGTTTATATGGTGAACCTCAGCTTTTTAACCTCCAAGTCCGATTTTTTGGTTCTGTGACCGGTCAAATAACTGTGCATTCCACACACTTTTGCCTACTAGCTACCCTAACAATAATCAGAGGTAAGACCATGAAAATACTTTTGCAGGTCTGCTTTGCCTTTTTTCTCTTTTATAGTTAACTCTTCTTGGCAGTTTTATGTAGCACATAGCTAGATTCCAGCTCCTTGAAAGAATTAAAAGCGAGGACCTCCGCAGAGCATTTCTTCTTTGTGGCATGAAGAGGCTCAGGCTTCCATAAAAATGGGTGGTAATCATATTTTCCAATTATCCTTAGAGAGATGGCATTTCACAGTACCCACAGACAACTTCAGCTGCTGGGTGCAGCTGCAATGACAGAATCCTCACCTGAAGAACAACCTGTTGTTGTGCCCAATCACAGCTGTGACCCAGGTCTGGAGGGCTCTGACATGAGTGGCAGATTCAGGGATAACAGAAACGTGGAATCATGGAATAAATTGGGTTGGGAGGGACCTTAAAGTCCATCTAATCCAACCTCCCCATCATGGGCATGGACACCTTCTTTCAAACTAGACCAGCTTGCTCCATGCCCCATCCAACCTGGCCTTGAATGCTTTCAGGGATGGGGCAGAGCCATAAGCACAAAGGAATGAGATTCCCACTCAAAGACAGCTACTGCTTTTTCCTAGCACTGACTGAAAAAGAAAGTACATGCATTTCAAAAGCCAACAACTGAACCACAGATACTAGACAGAAGCACCAGTTATGGNGTCCATCTAATCCAACCTCCCCATCATGGGCATGGACACCTTCTTTCAAACTAGACCAGCTTGCTCCATGACCCATCCAACCTGGCCTTGAATGCTTTCAGGGATGGGGCAGAGCCATAAGCACAAAGGAATGAGATTCCCACTCAAAGACAGCTACTGCTTTTTCCTAGCACTGACTGAAAAAGAAAGTACATGCATTTCAAAAGCCAACAACTGAACCACAGATACTAGACAGAAGCACCAGTTATGGACTGCATGAGGCTGCTTTATGTTTTAATGTCACCC
The DNA here is from genome assembly GCA_013397865.1 of Struthidea cinerea. Taxonomy (NCBI): domain Eukaryota; kingdom Metazoa; phylum Chordata; class Aves; order Passeriformes; family Corcoracidae; genus Struthidea; species Struthidea cinerea. Next base: position 76,444 of record VZTI01003811.1, read on the forward strand.
TGTAAAATTAAAGCATTATTATAAAAATCTAGTCCAATGGCAAATTTTGAAGTTTTTTCCTTCAGTGTTCAGTACACAATGTACAACACAGATGTACTTGTTTAACTTTGACTTTATGACTTATGCAGAGCGTCAGCTATTATTCCACTGCAAGTCTCCTTAAATAAACTTTTCTGAGGCATGGTGAAAATGGAGGTGGTGGATTAGCGGGCAGCGAAAGATGAGGTCATCTAGGCCCATTGAGGCTGTGTTTTGAGACCAACAATAGCGCAACTCCAGCAAATCCTCTGAAGTACACCCCCTTGTTTTCCACGCAGCCTGGATTAGTCTTGAGCTTCTAGATCTGAAAATACAATAACCCTTTCACTCATATATAATAAAGAGAAATAGACTATACTAAAAACCCCCAAACCTAACAGGTTTATTTACATGCCCAGCACATAGAACTCCTCTGTATTTACAATACAGAGAGCAAAACAATACAAAACAAATGGCAATTCAAAAAGAAAGCGTCTTTTTCCAAACTGGACGTGATTTGCTATGTTCACAGAGGTGCCCAGTAAGAGACATTCATGTCTGCAGCTGACAAACACAGAAGCCTCTGGAGGTATCAAGGCTGTATCTTAACAAACCTATATATTCAGGGGAATTATATAATAGTATAAGAATAAACAAATTCATGTGTGTAATTATATACACCAAAAATTCCTGAAAACATGCCACAGGAAAAGCTGAACACCAAGGGCTGCTCTCCTAATTCAGGGTTATATTTGTCTGAAAGTGAGGTGTGTTTGAGGGAGATGCCGCAGCTGGGAAGGGATAATTGTTTTTGATGCCAACTTCAGTGACAGGAGAATCAAGCTGGTAATAGACTAATTTTTATATGTGTATTTGACAATTTAAAACCAACAGAAAAGAACTGAACTTATGACGTGGGTTTTCCAATGTGTTACAGCAGCGGGAAAAAAAAGTAACTCCACAGGTAACCTGTGTATCACATCTGGTTTGTGAGGAAGGACCAGAGGCTCCACTTGACACAGACAATTACGTGGGGAGGGCACTGCCAGCCACACACAGACACGGACATCAGAGTTTTAGTTCCTTTGCGGAGCTTTGTCACTTTATGCTGTGGGAACAATGTAATGGGGTCTTGAAAGGCTGGGAATACCCAGGCTCAGAAAGAATACATGGGAAAAAAATGCATTACTGCTTAGCCTGGGACAAAAACCAGGCATGAACACGAGGAAAGCGTGGATCACCGCTGTATTTACTTTCTTCAGCAGCAGCCTTAGCTGTAAGCTGCACAGCAAACCCACCATGATTTGGAATCAAGCCACGGCAAAGCAGCTGAGAACTGAGAGCTGCAGGCCCTGTCCCTGGATGCTGCATCAGCGTGACCCAGGTGTGCACATCTCCATTTCAGTTAAAGACAAGGCAAAAATTTTACAGCATTTTCCTCAGCTACCTTAATATGAATTGATTTTAAACACAGCTTGATCTCTCACAGAAATAATTTTTTTTTCATAGCTTCAGGAGAGGAGTGAGACGAAGAGACTGTAGATCTTTCTATAACATCTAATTTCTGGATTAAAAAAAACAAACCTGGAGAAACCAGTAGGAACACAGGGACACAACCCCGTGCAGGGGTGGGCACACCTTTGCAACAGGCTGCAGAACAGCTCCCCAGCATCGGCCGTGCTGTCCCGACCCCTGTTTTCCACCCTGCTCATCCATCACATTTACAGGGAGCTGTGATTGTTCCCACCCTTTGGGGTGCAGCTGGCAACTCCCAGGATTGCTCACGGCAAGCAAGAGCATGAGCCTTCACAGAAGCGCTGGGAGGGAGCGGGGCTGGCATGGTGTGTGGCCGTGGCACCCCTGTGGGCTCACTGAAGAGCGGGCACGGAGCAGGGGGCAGAGTGGGGGCTGCTGATGATGGCTGGGGCTGGCTGATGGTTGATGGCAGCCAGGACCAGTTGATGTCCTTTGTGGACTGGCTGATGGTGGCCAGGGATCAGCAGCTGTGGTGCTCCCATACAGCAGGATGGAATAGCTCAGGGGAGGCACCTCCCTGCGTTGGGGTTTGCACCCAGCGCCCAGCCAGTGCTCCCGCAGACCCCTCAGCTGGCTCGGAATGCTGCTGGGATTACCACTCTTCCAGCCGGGGGGAGCCTCCCTGGTTAGGCTCAATGGCTTAAACAAGCCGTCAGTCCAGGAGGAGCAGCTGCGGGACTGCCTGCGTGTCGGACACCCGCCACATCCCGCCATGCCCCAGCCAGGAGCCTCCCCTCAACACGATCAAAATAAACACTGGAAGTGGAAAATCTGGGAAATCTGTTCTCTTCGGCAAGGCACTTATCGCTCAGGAGTGAATTTCTCCCGTGCGTGCCAAGGAGGAAAGCCTTTTTCTATGCTGCTGGCAAAACTGTCAATCATCTTGATGAGCAGCAAATAAATGAATGCCCAATGATGGGATTCTATATTATCCTTAAAAAAGAAATCCATCAAATAAACATCAACAGGTAAATGTTTATACTCGACAGCCATCAATTTCAGCTATCCATGCAAAGAGACAGGTGAGCTGGACTGGTAAACCTCGAAATTAGAGAGGTATTAATCATCTGCTCCCAGCCAATATAAACAGATGTTATTTTTAAACAGGCAAAATCATCTTTTCCTCTGAAATTTATTTGCAACAGATAATGTTCTGTTACATTTTTAATCAAGCAGATGAAGTTACATTTAAATTGAAAATCTGCTGCACTCAACTAATCAGGCAAGTAAAATTCTGAGATGATTGAACAGCAGCACAGAGCACACCATTACAGCAGGTAAATTGTGAAATTTACCTGTCACACCACACGGCTCATTGTTCAGCCATTGCGCCTGCAAGGGAGGAGCACAGAAATAAGACAAAAAAAGGAAAGACATGTTCAACATATTCATAAATCCATCATATTTTAGGAACACACCATTAACAGTGACAGGGAAGAAAAATAAGCTCCACCTCTTTCCTACAAAAATGCCAATAAAGATTTACACAGGTTACTCCTATCTGCTTCATGCTCGTCTAAGTCGCATGTCCGGATACGCTGAGATCAAGACACAGCATGAAAACCCTCTTGTATTTCTCCCATGATAAAATAACAGGCAAGACCACCAAAAAATCCGAAATATCTTAGGGAAGAAACAGTGTGATTTTATGTCAGTCCATTTTCCAGCTCTCACAGACATGCTGTACCCCACCACCCAACTTCTCCACACCTCGGCTCACCACTACAACACTGGGACCAGTGTCCGGATCCAGGGTTTCACTGATAATACGCTTATTTGTGCAAACACTGCTGTAGTAAAAGCAGCACTTGTCTACACAGAAATACAGATTTCAGCTCCTACCCTTGACAGGGACACCCTAAAATATTTTCTTACATGGAAGTGTCAGAAATGGGCATCTTTTATCTTAATTTTAAAATGAGATCTATATAGTCTTCTGCATGGCATTGATAAATTATGCATGTCTATTTTTTTTTTTTACATTACAATGAACACAAACTGACAGCAGACATCTGGAGGACTGTCAACTATTAAAGCTCTAAGCTCCTATGCCTTTTTGCACCCCTGTGCTGTCCTCTGCACCCAAACCCCATGTGCCACATATTAAGATTATTAAGATTAATTTCTCCTTTATTAATTTCTTTTTTTCTCTAGGAATTCAATAAGTGGTGTTATTTTCATATGTTACTGCATTTGTTAAACAATTATTCCCATAAGAACAAAAAGTTTAATGGTTACTTTAGCATGGTGTATCTGTGCTTATAGTTAAGGAAAGCCAACGTTGGTTTAAAAAATACAGTTGTTTTACATTACTATGTTTTAAACACTACAATAGTTGGGACACTGCAGCAGCTTTTTAACAATCATAAATACTGAAAGTCCTGTGGTTCACACCTGGCCCACTGTGGTGCTGCACTCACCTACACAGAGCCTGTGCTCCTGTCACCACCACACCGCGGCCGGGTCTTGACTCCTTGCGCCATGAGCTCCAGCCACAACAATCACACAATCACACACTGGTTTGGGTACGGAGAGACCTCAAATCTGATCCAGATGCACCCCCTGCCATGGGCAGGAACACCTTGCACCATCCCAGGTTGCTCCAAGCCCTGTCCAGCCTGGCCTTGGGCACTTCCAGGGATCCAGCTGCTCTGGCCAACCTGTGGCAGTGCCTTACCATACTGACAGGGAAGAATTTCTTCCTGATATCCCATCTAATCCAGCCCTCTGTCAGTGTGAAGCCATTTCACCTTGTACTGCCACTCCAGGTCCTCGTACAAAGTGTCTCTCCAGCTCTTCTGGAGCCCCTCCATATCAATATAGTCAAAGGAGCACAGTATTTACATATCTTTCAAGTGTTGCTGCAAAGATGGTAAAAATATGATTTGTCTTAAGTGAGGAAAGTAGCTCTTCGCTGGCCAGGAGAAAAGGTTCTGTCCAAATCTTGAAAAGAACTCTGCTTATGTATCTTAAGGAGTTAAAGCAGTGTATGTATGTTAGAGAAATTATTTGAAAAAAAGAGAAACATTACAACACAGATCCTGATTTCACTAATATCACTCTGCATTAAGCATACCAAGCAGCCAGAAGAAAACACATTATTTTGTAGAACACTACATTCTGGGCTTTATTCACAATTCAGCAAATGTGAAAAGGGAAGCCGCAGATCGCAGTGCTGCCTGTGTGGAACAGCTTCTGACAGCCAATGCTACACAATCCCAGAGTGCCTCGCTGCCACCTGGGTGGGAAGGGTTGTTTGGAGTTGTTAGGATATTTCACTAGACCCCTCCCACAAAGCTTTAAACGAATAATAAGTTACAATTTAGAACAGGACATCAAAAACAGCTTCACACTGATATAAGACTGGGTTAGATGGGATATTGGGAAGAAATTCTTCCCTGTCAGTTTGGTAAGGCCCGGGCACAGGCTGCCCAGAGGAGCTGTGTTTGCCCCATCCCTGGCAGTGTCCAAGACCAGGCTGGACAGGGGTTGGAACAACCTGGGATAGTGGAAGGTGCCCCTGCCCACGGCAGGAGGTGGAATAGGATGGGCTTTAAGATCCCTTCTGATCCAAACCACTGTATGATTCTTTCATTCTATGAAAAATGAAAACCTCTCAAGGACTGTGCCTACTCACATGGCCATCACAGGTCATCATGTGGAACACCCGGAGGTGCCATTTCCCAGGCTATGGCAGTACCAAGACACTGGCAGGGCTGCGGGGTTGCAGCAGGGTGAAATGTAGAGCAAATACGCTCTTTTTAAAAAACTGCCCCGTGGCCATGCTGCTCTTCCAGTCTTTCACTGTGAACTGAAATGCTCCTTGCTGCGATGACACGCCCACTCACACCCTGGAGACAGGTGCAGCCAGGTGAGCTACAGCCTTGAATCTAGAGGACACAAGGCAGCAATTGAGGTCAAGCATGTGTGAGTGTTTTGCTAAACAAAAACCTCCCTGCTGTTCGCAGTGTGCATTCACTGCACACTGCTCCAATTATTAATTAAATGCCTGGGCAATTTTAACATTGGGTTTTATTATTCTAAGTACTTCTTTTTTTCTTTAGTGCTAGTTGTTTTTGTGGGTTTTGTTTGTTCATCTGTTTGTTTTCCCCAGGGTTTAAAAAACATTAGCCTACACAACACCACAGATCTCAACCACGCAAGGTGTGTCTATTTCCATCCCACCCAGGCAGCTTTTAGATCCAAATCCTGAAAAATATCTGAGTTTGAGACAATGTTTACTATATAGTAACATTTATTTTAAAATTCTTTAGGTGTGAGGTCCAATGATATATTGCGATACATTCTTTAAAACTAATGTAACATTATTAAAGATAAGTATTCACTATCAAAGCTGCCCTGCTTAACATCCAGATACTTGAATCTTCAACTTAGTATCTATACTAAAGATTATTCTTCCACATAATTTCTCTTTTAAAGGAAACAGAAGTTAGCCAGAATTATTGAAAGAAGTATTGAAATGCCATCAAGTTAAAATTTCAGATGACATATGCCTACATATTCAAGAAAACTAAAAATTCCCTTAAAATGATAAGCAATTATTTTCCAGTCTTTAATACTTCTGCAAGTATTGAAATACTGCATAAATTAAATTTTGCATTTACCCTAATTTCCTTGGCACTTAATGTGTCTTAAAATTGGTTTTTCCCCCAAATCAGGAAATTAATATTGAAAACAACAGCACAGTGCTCAGTGACACATTAATGATGGAACAGAATAGAACAGAATAGAACTCTGAGTAACCTCAGACAGAAGCAACTGCTACCAAAATTTGTGAGTTAGTTAAGAAAAGAACTCTCTTTTTTTTTTTCCTTTTGGTTTTTTAAAATTAAGGAAAGCTGCCATGGTGAAGATGGGAAACTGATCATAATTAAGACTTTTAGCTTCCAGAATCTGTGCTCAATTACAATAGTAGACCAGCAAATATTTTTCAAGGATTTTGGAGGACAGTTTTTTACCGTGTGCGTCTGCTTTGACCTCATAGTTACACTAAGGCTGAAAGGACATCACTTTAGCACTATTATTTCTTTCTGTAAAGAGTAGCACAGCACTTTTACCTCTCCAATCTGACATACTTACTGGGTTTAAGGGGATCTCCGCAATATAGAAAGAAATAGTAAGAACTTCACTCAATTCACTGATTTAATAATCTGAGCTATCATTAGACCCAAAAGAAACTGCTGCATTTTTTAATTATACATTTGTCACTTACTTGTATTGACCCACCTCAAGCATGGCAGCCAGGATTCCAGAAATAATAGCCAAAATAAAAGAAGACGGACATACACTAAGGTTTTCCTCTTGCAGTAATAACAGAAGCCAAGAGGAGGCTTCAGACCCACAGGACAATGAACACCTGAACATGACTGCTCCTCAGGTGACCACCTGCACCACATCCTGAGCAACCTGATGGAATCATGACAACATGCTGGGTCACAGAGCAGGTGAACACTGCCCGGAGCACGTCGTACTCGAGGCTTTGACTGCGTGGGCCTCATCTGAACCCACTGCAAAGGAGAAATTAGGTTTCAGCCTTTGTAATTTCTGCCATTAAAGTTAGTTTCTCAGCGAGAACATACTTGCTATTAAAAGCTTTACAAAGTTTTACTATTGTTTTTCTAATTAAAAAAATAATAGAGCCAGGTATTTAGCAGTGTGCATTATGGATCTTTGCTGCAATTAAGGAAGCCTTGTCGTTAAACGAGCAAATTCACTTTTTTTAGTCATCGGATGAGCCAGGACTCTGTCCCCCGGGGCGGGCTGGTGGGGCAAGCTGAGCGCCAGGGGACGCAGCACACAGCCGAGTGTGCAGCTCGTTCCTCTCCCTGGAGCCGACTCCGGCTGTCCTGCGGAATCCCTGCTCGTGGCTGTTTGGCACCAGCTCCTGGCTGGAACAGAGGTCTTCCCGCCCGGTTGAGCTGGGCAGGAGCCTGCTGCCACTCCTGGAACTCTGGGAGCCCCATCTCCAGGCTGTGCCTGATAACTCCTGCCATACTCCCCTGTGCAGCACACCCCTCCCTCCCTCCCTCCCTTCCTCCACAAAGACACAGACGGCCAAATCCTCAGCATCCCCCTCGGTCACACACATACTCAAACGCAGACTCAAAATCCATCTAGTTAAAAAATGTGAGCAAAAATAACACATTTCTGTCAGAGTTTACTCTAGAATTTTCCTCCTGGGTAGTGCATTTCTTCTCTTCAAAGGCTTAAATGCCTCGCAGCCTCTGCATGAGTCTGTGCTGCGCCGGGGATGCTCTGTGCTGTGGGATGTTAATTCTTGAGGTAACGCCATCCTCTGGGTTACCTGCACTACAACCCTGGAGTTGTAAAACGTTACCTGCCCTGCAGGGATTCCTTACACTGCAGGGTCATCTTTGTTCAGGAATAAAAGGTCCCAGACAAATACTCTGTCTTTCCAAGACTGAGTTGGATTTCTGCTTTTCCATACGTTTAAGAATGTGAGATCCTTGACACATCCAAGACCTCTTGTGTTCAAAACCCGAGGCTGAGCTGGAATGGCTTTTGTCAGGAAACTCACCAATTTAGTTTTACAAAGGTGTGAAATTTAGATGTCTTCATATTTACCCACTTTTGTCCTTAGGCATGACACTTCAGCAACTCACATACGCAATACGCCCTAAACATCACAAAACCTCAAATTTGCTGACACTGAACATCCTCAAGCAACACAATTCAGGAGATGCTCTTTAATCAGCCATGGAAAATAACTCACGCCCGCAAAATGGCATTTAATAGCTGTTTTCTTTCTTCATCTTTGGTGTTTTTTTGGTCTGGTTTTGTTGTTTGGCTTTTTTAAGTAGGATAACCAATGTACATTTTAAGGCTACTACACAGCTGGCTGCTTTCCAGTCGTCACCATAGTTTTCAAAAAGCATGAATAATATAAAATACGACATTGACAGTATTCCAATTAAATAACAACGTGACAGTATCTTTCAAACTATCACACGTGCCACCAAAGGTATTACCTGCATAATTCCAAAGATGAGTTCCCTATTATTTGAAATTATGTCAGGGGATTACTTTGGGGACAGAGCAAAAAGGCCAAGGAGTGTAATTTGAACTCCTGAAGGTAGAATTATAGAAATTATTTTGGCAAGGTGGGGAGAGGGCATTTAACGCACTTTGGATGATATCGTAACTCACTGGTAGAATTTGAAAGAGAAAGGTTTGAAAGAAATATATTTTTAATCAGAAAAAGTGGAGAGAAAAAGAAGAGCACACTGGAGAAAACACAGCAACGTTTTGCCTCCTTCAGGATCAGAAATAAGCATTGGGATGGGGCAACAAGACTGACTGTGTCTCTGTGAGACACGCACAGAGCCCAACAACAACTTCCACTACTCTTTCCTTTCCCGGGATTGATGATTCATCTTCAAGCCCAAGGATGAAACATGGCAGTGTCAAAATGAAGAGAGCACTTATCCCGAGACCACACTTCAACAATAAAACACATTTCCTAAGAGAGATCTTGTGACTGCACCAAAAAGACCAAGAAGTTTAACCTATCCAATACAGAGCAGATATATGAGATATCAGTAATTTTTCAGTTTCCAAAATAACTTGTGCCAAAATCTATGTGAATTACTCATTGTTACTTGTCACCAAAACTCCCAAACAAACAGAAGGAAATGAGACCTTACTGTTAAAGGAAAAAGTCACCATTATGGTACTTTTACAACTCGTAGTCAAACAAAGACTTTTTCTGTTTCCTTCCAACTTATTTAGAGTTTTTAAAATAATCATCCTGTATTTTAAGGAATCTCTCTCCAAAAAAAAAAAAAAAAAAAAAAAAAAAAAAAAAAAAAAAAAAAAAAAGCGGGGAGTGGGAGAGTCAAACCAATGAAGAAACAACAAACGTAATTTTAAACATTTAACATTTGTGCAGTTAGAGACATTATATATGCATAAGAGCAAAGATTTGGCTGTAAATAAATACACAGGGATGAGTTTTGTTAAATAAAATTTGTGTTTACAGAGATGAAAGGCACGCAGGTAGCATAATTGTTTCTGGAACGATACAGTGAAATCTTATTTTGAAGATCTGTGTTTACACAGCAATTCGTGTAACTATTAAAGAAATCACTCTATTAACTATGTATTAACTATTGACATTGGTCAATAATTAGGACTTGGAATTTTTAGTGTGGGGCTGGGTGAAAACAGCCTGATACTGATCCTTGATGACATTTTGATTTTCTTAATTGTTGTTTTTTCCTTTCCTGGACAAGAATTGTTTGATGACTCTGATTTTTCATTCGTTTTGTACAGAATTGTGCTTCATGTAGCATTTTGTTTTATTAATAACCTTTGAAATTACAATAACAAAGCTAAACGTTAGAAAACAAACTGAAAAGAACTCGCTGACTCTAAACCCCCCATTCAGGCTGGAAGAGCATTTTTTATGCTTTTCTGTGTCCTTGAATGAATTGACATTTAACAGTAGTTTTCATGTTTTCTTTGTGGATGGTAAGCATAACACTAAAAAATAAAATTACCAACTGGATATATTAAACCTCACCTGCACATCCCACCTGCTGTGTTGTTCCCTTTGCATGCTTATATTCTCAGAGCAACTACAGAAAAGAAGAGCGACACCTGAACGAACTGTTCTTGCATTTGAACACTTCCTGAAGCACTGACAGGGATTTTGGGGCATGTTTTCCATTTCTGTCTATTTTTTGAGTAAGTGTCCCCTGTAAGACACAAACTAGAGTGGCAACATAAGAATATTGACTGAGAAATGGTCTCAGTCTTACTGATGGAAAAGAGATCAAGCATTTGCCAAACTAAAAAGAAATAAAGTCTCAATGAAGTTACTCCTAATAAATTTTCAGCTTTTCCTACAACACTAAAATAAAGTAGGACCAGAATAATTTTCTTTTGAGAAGAATTCAGTTCCTAAAGAGCCTGCTTTCTCCTTCAAATTCCTGCAGATTTCAAGCTTCACAAAGCCACTCAGGATTAGTCAAGCTTTCAAATTTAAAATTCCATGTGCTCCTTCTAATTATTCGAGTTCACTGGGAAATTATTTTCAAATGTGCATTTTCATAAAAGGGAAAAGTGTTTTTCAGCTTTTGTCCTTTGGAGATTGCACATGTGTGCCACCAAAAAAAAAAAATTACATCACTGACATACGTCACAAACATGTCATTTGTGTTTAAAAACATAAAATCACATCACTGACACCTCAAAAACATATCATTTCCATTTTCAGGAATATTTTTGCTGTTGTTTTGCAAAAGAAGAATTTTTCTTCACTAGAAACATGTGGCTGGCCCTACAAAAGACTAAATTAAATATAACTAAGCAACCCGGTCTGGTGGAAGGTGTCGTTGCACATGGCAGGGAGATGGAACAAGATGGTTTTTAAGGTCCCTTCTGACCCAAAACAGCAGCCGCGGCTCCCTGCTGCCTCCAGATGCTGTGACAGGGACTGATGGCCCCCAGCCCCTGGAGGCAACAGCCTTTGGGGCCCATTCACCACGTCCTGTAAGAGAAACCACAGCAAAACACAAAAGACCGTGACCTTCAGCCACCACTAAATCTCTTCATTTTTAGGGAAATGACAAGAAAAACGGCACTGTTTCACCTGCACGAAGCTGCTCCTCAAAATGAAAAAAAGCCCCTACTACAAAAATCACAAGTGAGTGACCAAAGCTCGGCTTTTAGGCTTCGTTTTTAACAAAAGGGTATGTTTTAAATACTTGGGTTTGCCATCTGAAAATCTAAGTCACACAAACACATGCCACGGATGCACCACATGAGACACACAAACACACACCACCAATGCCAATGAAATTGTCCCTCTGTTGCAACTGCTGACATGGATTTCTTAGAGGGATCTCTTCTCTGTTTTTTTTATGCCAAAACAAAGTTATAATAATTAAAAATCTAATGAGGAAATCCCCTCAGCACACACCCATTCAGCCTAAAGTATAAACAATGCCAACTTTGCCTGTGTCCTGGGGAGCCAGCCTGAGGGGACAGCTCAGTTTTGTGCTGGGCTGTCACTGGCTGAAGCCTCTGACACGGACTCCAGGGCTGGGAATGCTGCTGCCCCTCTCATGGGTGTGTTATGGGACATCAGTGAAATTTCTGCTCAAAGTCGGCAACTTTCCCCCCTTTAGGTTTCTTTACCAAGATAGCCCATGGGAACACAATGCAGGTGGAAATGCCAAACCTTCACATACACACCTACAAATACACAAACAAGCACATACATGTGCCTGTGCTTACATGTGTGTGTGTACACCGCTGCACACGCTCATGGGGAGCGAACCCCCGCATCGTGAGTGGTGGCTGGAGCCCCCTGGCTCCAGTGGGAGGGAGAATCCCCCAAGCTCTGCAGGTAAAGTTTTAAAAGCACAAGACACTGTTCCGGGCCTGGTGTCTTACCTTTGGGTAGCGTCAAGCCAGGAAGGGAAGTGCAGCATGAGGCAGGGACTGTCAGCACCGGGCTGTAACACACCCGCCGCCTCACTGCCCCCGCTCCAGCAGGGTAGAGCAAGCTCTGGTGTTTCACCATGCACAGAGAGTTTCAAAAAGAGACCGAAAAGAGCATCTGGCAGCTTCCCCCCACACTCCCCCCTCACTGCCTGGCTGTTGAGGTTTTAAAGGAGTTGATGGAGGAAGATTTGTCCTGAGGATGCCTGGCTGTTCCTGGTGCCTCAGGGGCTCAGAGTAAGGACAGGCACACCACAACCACCCACGCAGCACAATGTAAGACAGCAAAGCGCATCGAAATCTGCTCACTTAGGGCAAAGAGCTGCTTTTGTGACTGTCACTGGAATATGCTGTCTCCAATGGGCCTCCTCAGTCTCTCTGAGGGCATTCCCCTCATCTACACTTCAAAAGTGTGAACAAAGGAACACCAACCACCACATGTCACACCTGAGGCTGTGCAAAGGCAGCAAAGGGACACACGGAACTGACACCAAACTGATGACAGAATACCATACTGGTATTCACCAAACCAAATCGGTGCCAAGGCACACCAAACTGGTGAGAGAAACACCTCTGCAGCTGGTTCTGCACACGTGGTTTTCAGTAGCGCATGGGAGACGTTACTCTGGTGATCCACATCCACCAGCAAAAGTCCAAGAATGGACAGAGAGCTTTGATTTTCTTCTTTCCTCACTGCTAATGATGTAATTGTCGGACAGGACACATTCTGGATAGCTGGGAATGTCGCGTATGATGTGAAATCAGAGACGTTAGCAAAACCTTTAGAGGAAAAGCAGTCAAACACCACCACTACGGAGAGGAAGAAGAGACTGAGCCTGGCAGGTGGGAAATCTTACCACTGCTAAAAATTGCCATGTAAAAAGAAACAGCTCAAACCCAAACTCCACGACTACAAAAACTGTCATGCTGGTGGGAAATGCTGCAGTGAACTGGGGACCCTCAGCAGAGGACCTGGAGTGTGCACCCCACTCACCAGCGTGTCCCCAGCAATCACAACTCTCCCCTGGCAAAGGCCGCTGGAGTAGGGTTGTTATATGTGGGATACAGTCACAGAAGACACACAGCACTCACCAGTATGAATTCTGGAAATACCAATTATATAAATTAACAGAATACAAAGACCGCCACTGCCATCACCCCATCACAGATGTGGGTGTACTTGAACATGCTCAAGTGCTACAGCAGCCTGAGGAGCTAGTTCTGCATTTCCTCCAGATTTAAAGTGAAAGGAGTGACCACATACCCCTGCCTCATGATCAGCATTTCTGCAGTGGTGTTGCAGGGTGCATGTTCAGATTTCTGTCCCCCTATACCTGGCACCTACACCTGGCTGCTCACCTCAAACTTTACTTTTTCCCTATGTCCTTTGTATCCAGTATATTCTCTACTGCACTTTTTAATTGTTTAAACACCTAGAACTTCTCTTTTGAAAGGATTAAATTGGTTTCCCATCAGTGTTCAAAAATTCAGTTGCAGTATGAGAGCTTGTTATTGCCTGTAAGAAACCCAAAGAAACAGGGACAAAGAAGAAAGATCAAACTGATAACAGAAAGGGGGGGGGGGGGGGGGGGGGGGGGGGGGGGAAATCCCCTTATAACTATCAACAAAACAGAGAAAAAAAAGGTGGAAAAAGTGAAAAAAAGTCACAGAGAATATATGACCATGTAAGCATGGGCACTCTTGCAGAAAACCTAGTCAGCAATCCCAAGCCAGAGGAAATTTAAATGAGAGCCAGGTCCACAACAGCGACGGAATCTGAACAGATTCAAGGGGCTGCTCAGGTTGCAGCTTGTGCTTAGCCTCAATCTCTTCGGATTTGCAAAGGAACTTTATTAGTTTTATTAATTTTTTTTCTTAAATAATCAAGAGATTCGAGTGTATCCACATTACACGGTGAGGAAGATTAAGATTTTTTCTTTAATCAAAATATCCATATGCATGTGCTGTATCTTCCAAGAGGTAGGTGGATTCCCACTACTGATTCCCGCTCCAGGGTGCGTTCTGCTGCAGGAATTCATGCACAAACCACTCCTACCACATTTCCATGACGGCAGAGTTCCAGCAAACACAAGTGAGAAGAAAACCCCTCAAATCACAGGAAAACCCCCCAAATCACAGTGCTCAGCAGGGTGCAGTTCTGGGGGAAACAAGCCCATAAAGGGGTTCAGTAACACATACACAAACACACAAGGACTGGACTCCACTCCACATGCAGTGGTGTAACCTGCCACTGCTCTGTCCATCCCTCTGAGGGGAATCAAGGCCCAGCCCCACAGGCCTGGCTCTGCTGGGGAGGGGAAATGAGAGCAGGAGCTCTGTGCCAGCATGGGACAGGCACAGCTGGCCAGGACACCAAGGACCACCAGCTCTCACCCTCCTCTGGAAGCGCCTCTGTGCCCAGCCTCGCTGCAAGCAATGGATGGCACTGTCCCACGTGCACGGCTGACCAGCCCCCATGAACCTGGCTCCCAGCACAGGCTGCTTCTAAAAAAACACTGATTTTAGAGCAAGACATCTTTCCTGTGTGCTTTTCCATCAGCTGGCCTGTGGGGCTCCTGGTGCCCACGCCGGGCCTCTCTGGAGGAGATGCCGTGCTCCAGGCAGTGTCACGGGGGGCTGAGGCCACCCCTTGAGCGGGGACACGGCCACAGCCACTGCGTGTGGCCTCCAGAGCAGCAGCCTGCGACAGCCAGACAAGCCACCACAAAGCTACAAGGGCATAAATCCCTGCTTTGGGCTTCTGGTGACACGGAAACTGGTACATGGATCGCACCAGGGAGTCCTGCTGCTTTTAGGAAATGCAGCACACACCTCTAGGTATTAATAACAAAAATATTTTGATTGTTAAAGAAATTTTCACCTAGAAATCTTTTTACTTCTGAAAGCAATTCTGTTTGAGATTTAATCCAGTGATTCCATAATTTGGGTATTCAGTAAGCAGAGGGAAATGTGACTCTTTACAGAGCTCTTCTCTGGCCCAGCAAAATGAAAAATTTATGGTAGTCATTTTTGTAGGAAAAAATAAGTTGTTGCTACAAATCACAAGACTCCAGAACAAAAACATACTGTATCATGCAAAGGTCACATTCAAAAGCAGCTGTCAGGGAAAAAAAGCAAAGCACAACTCATTGTATTTTGTTGTTATTTTAGAATTAAGCTTACACCTTTTCACCATTTAGAAATGAATTGAGGGATTTGAGTAATAGCACACAGAGAAAAGAAATACAGATGTGGTCAGATTTTTGGGTAGTTTCTGCAGTGCCACGGAGTTAAGATAAATTTAAGTTCGATGTCTGGAAGGAGCCATTTTACACACTGATAGTTCACAAAGGGCATTTCCTTTTTGATAGAGATAAAACAATAAGTCAAATTTATCAGAGACTGCTGTTTCCATTCTGACTCCATAAGCTGCAGTTACTGCTACTCAATAGAAAACTCCTTCCTATATGATTTTTTAGTGAAGAGGCAAAATTGAAATCCTTTCAAATTAATTTTCTTTTCCACCTTAGGCATATTTTTATGTTTTCATTCACTAAATGTTCAAACACACTTCTTCTTTCTCTTTTTCATTTTACAAATGTTCTTTGGATTCAAAGGCAGCCACACACCACAAACTTGCCAAGCCCAGAGTGAGATCATACTCACACCCAGTCTCCGAGAAAGGGACCAGGCGGATAAAGGATATAACAGGGAGAAGATAAATTGTTTTTTGTACCCCTTAGTGGCCGGACATCAATGCTGCAGCTCTGAAAGCTGTCTTTCCAAAGGAGAAAAAAAAAAAAAAAAAAAAGGAAAAAAAAAAAAAAAAAAAAAAAAGAGATTAGGATTGCAGCTATTCATGGGAGAAGAAATATGTTAAAAGGAAGGTTTTAATGAAGAAATGGATGAAAGACTTCCAACTACAGGAGATTAACGTTCTTATCATATAAACTCTTACTGTAAAGCGGAGAGAAGAGGTGGGAGGGGAGCACACTCCTCCAAAGACAGGGAAACTCTCTGACACTGAAAATGAATTCTCTGCATTAGTGCACGGCACAGTTTGCAATGATTCTTTTTGCACACTTTATTATGGACTCTTAAACATTAAAAAAAAAGGGTGTAGACTATACCAAAGACCTAGTTTTGCTGAATTACCCATTTTTGAAACACCCTGTGAAGAAGGTAGGACCCATTAAGCACAGCAACCAGCAGCATCACCACAGAGTTTTCTGACAGTCACACCAGGAGCACCACCAGCAGCAGTGGGAACACACAGGTACCTGGTCATGCCTTTTGGCAGGAAAACCAGGAGTTTTACAGAAATACAGTTATAATTGTGCTGTGGCTTAGTGTGGTATTAGACAAGCAAAACCAAAAACTAAAAGGCACCTAAAGCCATAGCAAAGCAGGGCAGAGAGGAGAGGGAAGATTCCCATCTGGGTATGGAACACTGGTACTCAAGGACCGGCCATAAACCTGCAGGATGGCAGCTGAGGACCAAAAAGAAAAACTTGATCTGCCACCAGGACCCAGAGCTCACTTCTCACAGCAAAACAACATCTCTTTCCATCACAACAGATGCTGGTGACTGGAGCTGGAAAGCTGCATAGGGGAAAGACCCTCTGCGCACTACAGGCATCAGGACAGCATTATTTGTTTACAGGGAATATTAAAAATAATAAGGGTGTTAGACAAGCACAGGTTGGCCAAGTGAGGTGTAGGCGAGTGAACAGAATAAGGAGATATGCTCAGTTCCTTTCCTTAAGGAGTTGTTTCTGATGCCGTGGAAGCTCAGCATCTCTCATCAGGGACTCAGACGTGAAAACAGACTCATCAAATGACTGACACAACCGGCTGCTCTCACGGTCAGAGGACTGTTCACGTTTCAGTTCCCTTTCTCACAGGAAGCAAACCGGACACTAGACACACCACAACACTGTCACGGGAGGTCTGTCCAATGTACAGTCACGGGCAGTTCCAGGCAAGAAGGGAAAGGAAAGGCTTCATGAGTTCTTACATGATATGAGCATCCCTACTGACACCACAGGCCCTAAAATCATAATTTACATACAGTGTCGTCGCCAAAACACCTATCTCATTCTCTAGAAACCCTGAAAACAGAACTGTGCATATTTTCAGAACTGCGCATATTTTAGATATCAAAACATTTTAAATGAACTAGCAGAGAATATCTCTGAGAGGATAATTTGCCAATACACATACATTTTAAGCACATTTCTTTGAACTGAAGATTTTTATATTCATGCTTCAGCAGAGTCATTTACAGAATCCCAAAATCCCAGAATGGTTTTGGTTCCAAGGAGCCTTAAAGATCACCTTGTTCCAGCCTCCTGCCATGGACAAGGACACCTTCCATTAGACAAGTTACATATTATAGTCTAGAGGATGAGAGATACAAGCTCAATAAACAAATTACAGTTACCGTACATTAGGAAGATTCATGGCTTCTCTTCCCTACAGCTGTTTTGATGCTATTTTGGTCTTTCTTTACACACACATACCTACAACACAATTTATTCTAAGCCTGTGTCTTTGCATGGGGATCACAGTGTGTATTAGAAAAGGAGCAGCTGAACCAAACTTTTGCTCACCAGAGCTACTTGAATTCCATCCACCAGAATCTGGAGGGGTTTGGAGAAGGTTCTGGCCTACTGTTGAGAGCAAAACCAGAGTAGGAGAATAGTAGGTGTGTTTCTGACCTCGTATGACTGTCTTTGACTTCCCACTAAAAGATCTCAAGAACTGTTTGTATTGCCTACAATCCATGAAATAATTTTAGTTCTGAACAGTATGACCCATTCATGCAGGGCAGGGAAATTCTACCTCTGTTGACTGCTCTGTATGTGGCTTGCTTATTGCCAACATTCATGAATGGGTCTACGAACCAGAAACATTACAATGTTTGTCACAAAAACGTGACATAACTTAGCAAAAACTGCCCCCTGGTACCAAACGCCCATGTTGATTTTTAACAGCCCCCTCAGTCAGCACTGGCACACCTGCAAGGCAATTCTTAGAAACTTTAAAAAGATTTATAAGGATGAAAAAACTACATGAATTCCAAACATGGTGTGCTTACCAGGGCTTCTGACACAGTGACAGAATGCTTTACATGAAAGTCTGTTCAGCCACAGACTGTGCTTAGCTATGCAAAAACACACACAAGTCCAGAAGAAGGTTATCAAACATTTATGGTCCTGAAATGTGTGTTTCACCAAAGAAGAAGGCAAAGACTATCCCTCAGCTCTTCCCTCTCAAACAGTGCAGCAGCAGCACGTGAACAGCAGCACGTGAACAGCAGCACTGTTTACAGACACTCTGACAAAAAACTCCACTGCTGTCAGCCTGCAGATCAGCATCACAGAATGCTCCATTTCGTCCAAAACCTCCTCGCTTACATGTGCACCAAATAAAGTTACGGCATACATTGTTTTTTAACTTCTTTTAAAGTATGGTCTATTTTACTTTATTTATAAACTTCCCTTCTTTATTTCTTTCTCCATCCTTTGTCTGGGTCATGGTTTCCCTCAACCTGGTGGGGGGACGCTGTTCCCAGTAATGGCCTTTGTGCTCCATGAAACCAGTGAGCAAGGGAAAAATCCTGGCTGATCATCTAGCAGAGTTTTCACTGATGGTGACACAGTGTATATTACACACAATGGTTATTACAAACACCTGCCTAAGCTCTGTCCCACTAACCACCACGTTTATGGACTTTCTTTGCTGTAATGTGGAAGAATGTTTTTCGAAACACTAAAATGTTAGACTTCAGCTTTAGTGCTTGGGGAGAAACCTCCCTGAATTCTTCAGTGCAGAATCCACATGAACAGTCAGTCAACTTCAGATCAACAGCCCAAACTGTCAAGAGTCATGAGGGGGCAGTCACCTGCTGAACTCAGGCAGGGGAAATGCTCAAGTCTCCCCTCCGCCCCTTGCCTCCTTCCTGTTACAGCTCATCCCTGTCTTGAGTTGAAAGGTCTCTGGTCTGGCACACAGCAACTTCTTATACGCTCTCAGGAACACAAAGTACAGAGCAATGTTGAACAGTTCACAGTACAAATCACTCAGATATTACTTCTAAATTTCTACCAGGAAAAATGCTGTTTTTCCTTCCATATGTCATGCTGCTGAAATAAAGGTATTGAAATGGTACAAATAATGGCCATTTCATTTACCACAGCTTTGCATCCATTGCCATGCACTCTTGTTTGCTTTCTGTTCGTCGTTCAAGTACTGACATCAGTGTCATTGCAGACAAATTGTTGCCCCCATACAAGAACAAACAAGACAATAAAAGTCACTAACCTTTGCTGACAGGAGTGGCACAGCCCTCAAGGTTCAACATGATGTCTCCATCCCTGTCATCAGCACCAGCTCCCAAAAGCATCCAGCTTTCGACGTTATCACTGTCAGAGATCAAGCTCTCCTCCTCTGAGCTGCTGTCTATTACCAACACATCATGAATGGCTTGAGGTCCAGCAGAACAGACGGGGGTAGGCCCCCCACCAGTGCTGTTTCTCTTCCTTGGTGTGCCCACATCTAATTCAGGGGGACACAGGGCATTACATCCAGCAGCTTTGGTGAGATTTGGTGTGGAAGATACCATGTGGATGTGCGTTTTACCTTGAGCTGAAGAGCATCTTGACCTCTTTGCCTTGCTTTTGTAGATGCTGTCTTCATCTGGTGTATCAGAGAGGACGATGATCTCGGGCTCATCTGAAAGCTGAGTACCACCACCAGTGAATTCAGCGAGTTTCTCATCTTCATCCTGCTTCTCAGTTAGACCTGAACTATGACCCACGACTTCTGCAACATCAGCTTCTTCATCCATTTCCAGTGTACCGATTTCTCCAAGATTCTGGGAATAGTGGATCTGGCTATAGAGATGAAACTCCACCTCACTATCAACACTCTGCTCACTGGATGACTCCTCGGGATAAAGCTCATCTTCGTGCACTTCAGTATTCTCAGGACCATCATACCCAGTAAACATTCTGGAAAGTGAAGAGTCTGTGTCTACAAAAAAATCAAACGGCTATATCAGAATGGTCATATGTTCCAAATAAACCTCCAAATGATACCTTTGGTCTTCTTGAAATTGCTCAGGTGAGTCATAGAGCTCTGCACACAGAACATCAAACTGAGCAGATTTAACAGCTATCTGTGCTCAGATGTGGAAAGGCAAAAGCTACTTAAGGATGCATTCGCATTAACTGTAACTACTACTTCAGCTCAACTACTTTGGCTTCTGAAAGTGGCATTTACTGAGTTCTCCACTCCCACACGAGGGAGGTCATCTGGATGCTCACAGGCCGCACCTGGAGTGCTGTGTACACCTTGGGCTCTCCAGTACTGGAGCAAGTGCAGCAAAGGGTCACGAAAACCATTAAGGGACTGGAGCATCTACTGTAGAAGGTCAGGCTGGGACTGCTACTCCACCGGAAGGGAAAGCTCAGGGGGATTTATCCATGCTCACAAACACCTGGCAGGGGGAGTAAACAAGACAGAACCACCACAGCAGTGTCCAGCAAGAACTTGAAAGGGAATGGACACAAAATAACAAAATACAGGGAACTCCACTTAAATGTAACTCTGTCGTTCAGAAGGGCTGTGGAGCCTCCACTCGTGGGGACCTTCAAACCTCAGCTAGACACAGCCCTGAGCAAGTGGCTCCAGGTCACTCTGCTTTAAGTCAGGGCTGGAATTGCCAGAGGCTCCTTCCCAACTCAGCTGTCCTGTGATCCCAGCCCAAGGGTGAGTGTATTCAGAGCTCACAGCCTGCTCCCTGGCAAGACAGGTAATACAGGGACCTTCTAAAGTCACCCTCCCTCCTTGAGAGACTACCTCACTTGATGTACATGACCATATGACGCATGGAGTATAGGAAACGGAACACTTCCTCTGAAAGTCTGTATTTCTGAGTTACAGTTACTCCCATGGAAGTCATCAAGCTTTTTTTAGACATGAAAACTGCCAGATGGAGCTCAGCTTTTTGGCTGTGGAAGAAGAATGGCATGGTACTGTTTAAATCCACTTGGTCACACACACATACTAAAATTGAGATTTGTGAGCTTTGTACAGAAGTAATTTGTGTGATGATGGTATTTAAAGAACCCAAAGGTTCTTATTATGAAGGTTCTCCTCTCTCACCCAGGTTCCTAAGTAAACATAACACCTAACACGCTAACTATACGAAAGAACGAGGTGGTAATAGTCACAATAAACCTATTTTACACCACTACCTAGCTTTAGATGCTGTAGGAAGGAAGAAAAAGTAAAACAATGGCACCTGAATGGTTGTAGTTAGAAAAACACCTGACAGACTAAATGAAGGCCCCAAACTTCAATGTTTTTCTCGACTTCACACAGGGTCCCTGTTTCAAACAGGTTGCAGCCTGTTCCTATCCACACACTGAGAACGGAGCGCCAATCAAGCACATTCACAATATTAACATGTGGTCATGAGGTGTGAGAAGAGATCTTTAGTAATCTAAGAAATTAACAAATCCTCCTGAAGATGTTGCGTTTTTAGTGATATTCCAAAAGCCAACTGAATCCAAGCACTCCTTCCTTCCCTTCTGTCACCCAGTGGATAAAGTCACACACATAAGCAGTGATCATACTAAGAACTTGCAGCTGAACAACACTGAAGCCTTTCAAGCATCCAAGGAGCTGACTCATGGACACTTCACAGTGCAGGTAACAGCACAAACAGGCAGCAAGCACTACACTCACTTTGATCTATCCTTCTCAGAAGGTCAAACAACAGCTCCTCCTCCTCTCAGGTCCACACGTGACTGGGATAATGAAGGGCTGTTCCTCTTGCTCAGCATGTACACCAGGCCACTGGGAAACAAGAAACATCCAACTTCAGCATCACAACAGAATCTGAAGACATGCTGGTCACCATTCTCACACTCAGTCCACAGCCATGCCTTTCCTCTTCAGGAAAGAGAAACAGCCATGTCAGGTATCTGACATCAAAGCAGACACAAACATAGCCTCTAGGAAAGGGAAGAGGAGCTCGACAAAGTCTTGCTTTGTTTTTCAGATTGTCAAGTGGAAGCAGTTTCTGAGTTCATACAGATAACTCAGAGAAAGACCTGACTGCAACCTCAGATTTCCTTTTGCCAGTGAAAAGTTTAAACTATGGGCAAACATTCTTTTCCATAGAATCATAGAAAGGTTTCAGCTGGAAAAGACCCCTAGGGTCACTGTTCTCTCAGCTGTGTTCACCTCTAAGAGCCACATCTATCTCACTTCCAGCTGGACTATCATAAAGACACTACTCACATCTGAGTGTAAAAAACACATGAAAAATATTAGTCCTGCAAAGACTACCTGATTTGATAGGCTGCAGGGAGCAACAACACACTGACACATCCTACTTTGGAACTAGATCACCTTACTTTTAAAAAAACCCCCAAACTTCAAACCCCTGGCAATGGCAGAACCCCATCCCTTTATCAAGAGGAATCCTGCTCCTACCTGAACCCAGAGCACAACCTTCCTCAAAAGCACCTGACTGCCTCTCAGGTAGCCCCTAAGTAAGGACAGTTCAAGTAAAGGGGTACCAATGTTAAAATTAAAAAATCACAAGACATCTGAGTTTCTTTTAACCATTTCCAAACAAAACTGCAAATGGCTGCAGTTGTCAATGACAGGGATAATTTTCAAACCCTGCTTGCCAGCATTTTTCATCTGGCCCATTAGAAACCTGACATCCCACATGTGATGTAGCAGCAGGAGTGGCAGCAGCACCAGGCAGTCAGAAGGGAGGTGCCACTGGCAACTCAAAACAGGCAGGAAGAGCAAGGCCAACAAACAAGAAACGACAAACAAGTTAATCAGAACACCTCAGCCAAAATCCCAAAGGGGGTTTGGGATGATCAGGTCTCACCCATTTGCGGAAGGGACTTTGCAGTAAGAAGCTCAGGGCAGTCCTTCCCATGTCATTCCTGTTCACCTACCTCGACTCTTCCTGTCAACCCCTCCTTTCTGCTGCTTAACTCCAGCACCTCTGCTGCTCTTACTTTCTCAGCTTCTAACAGCTTCCAGAGCTCATTGTGCTTA
The DNA here is from genome assembly GCA_013397865.1 of Struthidea cinerea. NCBI lineage: Eukaryota > Metazoa > Chordata > Aves > Passeriformes > Corcoracidae > Struthidea > Struthidea cinerea. The sequence continues at coordinate 99,580 of VZTI01003811.1, forward strand.
ACTTCAAATACTGAGATTTCTTAAAAATTTCAAATCAAAACTAAAATACAGAGATTACTTCTTCCGTTACATATGACTTTTCACACAAGTGTACTGTTGCCGTCACAAATCATCAGTGAATTCCTTATCTCATTCTCTGCTTGATCTCTGCAGCCAAATCAACCCTTTTTGACAAAGGTTGCATTGAGAATAGAGCAGCAAACAGGCTCTCTACTGCCTTGGAAGACAAAGACAAAATATGACCCTACTGTTAGGCTGTTACAGATAGGAAAAAACAAAAGAAAAAGAAAGCTCTTTCAAGAAAATTGCCATACCAGCTATCAGAACAGAGGGTCAGACAACAGGACAGGAGGAGCCAGACTTTTTGTCAGCTTTAAATTTAGTTCTATTTATGATACATAAACTGCCTGGTGCTTCAGACTGCTGAGACACTGCAAGGGCACAGACAGCATGAAACTGACAAAGAACTTAAATGTTCCAGAGCATGTGAATGAAATCTTTCATTTCAGCTGCTGTAGCTGCTTTTGCACCCTGCATTGCCTGGATTCCGTGAGAAAATGATCATTATGAAGCTCATGACTGAAATGAAAATCACATCTGGAAGGCATGAAAATGTCAAACCTAAATGTATTTATAAAAAACCTACCCAAAGCCATATTTATTATCAGAAACCAGTGTCAGGAGACTGTTGTCCTTCCCCTGCTCTGTTTCTGTACCCAATGTGATTACAACCTGGCTGTGCCTCACAGGGGCAACCGTGCGGTTCTCAGAGCAGGTGAGAAAGGCACAACCCTCATCTGCTGCTCTGGATGAGACATGCAGCTGCCAGTCACCTGCGGCTGCTCCATCTGGAGTGGAGAAGCCCTTGCAGTGGAACATTGAAAAGTTTCAGGAGGTGGGTTGGGAGCAGCCTCTGCTCTCATTTTCCATGATCTAATGGTGATTTCTGGCTAAATGCTGAGATGCAAACCCCATTCTTGTCCCACTTGCTGTTTGAGGACACACAGCTGTTCTGGACTTTCTTTAACTGAAGTGCAAAAAGAGAGGAAAAGCTTTGGAGAAGAGGTCAGCATTTTTCTAGTGGCAGCTATACCTTCAGGAGATCACAGGAATATCTCTTCCACACCCGAACCCTGGAAAATAAAAAAACATTTCAAGTTTACTTCAAGGCTTTCAGAAGATTTTTTTCTTCCCACAGCTATTTTACGAATCACGTTTAAGAGTAACGGAGATTTTGCTTTTGCTTGGACCCTAGGTCTGGATGTGGTCTGGTGAGTGGGAACAAATCAGGAATGGAGATCCCGGGGGAAAGGGATGCACACCCCGAGCACCGGTGGCGGCCGAGGGAGTACGCGGAGCGCGGGTCCGGGCACACGCAGGGCCGTGCGGGTACCGACCCCTCCTCCGGAACCCCTGGGCCGCTGGGGACCGGGGCTTATTCCCAGGGCTGGCGGAGGGACCGGGACACGCCGCAAGCAGAGGCTGGGCCAGGATCACGGACACCGGGGACGGAGCGGCGGGGCGGGCCCCGACAGAGGCCGGCGCGGGGGATCCCGGTTGCGCAGCCGAGACTGGGGCGGAGAAGCCGCCACGGGACGGGAGGGACCCGGGGCCGGGGCCTTGGGGAGTGGGGCCCGTCGTGGAGAGCGGGGGGCCGGGTCGGGCCGGGAGGTGCCGGAGCCGGGTGGGGCCCGGTGCCGGTAGTCAGGGACGATACTCACTCACTGCCGATACCGGAACTCACTCAGTCGGTATCAGTACTCGGTACCGCTGCTGGGACTGACTCACTGACTGACTCACTGGCTCTCTCGCTCGCTGCCGGTGCCGGTGCCAGTACTCAGCGCCAGGACTCCCTCGATCCCGGTGTTCTGTTCC
>VZTI01003811.1:101561-125403 GCA_013397865.1 Struthidea cinerea
CGGCCCCGCCCCCGCTCCAAGGGCTCTGAGGGGGCTGGGGGAACGCGGCTTTGGGGAGAATTTGCCGGAAATCGGGCGCGCGGGAAGGGGGCTTTCCCGAGTCTCTCAAGTCTCGGGGTTTGGTCTGCGTCCTGCCCGGTAGCACAGTCCTGCGAGAGGACCGCGTCTCCATGTGCGGAGTGGACAGAGCCTGCTCCGCGCCGGACACCGCAGGCAGTGTGGTTCGGGAAGAGACGGGGTGGGAAAGGATCTTAAAGTTCGTGCAGTCCTACCCCATGGCATAGACAAGGACACCTTCCACTAGATCGGGTTGCTTCAAGCCCAGTCCAACCTGGCCTGCAACATTTCCAGGGATGGGGCAGCCACAGCTTCTCTGGGCAATCTGTGCCAGGGCCTCCCCACCCTCGTGGGGAGGAATTTCTTCCTAATATCCCATCTAATCCTGCCCTCTGTCAGTGAGAAATCCTTTCTCTTGTTTCGTCACTCCGACCCTTGTCTGCAGTCCCTCACCAGTTCTCTTTGGAGCCCCTTTGGATATTGGAAGGGGCTCTAAAGTCTCCCCAGAGCCTTCTTTTCTCCAGCTGGACATCCCCAGCTTTCCCGGTCCATCTCCATAGCAGAGGTGGCGGAGCCCTGGGAGCGTCATGTGGGTATGTGCCTGAATGTGCAGGTACATACATACGTGTTTACACACACCGTAAAGGTCCTGCCATCCTGGCTGGACCATTCTGTCCAGCAGCCGTGCCTGCCTGGTGTCCCCAGCAGCCCTTTGCAGACATATGTGCACCCAGCAGATCCAGCCTCACTGTCTCTCACCAGTGGACTTGCAAAAGTCCCAGTGTCTCCAGTACTCACCTTTCTGATGCTAGGCCCCACACCTCCTGGCCCACTTGCCAACCAGCACAGCTTTACAGTTGGTGCTGACTGCCCTTGCTGGTGTGTGCCTGTTCATCAGGGACATACTGCCTCCCTCCAGGTGCTGCCCATCCACACACAGATCCTCTGACCAGGGGTCCAGCTCCTACGGCAAGCTCTGGGACCTCCATGTGCAAAGATGTGCACAGAGCAGAGAGGGGCCCTTGCCCACGCGAACAGACATCCTGTTTAATATTGCCAAACGGGGTCATATATGGGTGCATATGGTGTGCCTCCGCTTCTGTGAGCGTAACAGGTGGGATGACCTGCAGCAGGTAGCAGCAAGGAATCAGACAGAGCCTCCGAGGGGCAGGAGAGGCAAGCAGGGATGAGTGAGAAGATGCAGGGAGATGGGGGAGATTCCATGTGGGTCTGCTGCTTTGGGGACAGTAGTGTTCCCACTTGCCCTGCAACTATAGAGCTGGCCCTCCATCCTGCCCCACTCCACTGAGGCCAGCAGGGCTGCCTGTGCAGACAGACACGTGTGCGCTGGCACATCCTCTGAGCCCAGAGCTTTCATTTTCCATCTCATTTTTTGTAGGCCTTTCAGACTTCGGGGGTTTCCTTAATAGAGTGCTAGTAGTCTATTTTCAACATTACTGGCATGTAATTACAACCTGTGATTTGCCTCTGCAAATGCTAGCAAAGGCAGGTCTGTGTGGGCTGCAAAACTGTCTCTCAAAAGGCAGAAAAATGTGTTTCTCTGATCCTCCAGGCTCTGGGCCTGGGAAGAAGTGAACAAAACCAACCCACAAGTAGGAAATTTTATCTTCTGGCAGAGAGCAAGTGGAACCTGACATAGCTGTGACACCTGGTACTGGCCACAGGTACTTTGCTCCGATGTTATCATGACACCTTTCAAAACAAATGCTTCTGGATGTTATGAAACCTACTCAAATATATCAGATAATTAATTACTGTAAAACATACGCTGCTAAGATGATTAAAAGATGAGCTGGAACTGCGCAATGTTATGCAACTGTCAGGACCCTGAGGATAACCCATGGCACCGTGGCTGTGTCTGACCTCAGTTTCCCAAATTACTGACCGTGACCCCTCTCTGCATACTGCCATCGTGCCACAGCCTTGGCCTGTCCCTATCCCCAGGCAGGTGCCTGATACCTGGGGATGGGATGGATGCCCTCTCCTGGCTGGGGGGGTGGGGTGGGGTGGGGTGGGCAGTGGCCACGGGGCCACTCTGCCCCATCAGCCCCCACTGTGCAGCTACTGAAATGGTGTAAAATACGTGTTTGGAGAAAGACCTCAGATCAGGTACATTTCCCCAGAGCATTTCCAGGAAACAAAATTCTCTATTTATAGAAACAGCAGGAGAAAGATTAGAGCATTTGGATTTAGCACTGACTACAGTGGTATTTTACACTTGCAAGAACCCATTCTTGCTAGATCCGCCCCTGAAAGGAAGTTCTTTTGGGGGCATCATAGCAAAAAGTCAGCAACTGCCTCTGAGGCATCCACTGCCAGTCACCTGTCCTAAGTGACTCTCTCCCACATTGCCCCAGGGCCACCACAGCTCAGGGGACACCATTCGCCCTGGGTGGGAGTGGCACAGCTCCAGTCTGGCCTTGCTGCAGGGTACCTTGCTGCTGCAGAGAAGCAGACAGAGGTGCCTGCATTCAATTCAATTTCACTCAGGAGTCATCCTCAGGCCCTGGCGTTTTCACCCTTGCACCCCTTTCTCTCTCAAGCCAGTTGACTCCTGCAGCTGCCTTTGCTTCTGAGCACCATTTCTTGGTAGGACTGATAAACTTCACCTGCTGCACACCTGAGCCCAGCCCAAACTTTTCCCCTCCTCCCCTGAACATGCTAGCTTTTGTGAGCCAGTGATTCACTCATGACAGGAGAGGAGCTTGGCCCAGAGCCTGAGGTCCTGGTGCTCACACGTGGCCAGGAGATGAGGAGGTGTCACTCCCTTGGCACCCCGTTGCGGGTGCTGAGCAACATCCCTGGTTGTGCTTAGTTTAGCCTGCCGGAGAAATGTCCCCTCTTCCTCCACAGCTCTCAGCCTTCCGAGCTGTTCAGGGTGGCAGGACGCATCTTCCTGCAGCCCAGAACCGGGCCGCAGGGCTGCAGAGAACAGTCGGGTTGAAAACAGACAGGATGCTCTCCTGCCGACCTGACACCGCGTGCTGGGGCTCGGAGCCTCCCGCGAGTGCAGGCTGCACCCGCGGCACTGGCGCCGTCCGCGCTGGACTCCGGACAGCGGGTTCCCCGGGGACGGGAGCGGGGAGCCGGGGCTGTTCTGACCGCCGCAGTACCATCTTCCCGCTGCGACTTGCTCAGACCACCAGAAGCCCCGTCCGTGCAGGGAAAGCAGCATCCATTCTCCATGCCCGACGGCGCTGCCCGGCAGCCCTGCGGAGCCGGTCCCTTCCCCGACTGCCTGTCCTGTGCAGGGACGCCAAATGGCTGCACAAACCCAGCGAGAAGGAACGGGCCCGCCGGGGCCTGGGGGTGGACCCATGCGTGTTGCAGGGACAGGTGGCTTTGCAGCAGCCTCAGCTGCTTGGGGACGGAGCTGTGTCTCCTGCAGCCTTCCAGATTGCAGAAGACCGGTGGAGACCGTCGTTCTTCCACCAAAACCTGTACGTGCTTAAAAAAGAAAAAGGAAGGAAGAGGGAGGTTTTCCCGGCATGTAACCTGTCGGTTCGCGGTCCAGGTGCCGGCAGGTGGCACCCCAGAATGCGCAGCCTTTCTGTTAGCCTGGCGCTGCTCACCGGAGGAGTCTTCAGCCTCCGCTCTGCTCCCAGCATCGGGGCGCTCTCGGTGGCTCTGACGCTGGGGCCAACAGCCATCAGAAAGGACCCCAAAATGAAGACTTCCGTTTGATTCTATCCAAAGTGTGTTTCTAAATGCTGAAGGAAACAGCACAAAAGAATCCAGAATAACCCTGGGCAGTATTACACATTAATAAAGCATCTCTGTCAGAGTGCTGGCTCCTGTTGCCTCTAACTTTACTAGACACCAACCCTGTGAGGTGAAACAGCTTATGAGAGATGCAGCTTCACCTGGCATTCCTTGGAGAATTCTCAGCTGGAAGGTGACACCCTGTCCAAGAGTGTTGCTGAGGAAAATCATAGAACTCTTTGCCATGGTGGGAACATTGTGTGATGTTTTTCCACTTTGGAGCAACACGAGGATGTGACTGCAGAATGTAGGCATGCAAGGAGGTTAATTAAATCTGTGTGGGCAATGATATTCTTTTTAAGAGCCTAATTTTGCAATCTCATCAAACACTTCTTTTACCTGGACTTGTTGAATCAAGTGGGCTGTACTTGCTTCTGGTTACCTGTGCCCAGGGAAGTTGTCTTTGACCTGCATAGGCTGTTTCCTGACAATCATATTGTCTTCATCTGGAAGCTGCATCTGATGGTGTTTCTTTGTGTTGTGTCTGGCCACGTAAACTCCCTTTTCGTCTGTCCTGATCCAATAAAAGAGGTAAACTTGAGGTGATGAACCACTCATCCTCCTTGAAGGTCAAAGATGGACCAACCCCACTCTACCAGGCAGGAGCAGGCAGTATTCTCTGCACTGGCCTTATATGGAACCAAAACCAGAGGGGTGGCAGCTGCAGGAAGGCTGAAACAGTTCAGGAAAGCTGGGCAAGAGGGCAGGGAGAGGCAGGGCACAGGCGGGCCATGAGATGAGGAACACCTGAACCAGGACAGGGAGGAGGTGGCTGACACTTGCCTCTGCAGATAACATTTTCCCACCTTGCCTCCCATTTCATCACCAGCAAACTGCCTTGCCCATGTCACAGAATTGGCGCTTTAAATGGACTTTACACTGAAATGGCTTGAAAATCATCGGTGCTGAACCCTGGCGGAACTCAGGTGCTATGCCCTGACAGGGCCTCCCTTCGTAATAGTGTGGAAGTGATGTGCAGCTCCCAAAGCCACTGGGAATGGGCACAGACCATGCGGACATCAGTCACCACATAGTGTTTGGACCCGTGCAACCTCCTGAGCCACAGCCCATCATCATCCTCAGCTGTCTGCAGCAGGAACAGGAGCACTTCAGAAGTTAATTAAATTCCCACCCCCCACCTGATCCGCTCCTCCTCTTCCCAGTGCTCCACTTTGCTGCTTCAAACCGAGCAGCGGGAGAGAAGAGGGAGTGTAATTATTTAGCTCCTTAGAGCCAGCTCTACAGTGCTTCAAAGCTTGTTAATTACAGTTTCAGCCGCATGAGTCAATGGAGGACCAGAAGAGCATGTGGGGAGTGGGGGGCATGGGTTGAGGGAGGGGAAGGACTCTGTGAAGTCAGAGCCACAAAAGCTGACAGTCAGGAGAACCAGGGTGAAATTGGGCAGAGAGCCAAGGGCACAGGCAGATAGGAACCTGGGAAAGAGCCACAGGGAGTGGGAGGCAGCTGGGAAGCAGAGGGAGATGGAGAAAAGAGGGGAAAGATGGAGCTGTGTAGGGGAGTAGCAAGGAGTGTCTGTGGAGGATGACAGGGACACGGGTTAGGGTACCAACGAATGCTGTGCACTGGCGTCACTGCAGTGTGTCCTTTGTGCCCACCTGCCTTCTCTGGCAGAGCAGGTAACTGCCCAGGCATTGGATCAAAGCACTGATGGTGCCATTGGGTATGGCATGGTTGCTGGAGGACAGAATGAATTTTACAACATATTGACCCCTGTCAGAGAAAGTATTTCCTTTCCTCAATCACTTTAATTTTCTCGGTGAAAGAGCAAAATAATTGTGACAGTGTTTTGCCTCTCTCCCAATTCCATTAGGTAAGAATCCTCAGCATTTTAGGGGCAAAACATGCAACATCACTTCTCTGATGAAGAGAGGAGATAATTGTTCTGTGCTCCTCTCACTCCTGAGGCAGCCTCTGCTAGAGAACAGCACTTCTGCTGTTGTCCCTGGGCTGAGGGTCCTTGGATTAAGGGGAGAGGCTACCCTTCTGAACAGCCACAATTTCTGAAAGTAAGTTATTTAAAAGAGGGTAGTGGTGGTAGGAATATTCAGATCCTCCATGGGAAACAATTTTGGGCTTATCTTCAGCCTCTGCAATGAATGTACGTGAATTTAGTCTTTGACAGAAGCAAAAGGACAATTCAAAGCCAGAAAAGACTGTGCTTGAAGACTTGGTGCTGCACTGCCAATAGTTCTTAGCTTTGACTTCATGATTTCCATTTTCTTTTAGCAGGGCCCAGTCTCTCTCTTTTACTGGAAAATTTCCCTTAAGGAACCACCGGTGGTGGCCCAAGAGACAGCGTGTGAATGCTTTGCATTATGTAATACTTTGACATTTGGCATTCCCATGGCATTTTCCCCATTATCCCCCATCAATGCGAAATAAGCTGTCAGAGCATGAAATTGGTACTTTTACATATTCCTAATGTACAGATGTCAGTCTGAAAGCCATGCACAAGTGTTATGATTAAATTCTCTGTTTCATCCTTTCACTTATGCATGGATCTGTTTGGAAGACTTCATTCCTTTTGGGTGGTTATTGGGAAAAAGCATGTCCTGGGGTGATGTTATGAGGCCGCTTTCTTCCTTAACTGTCCGCTTAATGCCCAAAGATGCTGTTTCTTTAAGACGGACCCGGGGGCCGGAGCCGCAGGACCTGGGTGCGGGCCGTCCAGCGGCCGGGCCCAGCGGCTCGGGGGCTCTGGGGCTCGGCGGGGCTCCGGAGGGAGTGCGCTGGGAGCGCTGGGCTGCTTTTTGGGTGTCTTTTGTGTTCCGGCTAGCTGGGAAAAGGTTCTGTTGGTTTTTTCTTGCTCTTTTTCCTTTCCCTCCCCCCTTGCCTCACTGCCTCCCTTCCCTCCTCGCTGGTCCGGGGAGCCCGCGGGGTGGCCCCGGCTGGTCCGAGCCCATGTGTGCGTTCCCTCTCTGGGAATTTGTTGTATTTTGAGGTTTTTTCCCCTGTTCTGCCCTGTTTTGTTTGGTGTTAATAAACAGTTAGTTTTTTTCCACTTTCACTTGCTGTGACCCACTTTTCTTATTGGTGGAGGAGAAGGGGAAGCCCTTTTCCCTTCGGAGGAGACACTCATTCCGGAGTGTTTCCTCCTGAAGTTCTGTCTCCAAAACAGAGACAAGGCACAACCTTAAAAAGCAATTAGCCTGCTTAATAGCACTCTTAGAAGGTGAAAGATAAGTTTAAGACATTGTGCACTGAATGCAGTATAGACATATAAATCCAGAGCAATAGTGTTCAATTTTTAGCACCTGTGCTCCTGGCAGGGCAGCAGAAAGTGAACAGCAAGTATCAGATGCATAGAGGGAATAGAAACAGTGGCCCACTTTCCGGTTCCAAATACATCAACATGTTCCGAATCAAATCTGCTCAGAGTTTACAAGTTCATTATTCTGTGTTAATTAAAATGTAAGAATGGCAGATCTTCCTATGGGAGGATGATTATGCCTAAATATAATGTACGTGGAAGAGGAAGGACATGACAGAGGATCCACCCAGGACTCCAGATTGCTTGATTTGGTTGGTTTGATCACAAATACATAAGGAAGAGGAGGAAAGTCACCTGCTTGAAAGTAAATCATCTGCTCCACCCTCTGCTCTCAGCTGGTCTCAAGGGCTTGCACTGCAGCAGCACTGAATATTGGTGCTAAATGAGACCAATATGGTGCAGTCTCCATCGTTAGGACCTCCCAAGAACAGGATGAGTAAAGAGCAGAGCATGCTGATCTGGTCTCATAGCTGGTCCCTCTGTGAGCAGAGGATTAGAGGATTATCTGGAGAGTTCTTGAGGTCCCTTGCACCTGAATTGTCCTGTGACCCCATTCTCTGGTAGGCAGAATGTTGGAGCAAGAGGATGTTGGCTCCTGCGCGATGGGCCTTCCTGCTGGAGTTCTGAGAGTTTCCCCAAACAGTCCTTAAGGCTGTGTGGAGGTGTATCCTGGAACTCTGCGCACCATGCCTGCAAGTGTGTCAAGCGTCCATGAGCATCAGCAGGGTATTATCCCACTCCCCCAGATTTCTAGTTTGTAGTCAAATCAGGAGAGAGGCGAAAGGTCTGATTTCTCTTCATGTAAACCCAAAACCAGCCCATGGACTTCTTTTAGCTGAATCTCCCTAAACAATGAGTTATGCAACTGTGTCATCAGTCCTTGCTTGCTCCTCTTCCTGTCTTGCTTTCCACCCTACCACAAGCTCGTGCTGTACAAGCCATCAGCGCAGTCAGGTGCACTAGAGTGGTGAGGAACTTGAGAGGAATTTTGTTCACAAGTTGTAGTGGGTTGACCCTGGCTGGATGCTTGGCACCCACAAAAGCCTCTCTATCAATCACATCCGCAGTAGGGGAGAAGAAATATAAAAAAGGGCTCATGAGTTGAGATAAGTCTGTGAGAGATCACTCACCAAACACTATCACTGTCAAAACAGACTAGAAGTAGTGATAATAATTGAATTTATTACTAACAAAATCAGAGCAGGACAATGAGAAGTAAAATAAAATCTTCATAATACCCCCCTCCACCCCACCCTCCTTCCCAGCTCTGCCTCCTCCACCAGCGGCGCGGGGAGATGGGAGTGGTGGTTATGGTCAGTTCAATCACGTGTTGTTTCTCCCGCTGCTCAGGGAGAGGAGTCCTTCCCCTGCTCCAGCATGGGGGCCCTCCCACAGGAGATAGATATCCATGACTTCTCCAAAGTAAATCCATCTCAGGAGCCACAGATCTCTGCAAACTGCTGCAATATGAGTCCGTCCCATGGGCAACAGTCTTCCCCAGACCGCTGCAGAGTGAGTCACTCTTCCCTAGGGTGCAGTCCTTCAAGGAGAGGTTGCTCCAGTGAGGGGAGGCTCCACAGGCCTCCCATGTGGTCAAAGCCTCCTTTCAGGCATCCACCTTGGTCTCCTCTCTGGGCTGCAAGTAGATCTCTGCATCCCCATGAACCTCCATTGGCTGCAGGAGGACAGCTGCTTCACCATGGTCTTCACCATGGGCTGCAGAGGAATCTCAGCTCCTGCACCTGGAGCATCTTCTCCCCCATCCTTCTTCACTGACTTCGGTGTCTGCAGAATTTGCCTCACATATTATCACCGTGCTCTTCTCTGCCTGCAAGTCCAACTGTGCAATAACCACCTTCTCCTTCTCCTCCTCATTCTCCTCCTCCTTCTCCTTCTCCTTCTCCTTCTCCTTCTCCTTCTCCTTCTCCTTCTCCTTCTCCTTCTCCTTCTCCTTCTCCTTCTCCTTCTCCTTCTCCTTCTCCTTCTCCTTCTCCTTCATCACAGGGGGTGTTACTACCATTTCTGATCAGCTCAGCATTGACCAGTGGCACATCTGTCTTTGTATCTGCCAAGGACCGGCTCTGCTGGGTACAGTGGAAACTTCTAGCAGCTCCTCACAAAAGCCACCCCTGTAGCCTCCCACTACCAAAGTTTGGCCATGCAAAACCAATAGTCAATGTTTTCATTAAAAACAACATCTATACAGAGAAGAGAGAGGAAGGTTCGTGTCCTCACTGGGCACAAGTGTCCAGAGTGGGGTCAGCAAGGGTCTCTGTGGCCTCCTGGCTCAGAGGTGGCCTGGGACCAGCCAGACCACGTGCTGCTTCTTGCATAGTGCTGTTAGCAGAGCTGCAGGAGGGTTGGTGGTGCTGTTGAAGGGTGATGGGTAAACAGGAGCTGTGAAATGGTCACTGCTGGGGACACGGAAGTTGAAGGGAAGAGGAGGTTGCACAGAAAGCCAGTGATGTGATGGGGAAAACTGGGTTTAATACAGTGAGTATAAGGTGAGTGAGGCAGATAGGGTTATAGGGAATAGATCTTCAGACTGTGTTCCATTAGTTATTGGAGAAATTGCTGATTGATAACATTCTTACTAAAAGTTCACTAGCATGAATATATATATTGGCAGTTAGGCTTGGTTTTCAGCACAGAATTTACTCCTGGAGATGGTCCAGGAACAAATTTGGAAATAGGGTTCAAGACATAGACACGACACAATAGTAGAAGACTTTTAAGACTGCTTTAGGAAGTGACCATTTATTATGCTACTAAATTCCCATCTTTGCAACCAAATGGCTGGTGACAGAGCGTGCAACTGCTGCAAGGGTTGGCCTCATGGCCACTGCAGGGGCTCTAGTTCATGGGCTCTGAGATTTTCTGCAGTCCCCATCCAAAATCTGTCACAGTCAGTGGAAAGTCTGCTGTGGTCTCTTGGGCTGACAGACAAGCACCTTCAGTATGGGATGTTCACTACTCCCAAGTGCATATCAACTGCCATAGCTCACTTGTTTATTTGGAAGGTGATGGAATATTTTTCACTTTCTGTAGAACTTTCTGAACCCTTAATTTCTGAAATTAAGTGTTGAGCAGGGACTTCCAAGGGAAGTCTCATGGAAGCCTGAAGAGGAGTTGTCCCAGGAAAGTCACTGCTTCCCCCAGGATGAATGTTTCTCTTCCTCTGCTCAGCTTCCGGCCTGAACATCAGTCGGACTGGGAAGTGCAGCAACCAGTTTTCCATCTGGATGATTTCCATCAGGTCTGTGGGGCTCACCGGGCTGCATCCAGCTACAGAGTCCTTTGAGCAGATATTGTACCTTTGGGGGTACCTGCCCTCGAGGGCATCAAGAGCAGAGAAGGATGATCTGCGTGCAGTACCTCTGTTCTGCTGCTAAAGACAGTCTAATATGGAGTATCTAAATGAGTCTCTGCTGAGAAATGAACCAAAGCCAAGTAGTTTTGGTGGTGCTTAAGCAGTGCCCCAAGGCTGTGGCAAAATCACTGCCTTGCACGTTTTGTCCAGGAAACAACAGGCAGGACAGCCTTTCACTGTGAGCCTGAGATACAGTGATCCACTATACAACGACAGGCTACCCTCCAGTGCACTCCACAAGCCTCCAGGTCTTCTTCACCAGAAAAAGACGGAGATATGAGTGTATATTATTTTGTCTGAGAAAGAAAGACAGTCTGGACCTTATGCATGCAGAGGTCTGTCACTGCCAGGACCTCAAGAGTTGCAGGTGACCCAAGGGCTTGCAGGTCCAGCTACAAATATGTGCATTGTCAGGAACAAGCCAGCAGATGACAAAGTTAATCTGGCAGTGATGGTAGAAGGCTATTCTGAGCTGGAGGACAACTTTCATTTACTGCAGAAAATGTTTGTTTTTCTAAACAGGGGCATGAAGTTAATCCTCATAAGGAGAAATCTAAGTCCTGCGCTACTCTCTGCAGGATTTCTCCTACTTCATTAAACTCTGACATCTCAAAGGGCAAATCCATATTGTCATATGCCACTTGTGCTTGAATAAAATGTGCGTATCAGTGCTTAATACAAGCTTATTTTTCCTTCTTATTTTGCAAGTGTAATTGCATAGTAAATCGAACCACAGGCTTCTATTTACTTGTTAGCATTAAGAGTGTGTCAGACCATTTGTAAACAAGGGTATTAACACAGATCTGGAGCAGAGTCAGTCTGTGCCAGCTAGAGACATGGTCCCTGTCTCTCCATGTACTGGGAGGATAGGGTTTGAGGCAATGGGAAGGAGTGATGACTTCAGGCTGGTAAATACCCTCACTAGCAAACACAGCTGCAGGATATTCCTGTCTGGTTACTTTACCTCCAAGATTTTGGTCTTCTCTAACATTGCATTTCCCACAAGTTTTCTGTCTCAGATGATGAAATTTTAAGTGCTTGCTGAACAAATTTTCCAGGAAGCCTTGGAGCATTGGCTCCCTGCTGTGAGATGTGGGGAGGTGTGCACAGGCAACCTGAGACATGGGGCAACCACAGCCTTTGGTGGAAAATGGGCTGTTCCTGCTGGGTGCCCATGGAACAGATTTCTGCTTCACACTGACTTAACCTCGGCCCGAAATGCTCCAGATGCTGGGTCATGCTCTAAGTGTGTCTGCTGCACCGAGCAGCCCCCTCTGTCAAATTTCTTCTCTCCAAGAAGGCGCTTATAGATAGTGCTTTCAACCTCTTGGACGACTCAGGCAGCCCATGCAGCCTGGGACCACAAGGTTTCCAGCCCTTTACACCCTGTGTGGCTCCTCCTTGCGTGCCTTCCTCTGATCCCTGTCTGGCCTGGGTGGGAGGGGCAGGATGGGACCCATCGAGGTGACACAGAGGCCGTGCAACCCCTCTGCTTCCGTGGCACTGCCCATTGCTCCGTCCTCCCGCAGCAGTACATGAGGTGTCTGCATGGCCTCACCGCAGAACACCTCTTCACCAGATTCTCCCCTCTTCCCCTTGCTGTGTGCCCTGTGTTGGGAGAGGATCTGTGCTGCCATCCCCAGGGTCACTCTGGCTGTGTCTCAGTTTTGTTTCTCACTCTCGGGTGTGAAACACCAAGCTCTTTCACTGCCTCTCTTCCAGGGCTTCACAATTGTTCACATTGCTCTCACTTTGGGAAGAACATCAGCAGAGATTTTACCCTGTTCTGTCACAAATCTGGGACAAATATCATCAAACCATCTGCAGGAATGAATCCCCAGAGGTCTCACTCCTGCTAGGTGTAGGTTTACTTTTTGTAGTCCAGATGATCTTCTTGTGGTGCACAAAAATTTCCAGTTAAATCCAGCCCAGCTAGTTTTCCAGCTTACCCCATACTTGCTTCTGCAGCAAGGTGAACCCCTCTTCTCTCCTGAACCCTACATCGGCCCTCACTTTGGCCCTGGGCCCTGACTAGGCCAGGAGCTGTGGGAGGATGGACCCTGACCAGCCCTCCCACCCTTGGTGGGTGCCACAGTCTCTGCCAAGAGCTGGCAGTAATCAGAGGGGTGGTGATGTAGGGGCTGCAAGTTGGGGGTCCTCCAGAACACCAAGACCAGATCAGGCAGCACTGGGGGAGTGAAGCACACTCTGCTCAGGCTGGTGATGTAAGCCACATGCCCCAGTCCATGCAACTCCAGAACCTGCTCCCAGCACTGTCCTTCTTCTTGGCGGTCTTTGCAGTGCTTGTGTATGGGAAGAAGATCCTACCAGAGGCTGCTCCTCTTGCTCCAAGGATGGGTAGACTAGGAGAGTGATGCTGGGAGTTCAGGAAGGCAAAGTGAGCTCTCAGGTTCTCCTCTCTTCTGATACCATTCCTGTGGATGTTCAGGACTGACAGCCCCCAGGGGCTATGTGGTCTGCAGCGCCAGGTGCAATTACAACTCAGACAGAGACACCTGGACAAACCCACTCGCCCCTGGTGTGTCACAGCCTGTGGTATGCGGGGCCTGACCCCTGCAGCACCCTGAAGAGCTTGGCCACTGTTCCCCATGGCATTTGTGAAGCCATGGTTGATCTGAATGGCCTTCAGGGGCAGCTGGCTGGGGACAGGGCCAGGCCCCAGGTGTCTCATGCAAGGCTGGCAGTAAGGAAGGGTAACACAGAGTGTGCAGCCAGCGCAGGGGCAAGACCACCGAGAGCAGCCCAAGCTGAGCTGTGTGACATGAGAGTGTGACAGCTGGCGCACTGCCAGTGCTGACAGCTGTTAGGACAGACACAGCAACATTAGCCACGAGGCCACCACACAGCCCACTGCCTCTTCCTTCACTTTTCCCTTCTGGACGACAAACGGAAAAGGAATTGTGTCATTAACAGTGTCCAGTTAGCCTCAGCCTGGCTTCATTCCTCCTGCCTTAGGCTATTCAGATGCCTTCTTGGAGAACCCCTGCCCATCACTGCAGGGCTGTGGGAGGGATAGCCCATGGTGGCATGTCTAAACACCACTATTTAGGCACAGGCTCTGGCCCTTGTCGCCGAAGATCTCTGGGTTCACAGTGTCTATGCTGATCATGAACAAGAAAAGGTGGCATGCAAGTGTGTTTGCTGGGCAGAGAGAAGGCTTCTGAGGTGGCAATGCATCCATGTGAGAGCTGCTCTGTGAGGTGTCCACTTGTGTCTGCCTCGGGGTAGTTGGTCTGTGTTATAGAGACTGGAGAAGCACATCCCCGGGGACCCTGCAGGAGCAGAACACCATGTCTCCTGTGAAAGGACATATTAAGCCTAGGCAAAGCAGGCTCAGGGCGGCATATCGCTGGGGAGGCAAAGCTCTCTGCCCTTCGCCAGGGCACTGGAAAGCCAGCCTGTGATGGCTGCTCCTCTGGCAGGAGGTATTGGGGGCACAGGGCTGCCACCAGTCCTGAGCTGATGGGAAGCAGGGTGGTAAAGACCTCTGCCAGTACAAGAACGTCATGGTCATGATGATGTATATGGAGCTATTTTTAAACATTGCAATTTTAGCTAATTCCACTGCAAACGTAAGTAGCAGAGAACTAGCTCAACATCCTGTTGAGCATCCAGTTGAGCTGCTACTTATTTCAGCAATAGAATTAGCAAAAATTGCTGATCTCTTCAAGGTGACCAAGCCTGTCCAGGTATTGCATGCAATAGGAGCAGGGTGGTCCAGAAGAGCACAAGTGGCAGGGTTTCATATGGCAGTGCTGGAGCGAGGTGAGGGGAGGAGTTTTCTCTCCTTGGTGCTCTGAAGGGTCTTTTTCAACCTAAATGATTCTATGATTCTAGGAGAAGGTGGAGGAAGCGAATAATGGGTCTGTTTAGGTGAATTTCCCACATGTAGTAGATAAGAAATGTCTCTGAAAACCTCTTAGGCTGTTCCTGTGGTGGAGAGAGACAGACTGGTTTCTTCTCAGTGGGCAGACAGGCTTCACTATGTGCTCAAATTAAGACAGTCCCATGTTTAGGGAAGGATCTAAATTCTCTCGGCCACTGAACCTTGCTTCCTTCTCTGGGAGGCCAGAGCCTGGGCTAAAGGGCTGCCCATTGAGACCAGGCTGAAACATGCTCCTCACTGACCTTATGAAGCCAACACACAGCTGGGCTGGGGAGAAGTAGGAGGTGGGAGGAAGACAAGATGCTGCTCAGTGTATGTGGGAATTTGATGGTTTGAACAGGCAGTTGTCTAATGTCCAGAGATCATACAGGAAGCAGCAGTTCACAGTGTCCTCAAGCATGTACAGCTTTCTGTGGGGAAAGGTACATGGAGGAGTCCCTGAACCCAAAAATGTGAAATTCCCATGGCAAAAAAGGTCAAAGTAGTGTTCTGAAACAAACTTACTGCGAAAAAAAGTTTTCTTAGGATTCCACCAGTGATTGTCAGGCGTTGGACTTTGATGAGCCTTGTGAGTCCCTTCCAATTTAGGACATTCTATGATTCTGTGATTGTTACATCATTGAGAAATCACTACTTTTAATCAAAGCTTTTTCTAAAACAAGCAGTCAAGCAAACAGAAACCCCAAAAGGCAAACCATAGTCTGAGTCATATACATGATGTGGAAAATTTCAGCCCAAACTCTTACAATCGGTGAAGGTGTCAGCAACTGAAGATCTTGTGGGAAGTGATGGCCATGCAGTTGGGCAGTGAACCTTGAGTCACCTATAATTAGGCAAGGGAACGAGTGTACCGGAAACTATACAAACAAGTTATGAATAGCTGCTTCGTTTTCACCACTCTCCATCTGGCAGTTTGGGCTGGACCATCCTCGGCGTTGTGCTGGGGATGCTCTGGCACAATGGCTGGCCTCGCTTTGGCCCACTTGCCCTGGGAAGAGATCCAGGCTTTGTCTGCTAGTAGGGGTCTTCGTTTGTGCAGGAAATTTACAGGTACCTGCTGACCCATATCATAGTGGGCAGAGCTCAGCTTCCTTGGCTGTGAAGGGCAGTAGAGACCTTCGGTACTGGCAGGTGCCCTCAGTGTTAGTACGTAATCCTCAGGGAAAATGGCTCATTCCTGTGTTTTGCAGCAGTGTGTCCGTCACCTTGTTACTGAAGTGTCTGGGAGATGTGGGCTTAAGTGGGAGTCCTGGAAAAAGGGCTGTTAGGACAAATCCTGGAGGTTTAGGTTCAGACAGCCACTGTGGAGTATTGGAGCACTGTCTCTTCCATGAATATCCATTGCCAGAAAAAACTACAAATCTCCCTAGTCTTTGTCCTACTTAGTTAGAATTCACTGGTTTTGGCTACTGTTTCAATATCTTACTGAAAAGAAAGCAAATTTCCCAGTCCGATTGACAAAAGGAAGCTACTTTCAGAGATGCATGTTACATGGGCAGATCTTTTAAAATAAAGCATTTAAGAATTAGCTTGAAATCATGCCGTGCATGGTGTCAGCTGTCTCTCCGTGGGGAGTTCGCACAGTGTAGCCTCCTATTTAGCATACTGTCTGTTGAATCACCCTATAGCTTCCAGGATATTTTCTAAGGTATTTAGATTTATTTCAATGTTTACAATATATTTGTTGTTCATTAAACATATTTACCCAGGCTAACCCAACATGAAAGAAATTATCTTGTTTACAGTGGAACTTTGACAAAAATCATGCAGGAAAGATAGACAAACACACATAAACTTGGATTGCTGAGTGGAACATTGATTTGCTGCCACTTCCAATTTTTCTCATTAGAACTTATTTTATTTGAACATAACTCAGTACCCCGTGTAAATGTGAAGTTGTTAATCTTATTACTATACAGAAAACAAATTAATTATTATGCATGATATTGGAAATGGGTTGTTAGGTTGGCATTGGGAAAATTAGAAAAATACACTCATTACTTCAAATGATATCTGATATACATGTACAACTCTGTTTTTAAAATCATTTGCAATATTCAGATAGCAAATATAGCAAGTAGGAAAGTCCTTATTTTTTTTTCTGTGTGGTTTTAAAACTTCAGGCCTCCATCCTGAACGTTGGATTAAAGACTGCAGTATACAGTTAGATTTTATATTTTAAAACGCTGGTATTGAACCGGAGAAAATGAAGTTGTTAGACTGAATTTCATCCAGCTGCAAGGCAGGATTCACTGTGTTCATATAATTAATTAGTGTGAGAGCCAGGTGGCTTACCTGTACAGGACGAGGATCTGCATTTCAGGTCTGCTATCTCACCATGACTGCTTCTTAAGAACGCTGGGATGGGTGGAGAAAGCCTGCTAGAGGTATTCTTCTGGAAAAAAAAACAACCCACAATATTAGGAGCAGGAGAAGGAGTGTGTTTGTAAGGTGTCTTTATTGGTGAAGCTTGCATGGCTGCCAGAGTGCCAGGAAGCCAGGCTGTGGCTGAGACCTCTAGTTCCTGTGGCACTGATGACCTTTGTTAGTCAGTGTGGATTTGAGGAGGGTTGGGAGGAAAGGGGGCCCAGGCTGCCCCACTTGTATTGCGTCTTTCTGGAGCACATAATATCCTCGCTGTTGAGGCAATGATAGTGCACAAGGTGGGTCTGCTCCCCTCACCTTGATACAGGCAGTGCCAGTCTGGGGGCTGACTGATGCAGGGGACAGGCACACACAGGCTGGGCTTGCTCTGTCCTCTAGGATGCCTGTGCTCCTTCCTGAAGTCCCTAGTCATGGCAGTCATTGAAACTCCTGCCATACCTAAGTGTCACTCCTGCACATAAGGCAGTAGAAAGAACCCTCAGCGGTCAGAACTGTCGAGTCACCAGTCACACGATTTCAGTGTAGTGAGCAAAAGTCAGTTTTTCCTTGTAACATGGAGCCCCCCTTACTTGCTGTGAGCTTTGCATGCCCAGAAGCTGCCACTTGAATCTTTTCCTCTGCAGTGCTGCCAGTGTGAAATGCCTTGCTCTTTTCACAGAGAGCTGGCAGCCTGAGGAGCCTCACAGGAACCAAAGTGGCAGGGCTTTTAGCAAAAAGTGTGTCAAAATTCAAGACAAAAGGATGAAGTAACAGCAATGGAGGGTTTCTGATCTTTGCCTTGCTCATCATCTAGCTCATCCTGGAATCTTTTTGCCCCGATCATATAGACCTGGCAGATCTTAGCACAAATATAACCCTGCTCTCTACCCCAAATGCCCACCAACACACTCTTCCATGCTAGAGCCTATTTTTCTAGACTGAATCCATTTTTCTTCTTGTAATTTCACTCACTGTCCATCCGGTACAACCATACTTCCTTTCTCAGGCTGAGACAGACCTACTTTTGAAGAGTGCCACTGTGGCAGCTTGCCTGTTGTCCTCTCTGTTGGACCAGACAGTGAGACAGAGAGATGGGAAAGCATCCACTAATCACCCATGCCAAGCTGCTCTGCACAGACCCAGCTGGGCTCACAGCCCTCCTGACCAGACCAGAACATCTTCCTTCACCACGGTGACAAGTTCCACCTGTCCTGTGGGTCCTCTACGTGCTTTCTTTGGGAACTCCTAGAGGCAGGGAGGGAAAAAAAGAAAGGCAGCCGTATGAAAAAGCAAGATCTTTGTCCCACTTGGAGTTTCCAGAGAGGGTCTTCCAGCCGGGCAACTGGCATTGTCCTTCAGGCCACAAGTGTTTAGTGACATCCCAAGAGCCTTGCTGCAAAACTTTTGAAAAACTCCCCCCAAACTGGTCACAATAGTCAAAATAATGCATACCACTCAGGGCAAGAAGTAGAGACAAAACTAAAATAGCAGCACTAATGAGTGAAGTAAATATCAGAGCAGAGCTGTAAAAGCAGTGAGGAAATTCCCCTAAAGAATGTTTTGTTCCGCTTTAGTGACGCTAAATACGAGGGTTTATCTTCACAGTCTCTCCTATGTCATGAGGCTGCCATGAGCCATGTGGAGAGGAACACATCTGGGCATTTTTTGGCCACTGTTTCATCCTTGGAGCCACAGTTCAAACAAATCTCTGAGACTGAGAAAGAGAGGTGATGGAACTGAGTCTTTTCTTCCAGTTTGAGCAGCTGAGTGGGCAATGATACAGCACTCTCCAGGGAGCATCTTGGAATCATAAAACAGTTTTGGTTGGGAGTGACCTTGAGAACCATCCAGTTCCCCAGCCTGCCATGGGCAGGGACACCTTCCATTACACCAGATTGCTCCAAGCCCTGTCCAACAAGGCCTTGAAAACTTCAAGGGATAGGGCAGCCACAGCTTCTCTGGGCAACCTGTATCAGGGCCTCCCCATCCTCACAGAGAACAATTTCTTCCTAATATCCCATCTAACCCTTCCCTCTGGCAGTGGGAAGCCATTTCCCCTTGTCCTGTTATATCACGCCCTTGTCTAAAGTGCCTCTCCAGATCTGCTCAGTATTCTTTCCTGCAGAACATATCATGAAGCAAATGGCTTTTCATGGTAGTTATAGCTATATATTGAGCAAACAGGGTAAGCGATATCAAACCATTCCTTTTTAATTTTCTTCTTATTGATTTCAAAATTTGCCTAAAAAAAGGTTTCAATTACAAGACAACATTTTTATATTTCAGACTTGGTAATTTTCATAGAGCTATATAACTGGAGGTAAGCAGAATCTGGAGTTAATGAAATAAATTTCTGCATTGTTCTTAAAGTCCCCAGCTAATGACCATTTACAGTGTGATGAGAAACAGCAGAGCTCTTTGTCATCTGCTCCAAACGGAGCCGCCACCCCTGCAGAATCAGAGTGAATGCAAATAAAGAAAGAGAAATTACACCAAAAATACCTAAGGAGAGGAGAAAAACAATCTCATGTGGTAATTATTCTCAAAGGAATGCAAGAACTGAAAATACCCTGACCTGTTGCTGTATGTAGCAGGACCAATAAGAGTGACTCACACCCTGCACACCCTGCATCTACTATCGTCTTGAGGGGCCTTTGTGGGATGAATTCCATGGAGAAATTCAATGTGTAATTCCATGCACACATTGTTCCCACGCTCGCGTGTGTGGTGTGGTGTGGTGTGGTGTGGGGGAACAACTGCTTTGCGTACCACAGGAGGGGTAGAGCTCCCAGTTTTGCAAGCAACGAAGGTGAAGAGATGAGAGATGCCAGGACAGAGCAGTATTTGGGTCCTCTGGAAGCTGTTGCTGCCACTTTGGACATTCTTCAAGGCTCAGTGGATTCAAATAGTACCCAGAAGCATTTCCAGGGGAAGAAAGTGCTTTGTTTTATTGCATGGCAATGTGTGACAGGCTATAGCTTTGGAACAGGTGAGAGAAATACTGTAGAAACAAAAAGGGGTAGTTAATTCTTGCCATGAAAAGGCAAGAAACCTTCCCCACCTGTTAAAGTAAAATCACTGACAAAGTACAAATAACAAATGCCTCTTTTCCTTTTTTATTTTTCTTTATCATTGGGTAACAGATATTCTTCTGAGCCTGGTGGTAGGCAGAGCAGTGCCCTGCCAAGCAGTGCTGTGCAACAGAGCAGCCTGAGGGGCAAGCAGCAGATTTCAACAGGGGTGGGAAATGGCCAGCAAGGAGGACGGGTCTGGCCTAGACTGTGAGTATCCTGGCAGAATGCAAAACAGAATAAATGGTCCCCAGAAATATGCTGGTGCTGAGCAGAGGTGGTGTTGCAGTGGAAAAGGTTGCCAGGCTGGCACTGACCAGACATTGTGGAGTCACCCCAATGATGATGCAATTCACAGGGCCTGCCCCCCTGTCACGATTTGGCCCTTTCCCCTTTGTCAGAGACCATTCTAGCTGGGTCTGAGGATGATGTGGTGATGGAAAGCCTGAGCATCACAACCAGAATATGTGCCCTCTGTGCAAGCCTGGCCATCACCTGCTCCTTCCTGGCATCTGAGTGAGCCCGGCTGCAGGTGCTGTGTGGGAAATCCCCTGGCTGCCCCTGTGAGCTGCTCTGCCACAGCCCTGCACAACATGTCACCGATGTCAGACATCCCTTCCCAGGCATCCCTGCCCCACCTTTCTGGTCCTGGTCCCCAGCCACATGGTCCCATACTGTCCCTTCCAGCCACATGCCCCTTCCAGCAGGATCTGTGCTCATGGGCCAGTTCAGGGAGTTATTGCACAGGACAGCCTCCTGCCTAAGGGACATTTGATTGTCCACAGTAGTGAGATGAACACCCTGGTTGCTTCTGGTCCACATTATGAAAATCTAGCAAAATGCTGTTAGGAAGTCTTTGCTGCCCCAGTTCCTTATTACAAAACCCATTTTAGTGATGAATCCAGCACCCCAGGGTGTGCATCCCCCCATGCAGCCCAAAGTGTCCCCAGACCGTGTGTCTAATGGGGCTTCTACCCAGGGCTGTTGTGACTGAGAAACTTCCTGGGCTGTAGCAGTGTGCCCTCAGGGTTGAAAATGTAAAAACATTTCCATCCCTCTTTCATGTACTTCTTCTTTGAATATCTGCTGTGGACATCTAGCAGTTGATGCACAAAGGCTCTGGTGACTAGCATGATCAAATGCATATTTATATGTCCTTGCATCTACGGCCATGGTTCCTAAAACCATGGATGGAAACCTTTCTTCAAGCCACTGAAAGGTGATGGTTAAAACACCTATCTAAAGCAGCTGATATGAGGTTTGTGATAAATACTCAAGTAGAAATTTGAAATCTCTTTGGAAGCAAAATATATTAGGATGAAAAATCCTTTAGCGGCTGGGATTTACAGCAGCATCTAGTTGTGTGTGTGGCAGCATGTCAACAAAGAGATGTGCTTACTTAACAATGAACCTCTGGTTAACTAAGGAGGATCAGGAGAATATTGTACTGTGATTCTGTAGGCATTAAACACCCGATCTGGAAAGATTCGGGACCAGGTTGGGCTCTGATGCTACCCAGTTTCTGATCTTCTCCATTTATTTGATTAGCGTTAATTACGTGTTTGGGGGCGGTAACCCACCGTCCTTTTTTCTACAATCAGTAGAGGGGTATCAGTTTAATAACAGGAAACCTAATCTAGGAAAGGTAACAGCTAATACACTGAGTATGTCTGCTTTTGAGCCCTGAGAAAGCCGTAGATTCTTTAACATCCTGTCTTCTGCTTGCGCTTTCTGAACACTTTTGTGTCTAGCAACGGGCTCACTTAATACACTGTATTTTCTTCTTGGTGGGCAATTTTTGGAAGCAGTCTATTCAATGATTTAAATTCCTGTCTTCCAATTTACCTCTTCTCACAGCAATTCTCAAAAGCAAAGGAATCAATTTGACCTTTTTCAACGTTTTAATAGCAGCAAACACAAAAGTTACAGCATAGCATCGATGAACTTGAGGTGAAATTTCTGTTCTTAAATTTCTCAAGAGACACTGGAAAAGCAAGCATTGTGTAGTGGAGTCGACTATTTCCAGCTAGACCCCCATAAAAAAAACCAAACCCAACTAATTCTTGGTTTGTTTACTTTGCAACATAGCCATAACGGGCCCCTCCTCTTAAAACGTCCACGGGAGGATGCATTTAGACTGTGGGAAGCCAGGCTTACAACTGAGCAAGCTGTTACGCCGATCACAGCGGCCCATAGGCAGAATCTCTGTTGTGCTTGATGCAGAAGTGAGGTGACAACCTGCCCCTCCGGGCATCTTACTTGCCAGGCACCCAGGGCCATTGTCAAAGTCGGAGCGCGGTGACAAAGGGTGGAGTGCAAGGGTGCTATTTCAGGAGGTCCCTGACATACAGCTGCGAAGATTCAATTCCTGCTCTGTGCTCTGCCCAGACCTCTGTAGTCCCTAGGCACTCCATGGCACCTTCTGTCTAGCAAAGGGATCAGCAATTTGGCTCTTCTCCCCGCTTCCCCTGGCCCGGCCGCTCTATCCGCAGACACCCCAGAGCGCCTCAGGGTGTCTCTTTCCTCCGCTATGCATCCTGGTCACACAAGCGGCCCGCATCCCACCACTACCACTACATCCGAACAAGCACATTTCCTCCCGAGGAGCTGCCGGGGTGCCCCACGGGCCGCAGGGCTCCACCTCTGCTGCGGATGGTGCCTTGTGTCACGCTCTTGTCCCGGGTTTGAACGAAGGGCCGTTATGCAGAGGCCGGGGAAGCCCGAGCTACTTGGCCCTCCGATGGCCCGAGCATCCTGCTGTGCTCCAGGGAGGCCAGGCCCTAGCTCTACCACGTCACTGCAGTAATCTCAGAGGATACGGTGGGGTTTCTCACAGAGCTCTCAGGAAGAGGTAGAAGCCAGCGTCCGGTGTGGCTTGGCCTCCCTTGGATCCTGGCTCATTTTCAGCTGTGTATGTAAGCATTTGACCAGGCAGACGGTTCTGCAACGTTGACTTTTAAAACCGTGTCTTTTTAACTATCAAAGTAACCACACTCGAGATCAGTGAAAGTGACCGAGAGAGGAGACCGAAGTGTTCATTGTGGCCCTGAGACCTTCCACACTAGGCTGATGAAATAGGTTTGGGCTATTCATGCTATGATAAACTAGGTTAGCCTTATGCTTTAACACAAGTTTATATCCAAAACCAGGCAGTCCCCAGTCAGTATGGTTGTGGACTGGAGAAAAAGAGTCCTAGGGGCCAGCAAGGGGAGCAGCCCTCCGGGTGCAAGACAGAAAAGCTCCGTGCACGTCTTTTAGAAAAGCATTTCACCCAGTCATGGTGCTGGCAGCGACTCTCCCTGCAGAATACACCAGAGAAAGACCCCTGGGAACACACTGACAAGGACGCCTGGCAACTGGCAACACATCTCAGACAGAAGTTAGTGGTAGGTGAGGGGAAAGAAAAATAGTTATGAATATTGGCTGAAAAAGAGAAGTCTCTCAGCATTTCCTGCCCTCCTCTCACGCTCTCAAAAATAAAACCTGCTGCTTTTGTCAGCTGCGCCACCTCGGCTCTGGCTTCTTTCTGTACTGACTAAACAGGGCAGGGGGATGGAGCGCTGACAGGACGGTCAGCATCTCCCCGTGTTCATCTCTAGCTGCGAGGTCATCGTCTGGGGGGACAGCGCACCTCCTCCGTGTGGACCAGTGCTGACGGGATGCCTCCAATCCCTGCTCTCTTTCAAACCTCTTTTTCTGATGGCTTTCCATGCACAGCTCTCCAAAGATCACTGAGGATATTCGAGTATACTACCTAAGTGCTCTCAACTTCACAGGACTGCCCACCTAACACCTTTTAAATTGCTTCAGTCTAATTAGCATCCCCATCTCAGAGCTGACTGTTTTCTCTGGTAACACACTGGGCCAGGATCACTGATAGATCTCCTCTGCCTTGAATTTGAAACGACAGACATCGGAGGAAAAACAGTCTGTAGTGCTGCAGAGGAACACCGGCTATTTCCAAATCAGTAACACCCTGCGCCGCACCTTCTCTTCGC
>VZTI01003811.1:139585-188230 GCA_013397865.1 Struthidea cinerea
AATGGTTATGTTAGATAGTTGCAGGGAAAATATGTTAATCAGCAGTCTTGTCTTCCTGCTTGGGAGCTTTTTCTGAGCTAGAAATGCAGGCACAGCGCAGTAAGCGGTTGTGTTTGAGCTGCTGCATGTAGAGCTCGGTGGGCACCTGGTTGAGAGGCTGACAGAGTCGGGGTCTGCTCTGTATGAAAGGGGTGCAGGATTAGGGCAGTTGGGGTGGTAGCTGAAGGTAGGCATAGGGTTTATTTTTTATCTGGTCATGAGAAAATTCAGAAGATACAAAGAAGTTCAGGGCTGTGAGAGAGCCTCCTGTGTGGAACGCCCTGACTGCAGCATGGAGGAATACAGTCTCAGTCTCCTTTCTGGCCCTCAGCATATAAGGCGCGACTTCTGCTCTTAGCAGCATGTTCAAGACTTTATTAAAGGGCAAGGCTTGCAGGGCCCAGAGATCCCAGCTGCCATGTGTTATGACAAAGCTACCAAAAGCAGTTGATCTTGTGTGATGTGCATGTGAAGAAATGGGTCAGATTTATTTTGGTTTAGGGATCTCATTCCCCAGCTTTCCTGGGGGCATGGCATCAGCAGAGCTGCTGGTCATGGTGAAGATGCTGCATCTGAGGAAGCGCTGGTCACAGAAACTGATCCCTGCCTTAGCTGCATGAGCAGCTCCCTTTCCCTCAAAATTTGTTATTGAAACTACTGAAACTACATTTACTGAAAATGTAATGATGAAAAGAATACATTTTGAAAAATATTAACTATTAAAACCATAATATGCATATTAAAATCAAAAACCAGGAAGAAGATATGCTGCTGTATTTATTCCAGAGCTGCAAATAAAAAACAATACCTAGCCGTCATTTCACTCTGAATCATAACAAGCTGTAGATATTAATGACAGCATTTCTGTAAAAATAGTAATTTGCTAGAAAAGAGTCCACTGCAAAAAGTGGTCTTTGGTGTGATTTGTTTCTATTATTGCCAGTACTGCTGATTAATAACACACATTTTCAGTTAATTTTGGATCTCAGCATGCCCTTTAATCTTGCGTTATTTCTTTTGTCTTGCTATTACAGAAAAATATATATTGTATCCTGAGGCCCAATTCCAATTACTATAAGTTAATCTATTAGGTGATAAAGAACCACACAGGCAGGAAATGTGTATGTGAAAGTGAAGATGTATCTCAGGATTTGCTGGGGTTTGGTTACCTTGAAATGATGTTCTCTATAAATCTCAGAGCATGTTCTCTGTCTGTGTGTGATAACCGAAGCTTTGTTTTGGATGTTGTCCCAGGTATTATGAAACCGGGAGTATTAAGCCTGGAGTGATTGGAGGATCAAAACCAAAGGTCGCCACACCCAAAGTCGTTGAAAAAATTGCAGAGTACAAACGCCAAAATCCCACCATGTTTGCCTGGGAGATCAGGGACAGACTCCTTGCTGAGCGAGTGTGTGACAACGACACTGTGCCCAGCGTCAGTTCCATTAACAGGTAAAGCTTCATGTGGGGTGGGATGCTCCATGGAAGCACTGTCACCACGTCTTTGTCTCTTAGTAGGACTGGGTGTTTGGGGCTGTTTCTAAGAAAAGCAGCTTCACCTGTTTCCCTAGGGCACTTGGGGCTGTGGAGCAGCTGTGGGCTTACCTCGGTGGCTGAAGCACCATGGATGATGAGGGTTTCCTGGGAGTGGGCAGGTTCTGCTGCCAGTCTTTGCTTCTTTTCTGTCCTTTCCCCTGTCTGTGAGTAAGAGGACCTTGCTGGGAATGACCGACCCTATGTGTTTGCTATGAGTGAAGCCCTAGTTCTGCTCTGTGGGGTGGGTGTTCAGTGGGACATGCTTTGCCCTCGGGGGAAGCTCAGATGCCCATCGAGTATGGTGGCAGTTGTCGGGGAAAGAAAGGGACTCAAGGCATGGGTCTGAGGCACTGTTCTGTCACCTGTTTGGTGTAGCTGACATTGGCCCAGGCCTATGCTCAGTGTGAATATCAGTGGGGGGATTTGGTTGGTAGCGTCTGAGGGCCTCCGCTGTCTGCTTTTTACATTGGGGAACTTAAGTGGCCTTGAATTGCTTCTGTAAAAATTCAGGGGAATCTCATTTGGAGACTCGGTCCTATGTTTGTGAGTTCTGCCATGGCTTCACAAGTCAGGGCTGGGCTCATAGAAGGGTCTAAAGGGCCTCTAACCTACTGCCTTGTCCATTACACCTTCTGTGCCCACGATTTCCTCTTGAGTCAAGTGACGTGTAAGGCTGATGTTGGAAAAACCCAGTGAAATACTATGTGACATCTCCAGCCCTGCCAGAGCAACAGTAAGAGATGAGTACTTGGATAGCAGAGCTCTTGGGCACCCATGGCCCTGGCAAGCAGAGTTCTTTAATTTTCCCTCTGTTCCAGGCTTCCTCCTCACCACGCTGGTGAGATGATTTTCACTTGTGCAACTGCATGCAAATTCTTCGAATGCAGCTCGCTATAAAAGGTCTCATTTGCGTCCAGACGTGAAATAAATTGATGCAATATTCTTTTATTGGCTATCCCAATCTGATTTGCATTCATGGAGTTGCCGCTTGAGTAGCCGGAGTGGCTTCCCCAGCATTAGCAGGGAGTGCAGTCTCTGCTTTGACAGACTAAATGTCGACTCATAGGTTTGTGGAATTAAAAAAAAAAATGGGTCTGTTCACATGCAGCCTTTGCTGCTTGGGAGCCCCTGACTTGGAGGCTCCAGAGCGGCATGCAGTAACTCTATGGATGTGGTGTCTTCAGCTGTGAAGGGGGTTTGAGAAATATTACACACACCAGGAAAACCAAAGGAAAATATCAAATAGCTAAGGAGAAGCTCTGCTTCCATTAATGTCAACGAGTCATGTGAGAACCACGGCTGCTGTGAGCAGTCCTGTGCTTGTGTTGGAGAACTTCAAATATCCTCCAAAAAACTACCAAAAAGGCAGTCAAAACTCTAGGTAAAAGAGAGATTTAAGTAGCTTCCAGTCATATTTTGAGCCAGTTTCCATTTTCCACTTGCTGTGTCCTTTGTATGTTTCCACATTCATAATGCCCACACCCTCACTGCCCTTGTATCAGAAACCCAGTTCATGATCTGTCACCAGGGTTTTTGTCTGTCAGTCTAATTCTGTCTCATCTGCTTGTGACTGTGGCTAAGATATTCTTTTCTCAAAGGTTTGCAATCCCTTTTAAGAAATGCATGCAATCTGTTTGAGTCAATCTGTTTACTCAGAGAATTGTTTTTGCTGGCTTAGGAGCTCCTCGTGAAAACCCAGACTGAACAGTCATGTGACAAAGAACCTGGAATTCACATCAAAACACTTGGCTTTAATGCTAAATCCTACAGTTCCAGCAGTCTGTGGGTTTTATGCTCATATTTAACATTGAGTATATACTCTGGGGCTTTGCTGGTGGGGAAGGATGCACTACCCACAATATTCTTGTTCACCACTGAGGTGCAAATCAGGGGCTGCCTGGTCAGCACAAACCTAAGCTTACACAGATCTCTCTGAGTGGTTCCTGTCCTGCTGCAGTTGCCATTTCTGCAAAGGGGAGGACGGAGGCACTGCTCTGGCTCTCTTTCCCTGTCTTCACAGTGCAGGGGGTGCTTGCCAGGGCTGTGTTGTTCCCTCCCAGGATGCTGATGCTGTTTCTGTGGAACACTGGGGTTTATGGGGATGGACTGCTCGCAGCTCATCCCCGCTACTGAGGGGGCCTTTTAGCAGACAAGTCTGAGCTACTGCCCCCATGTAAGAGTGATTAATAATAATAATTTTTATTTATTAATAGCATTAATTGTAATAATAGGCCACTCTTCAATAGCAGGAGCAAGTCTGTGTGATTAAGACTTAATTAATCATTGTGATTAGCTTTGCTCAAATCAGCTGAGAGCTGTCCTGCTGCTTTCAAGTGCTCCTGTCTCTGTTCCTCCAGAGATAAAGATGTTTGTGTGTCAGAAGGCCCTGGACACCCTTTCTTCACCATGACAGCCTTGTGCAGGGTCCTGTCTCTTTGGCCGTGCTCCCCCACCAAAGGTGCTGTCCCAGCTCTTCCTGCCCCCCCCCACTGGGCTGGCTGTTCTGGGGGCTGTGTTTCTGGAACCCATCTCCTGGTTGTGCCTGACATCCAACAGCCCCACTCTGGTGCTGTCAGCTGAAAGATGGCTTGTGGACAGGTCAAACCTCTGCCAGCCTCCATCAGACACCTCTGAGGAATGGGAGGGGAAGGGGATGGCCGTGCATCCTTTCTGGGATGGAGTTGGGTGTCACCAGTGGTGGTCCCTGTGCTTGCTTACGGTGGACTTACCAGCAAGGAACTACTGTGTATTCCTGCAAGTTCACCCCCAAGCCCACTCCACCTGACAACTCGTCTCCTCTCCTCTCTGTCAGATTCATGGCAGGCAGGAATGGGAGGAGAGTTTTGTCAGGCACAGAGAGGAGAAATTCTCACTGTGGCATTGCTGCTGTAACAGTAGTGCCTGGGGCAGGAGGATATGTGGTGAACCAAGGGTGTGCCTCCTTCCAGCCTGTTCCAATTCTGCCGCAGCCTGAGGGAGAGCTGTGTGGTCTCCAGAGGTATTGCTGACCTCATCTGTCATTTTTTCATAGCGCATGGGCAGGTGAACAATGTGTGTAGCATCTCCCCCGAATCTCCCTGTGTAGCCGGTACCTTCTGTCCTGCACCACCATACATGCCTTCTGCTTTACCTGTATCTCTGAATTTTTCCTGATTGATGTCACTATCAATCAGAGTAGAGACTGTATGTACCCTGTGATGATAAATGTAGTCATTCAGCTTTTAAGATTAGCATTTATTCCAACACTTTCTTTTTAAAATAATCTTTTGGCTAAGCTGATCCTTTCCCAAGGTGTCCAAGTGCCTTGGGAAAGTCTATGTGAGTGCTATACCTGGGATGCTCTGGGAATAGCCTTGCAAATGTGTCCCAGCACCCAAGAGTGCAGACCACAGGCTGCTGGGACGTCTGGGCTCAGAAGGGCCCAGCTCCCTGGGGAGGGGATAGCGGCCTGATGGTTGCCCAGATAGCAATGGATATCTCTCTCCTGGGCAGTGAGGACAGGGTCCTCAAAGGCACCAAAGCACCAAACTCTGAAGCATCCTGAGAACCACCTGGATGCGAGCCTGTTCAGTGTGCTCTGGGAGGACCTTGCTTGCGCAGGGAGGTTGGACCAGATGACCTACTGTCAACTGTTGTCTCTTCCAGCCCGAGCCATTGTGTGATTCTGTGGAATGTCACCCTGATGACTCTAATGGCAGGGGCTGGGGGCACAAATGTGGTCCTGGGTCCACCTGCCAAACTTTGATCTTTCAGTGAATGATGAAGGGAACATATGCAGAAAGGCATTTTTTGTACTGATGTAGGTGTCCTGCACTGAAAAAATAGTGTCTAATGCCTCCTGCCATTGCATGCCTAATGCTAGCTAAGTGGTCGTTTCTTTCCATTACTCACAGGATCATACGGACCAAGGTGCAGCAGCCACCCAATCAGCAGGTCCCGGCCTCCAGTCACAGCATAGGTAAGGAAAACTTTTTTTAAAATACAGTAAAAAAAAATCATAATGGATTACAAATATTCTGAAGAACTTTTAATCATTCTTATGGACAGATAATTCTGCATAAAACACTTCAGCACACGTGCTAATGTGCCTTCTTTGTCATTCTCCAAGGGCTGAACATAGTAAATGAATTTTATAAATACTGCTAAAAGGTTTTGAATTTTACTGATTATTATGATAAATAGCTTTCACCATGAGACAGAAAATTGAAATCTAAACCAAAAAACCCCCACTAATAGGGGTCTATAGAATGTCAGATAATTAAAGTAATAAATCAAGAAAGGGATACTTATTCATAACATTTTCTGCATCATTAGTCAGTAAGTAGTTTTGAATGTGTTTTTTCAACTACCAACCATCCCTTCCATAGTTCTTTGTGCACTTGCAGTCTTGAGTGAAGAGGTAGCAAAACTTTAGGAACTTTTAATTCAGCCACAGAACAGTGATGCTGCACCCTGAGGGAGGTGATGCTGGTGGAGGGTGACCCAGAGGAGAACCCCAGGCTGGTGAGACACCCTCAGCCCTTCTCCTGGCTGATGGTATCTTTCTGAGGAGGGTGGCTGCTTCTGTGCTGCAATGCAGCAGGGATGGAGGGGCTCTGTCGGGGCTGAGGGCTGCTCTCCTTCTTTCCCTCTTCCATGAAACCCATCAGGGCACAGGTCAGCCCTTGTTTCACAGGAAGTGGTGTGGGGGCCCTAGTTTCTCTCTGCCTTTATGCTGTCACCTATGATATGGTGAAATACTTGCTGCTTCTCTCTTGGCAAGGGTGTGCTGGCACCGGGAGAAAGGGAGTGGAGGTGTAGAGCTGCCTGCACTCTTTCAGCTTGTCAGCAGAGTCATACTGCAGACCCTGTGCCCTCAGCCTTTCTCTCCAGAAAATACCAAAACAATCTCAGAAAGCTTCCTTTATCTCACTGTGATGGCTGTGTGACAGCACGTCTCTTCTTGAGAAAGTCAAGAACAGAGAAGAAAAATCTTGTTTCTCAGGGTCTAGAGTTGATAGAGACAGCAGGGATTCCTGACATGGATTTGCTCCACGTGAGTCGTGTCTGGGGGTCTTTGGTGTGGTCCCACAGTGTATCCCCCCATCCTGTCCTTGGGGTCTGAATGATGATTTCTAGAATGTAGGGATGTGGCAGGACAGGCTTAGCCTGTCAGCTGCGGGAAGTGATGGTGGTGCTCCCTCCCCTGTCTGCTTTCATGAAGGCTTAGACACCCACAGCATCACAAGAACAGTGTTTGCAGTGCAATCTGGCACATCCAGACTGGTGTAGGCTGTTCATGAGTGACCGCCCTCGCTGGACACAAACAGTACCCTTTTCTGAGGGCTCTTACAAAGCAAAATGGATTTAGGTCATATTTTGGGGAACCTCAGGGTCTTTCAGCCATCCATCCCTGGGCAACCCCAGATGTGCAAGGTCTCCATTGGCCAAAGGCTGGTGGCATGGTCTAACAGGATGCAGACAGCACACCTAGCACAGCAAGTGAAGGTTGCTCTGCTCCCAGGAGGTTCCTGTCCTGGGAACCCTCTTGTGGAAGCTCCTCTCTCTACATGACTGTGTTCACAGCAAGCTCTGTCCACCTTGCTGGTGACATGGGCTGCTGTGTCACTGGAGGGCCTCTGCTGTCCCAGGCAATGAGCTTTTCCAAGCTTGCTGAGCCTCGTGTGCGATGGGGTGTCTGACTGCTACGGAAAAACATCTCCCATCCCACAGCACATAGACCCAACCCCTCATGAGGGGAGCAAAGGCTGACCATGCCTCTGCTCCCACCCGTGCACTGGGCTGCTGTGGAATGCTGCTGAATTGGACTGGGCATGGCTGGGGTGGGTAAGGGCTCTTGCCAAGCCAGAGGTGCCACAATGGCCAGCTGAACCCCAGCCCACCTCCTTTATGCCAGGGGGGCTGGTGGCTTTTGGGTAAGCTGGTGCCCATGTTGTCCTGCGATTGACTGCCTGTCCTTGCCTTGCAGCCTCCACGGGATCTGTCACACAGGTGTCCTCTGTCACCACTGACTCTGCTGGCTCCTCCTACTCCATTAGTGGGATCCTGGGAATTGCCTCCCCCGGCACTGAGAGCAACAAGCGCAAGCGGGATGAAGGTAGCGGGAGCTGTTTTCTGGGAGGGGCTGTGCATGGCTGCACAGCCAGAGGGGTGGGCTGGGGCAGGGGCGGATGCTCTGTGTTTGTGATGTGATGGAGCTGTGGACATCTGCTGTCGCTGTTGACTGCACTGCAGTTTGGTTCTGTTTCAGCAGGACTTTGTCAAGGTCATAGACAAGCCAGGGTCCATCAGAGTGACCCAGTAGCCAGGAGCAGGGGCTTGTCCAGGTGTTTTGGAAAGCTATGTCAGTGTGTCAGTTTGAGCCAGGTCCTCCTCCACACTGTGGAACTTCACCCTCCTGCCAATGAATAGGGGAAGAGACACTATTGTGCTGACTCTGTGGCCACCTGAATTAGGAAACATCTGTAAAGTGTTAGAAAATTAACTGCAGAGACATCTGCTGTGCTGCTTCTCTCAGGTCTTTCTTCACTGGGGACATTTGTCAGTCTAGGATAGTGGAAGTAAGTGCAGTCTGGTTGGGGTTGGATATTGTTGATACATTCCTCAGATCCACACAGGGTGTATCGTCCTGTTTTGTTCTGCATCCTAATGAAAACAATGTTTTGGAGACAAGGGCACCAGAGATGGAGTGGAAGGTAAAAGAGGGGAAATTCTGTGTTGGTGTCTTATTAAAATACCTCTAGTTTAGAGCATTACTTTCATTTTGGAAGAACCTACAGAGAGAAACTGAGGCCATGACAGTGGACACAATTTGTGTAGCGGAGGGGACACCAGAACTGTAGTGGGGCTTTTTCAGCTGAGGACGCAGAGGGCATGTGGAGGAGGGGTGAGTGCCCTTCCTTCTGAGTCATGCTGCGACCTCTTACTGAGGAGCACCCATGTTCCTCAGCTCCTGTTGCTGGTGCAGGTCCAGCACTGCCCTGCAAACAGTGCAGGTCCAGATCCCTGCACTGCCCCCACTGTCCCTTGCTGCCCAACTGCTCCTGGATGGAGAGGGTGGTGAGTGGGTGGGCTGAAGCTGTAGTGGCACCCCCCAACCTGCCCCCCATCTCCTGGGGACAACACAGCTAAAATCAGCAGCCTGGCACCTAAGCTGTACAAACAGGGTCATGTACCTGTGCATCCTTTAGTGGAAACACACGATCAGGTTGCAGAGCAGACCCAGATTTACTGAACTGGGAGAAAACCTGCAAGAGGTTGGTGGGGCCAATTTCAGCCATTTGGGAGCTAATCTGATGGTGGGAGTATAAAACTCCTTGTGCTCAGGTTCTTGCTAAATATACCATTGTTACTTAACTCTGTGATTGTACACCTGATATTTTTTTCCAAATCCAGGTAATAAACGCATAGTTAAATATATGCATTAAAAGCAGGTAGGGTGGAAGTTTTGTATTTTATCAGCCAGGTCAGGAGAGAGGCTGTCTGTATTGACATGTGCTCCTGTGCCACAGAGCCATTTTTTGGGTGCCTATGAGAAGACTCTGCTTTAACTGCATTGAAAAGGATTAAATGTTTCCTTGAAAAGCAAAAGCAGTTCCAGAAGTAGAGCTGAGAACCTTCTCAGCTTTTTTCAGTTCACATTCAGAAATGAGCATGTGATTGCTAAAGCAACCCCCATCAGTTTGGCAGGATGAGTCATGGGGTTTGAGCTCCTAAGCTGGACAATAATGCTGTCCTCAGCAGGCTGTTTAAACTGCTTTTATCATAGGCTAAGGGTTGCAGGTTTGGAGAGGCATAGTCAGGTACTCCAGCATCTTTGTCTTTTGGGGGGATCCCTAGAAGCATCCCTAACACCCTCCCTATCCTGCTTGGCACAAGGTCCTTCTGGATGGGTGTGGATGAGTGCATTGTGCCCAGGGAGGTATCTCAAGGCTCTGTATCTGCTATACGTTCCTCTGATGTGAAGAGGAAAAGCGTGTCACCTAATTATGCCCTGTATCATGATGTAGATGCACAAGAGGCAGAGCTAATTTAACCATTTCCCGACTTTGGAGAGGCTGTCTCCACAGAGAGCCCCTCACATTATATCCTTTCTCTGTAGCTGTTGGAAGGTGAGTGCCTGCTGCTCTGCCTCCCTGCACACATTTGCTGGAGCCACTGGCTGTGCAGTGCTGTCCAGATGTCCTGGTTGCCCTCGGCCTGGGGATGAGGTGGGGTGGACTAACCCTTCCAGCTGCACTGAGCCCTTGATATAATTCATTAACCAGTTTTGTTCTCCTCACTCTTGACATTTTTTTAGCAGATGTCACCAGTTTTTAACCCAGTGGGGGAGCTTGCTGAGTAGCAACAGGGGCAAACCAAATCAGACAGTCTTTATTGGTTTATATAGCTGAAGGTGTCATTTTTTCCCCTGTTGTAATATGGACTTGGAGCAGATGTGCCTTCGTGGGGGATCAGTTGCTTTCACTTTTGGTTAAAGGACATGCTACTGGAGACTGACATGAGGAGCAGGCTGTTCCGTAATGAGGCAGAGAAATACAGGCGGCTGCTGCAGCCTCCAGCACTGGAGGATGCTGGGCAGCTGCCTTGCTGTTCCGCCTGCAGATTGCCTCCTCAGGTGCAAGGGCTGCAAGTTTGCCCAGCCCTACAGCTCAGGGAAGGGCTGTAGAGGTGCAGGTGGGTGACAGGGATGCAAAGAGTGACCATGGTGGGGTGCCTGCTCTCAACGGGGTCTGTTTTAGGGCAGCAGGACCCCAAGTCAGAGCAAGCTGAATGCTCCATCCAATGCTGACAGCCAGCATATGTGTAGGGGCTGGTTTCACTGCACTACCAACAGCTGGTTGGGGGAGAGGTGGTGGTTTCATGATGGACACCTGACATATTTTGGGAAGTGCTGAGCATCCCCTGTCTGGAAGTCAAAGCTTTCTGAAGTGGGATGAAATGATCCTTGTCGAGCACTGAGAAGAGGGAAAAAGAGACTTTTGTCCACAGGCGGGTGCATAGCAGACTGGGCACAGATATGGGACTCAGGACATGTTTTGGGGATGAAGGAGGCACTTGGACCTTATTGCTGGACCATAAGTACTCTGGAGCATGATGGGGGAAGAAGGGCCAGTGCGCGGCAAGGCAGAGCCCAGCCCTCTCTCCCTTCACTCCTCTCTTTGCTAGCCCTGGTCTCCATCCTGCAGAGCTGTGCAGGTCTGGAAGAGATGTCAGAAGGGCTTACGCCCACCTGTAAGCACAACACTTGCTGTGTTTGTGTCATGCCAGCTGAGGGGGATCCTGGAGCAAGCATGCTTGCCTAAGGCATGGGATGTGCTTCCCACCTGGGATGTCCTTGTGAGCTGCGGCTGTCTCAATGGGAGAGTGACATCCCTCCACCAAAGGACTCCTGCATCTCAAAGAGCCCAGACCTGTGCTCAGTGGGGATCATGTTGTGCCTGCTAGTCCTTTCCAAGAGTGTTCACAGAGCAAGGGGAGTGTGTGGGGGCGATGCTGGCTGCTCAGGGGAGATGCTGGGTGTAGCTCTGTTGCACCTTGTGCACAGCCCTCTGCTTGCTGGTCTGTAGAGGGCTCGAGCTGCTCAGTCTGAGCATGTCTGAATGCAAGTCCTGCCTTTGGTGCAGGCAGCTGCTGTTTGTGCTCTGCTGCAGCTGTGGTTACTGTCAGGGCTGGCCTGGGGCTGGGGGAAGAATTTGTTCCCATACTCTTGCAGAGACATGAGACTGACTGCCAGTGGATTTATGAACAGACTTGGAAGACTTACAAGAATCTCCATTCTTGTGGCTCCTCCTTGCCTTATGCAAAACACAAACCATTTCCCCACAGGGGAATAACGCCCTTTTGGAGCAAATGCAGGTAGTGTTGGGGTGTGAGTGCCTGACCTTCCAGAAGAATGCTTGTGCCTTCACTTCTGACACAGAAATGTGCAGAAATCTTTAATACTGGCAGGTAATAGGGGCAGCAGGTGAACATGAACAGCAGCTAAGCCAGTCTGAATTCTGTTTGCATACAGTTGTTTCTCTTGGAAGTCCAGGATGCCTGTCATGTCCTAACATTACTTGCATGTTATTAAAATAGAGACCGTCAATGGGCACAAATGTCATGTGGCACATCCTGCTATGGCTAGAATCATAGAATATCCTGAGCTGAAAGGAACCCACAAGGATCATCAAAGTCCAACTCATGGAAAAAAAGAAAAACAAAACCAAAAGCCCACTATAGGGTTATCACTGTCTGGCACAATGTTAGCGTGTGCAAGCTGGCACCCTTTCAGTCAGTGTCTGCTAAAGCAGGGGTTGGCACAGAGGGGCATCATGTCACTGCTCATCTCAGGTGCAGATATCCGTTTCCTCACAGGCACATGGGCTGTGCTAGACCAGTTGGCCTGTGTGCTTCGCTTTCATAGATGCAGCTGATTCAAGCAAAAGGCTCTGCGCAACTGTAAGAGCCTGATCGCAAATTATCTGGGACCCAGTCTGCCCAAATTCAGCAGGACGTCCTCAACAAAGTGCCACAGAGGATGCATGTGTCTGCTCCCCGTCTGCCCCTCCTTGCTGCAAAAGTGGTTAGGCAGATTTAGATGCCTGCACTAAAGAGCTGCAGAGATCATATTTCAAATTCAGTATTAACAGAGACTTCTCAGCAGTGGAGGAGTTTGGGGAATTGAAAGCAGGGTGCCAGGAAACTTCCACTTGTACCAGTTGTTTTATTTTGTTTCCATTCTCACCAACTATAATCCAACACTGCTGTCAGCATCTGTTGTGATGATGTAAGTGCTGGTGCTTTCTTTCCTCGACTGACCTCTTTGAGAAATGCCTTTAATCACAGATATGATGTGTTCCCAGGTGTTTGGGTCACAGCCTTCTATCTGAGAGAATAAGCCTCCGAGAGGGGCTGGGACACTAATAGAGATGAGAAGGAAATGAGAAGGATTGCACACAATGGTGGGTGCAATCCAATGTCTTAGAGAACCATCCCATTTTACAGTCACCATGTTTTCATGAAGGGATGCCCTGGGTTAGGCATGCCTGGGTATCCAAGCAAGTGCTGACCTGTGCACTGAAGCTGACGGGGATATTTCCAATGACACCAGCAGTGTGGTCACTGTTGAGATCAGCTGGAGAAGTGCTTGGCAGTGACAAAGGTGGACAAGAGCTCGCCAAATTAGTGACATGTCTGGGGACAGAGGGACAGAGAAAAGAAAAGCATACAACTCAGCATGAGTGAGTGTTTATGTATTTTGTATCTTTCCTCCATATCAGGTCCATGAGCTATGTTTTCCCAGAGGGACAGAAATAAGGAACTACACTCACATCTAGGCAGAGGTTTGAAGGGCTGTGGGCACAAATGTCTTGGAGACTGCATGAGAGGGTCACTGGCCTCCTAAGGGAGCCCAACATGCTGCCAGGTTCTTCTGTCATCTCCTCTTGTGGTCAAGGAACAATGTGCCAAGGTATCAACTCTGGGAGGCTGCTGGAAAGGCTTGTAAATAATTTTTTCTGCTTTTGTATTAAATCCACTTCTTTAAAAGTTGAACACCAGGACCACAGCTGGTGCTAAGCTTTTCCCATAACAGTCAGGTGCGATGTCCACATCTCTGTGCCTGAGGTTGTGCCATGACTTGCAGTGTGTACATGTGGCAGATGGATATTGTCCAGGGACATTCTGCTGCTCTGTCTCCTTAGGGTGGAGACAAACATATGCCTGTTCTGCCCTCTTGGTCCCAGTGTCCTATCTATGACAGCAGAGAACTCCCACCTCATCACTGAGCTTTGTGCCGTGGCAAAGCCCTGGGTGATGAGAGCTGCTGTGCCAGCCTGTAGCTCCCTGGAGGGCCCAGGGCTATAAGGAGAGGCCTACCAGCCATGAAGTTAGTCAGGAGCGTGTCAAACCCCCTTCCCAGCTATGGCTTTCCAAATTTCTGTAAAGGTAAAGTAGATCTTACTGTAGGTACCCTGGTAATGGGGATATGACTCCATCAAATACCAGAATCTTTGGTCTCTGAGGGCTGGAATGTGGGACTCCTCTGTCCGTTTAGATGCCCCTCTTCCTGGCAGTCAGTGCTGGCTCTGTGTGTGCTCTCAGGGTCCTGCTCATCCCAGGACACCTCTAGTGAGCATCTGCTCTGGTGTAAAAGCCCTCTCCCCTCCTAAAAAGGGGTGGGTTTTTCACCCACCCAAGGTTTATTCTTTGTGGTTTCCTGAGTCAGTTTAGGCACTTTCGACTTGGGGTGCTTGAGCATCCCCATCAGGGAGGACTTGCTGTATGAGTGGTCATGGTGCTGGCCAGGGACTATGGGTGGTGACAGAGCCCACAGAGGTGTTTGTACTGCGTACCCACACTCTCTGCATCAGCAGGAGAAAAACACATGTTGCAGCTAGCAGGTGATGGAGTTCAGTGCATAAATTAACCACTAGTGAGGTCCCTAAGTCCCTGTTACTTGGCTCACTTCAGATAGTGACCAGAGCTTGATGGTGCTGGGGATTGATGGTATCCTCTCCAGCTCTTTCTTGGGGTTTTCTGCAGCATGCAAGTGCTGTGCAAAGGACCGAAGCCTTTGGGAATCTTAACTGCAAGGGAAACAGTTAAAACCAGAAAAAGAGTGAGGGGAAAAAAGCTATGGAGAAGGCTATGGAGAGGAAAAAAAAACCACCTGCCAATAGAAACTTTAAGTTTATTGTGTCAAAGGACTTAAGTGTCTGTCTGGGTAGTGGTGAGTAGGAAGAGACACTGCCAAGTGAGTGGGAGGGGGCCGACCTTGCCTCCCGGCTCTATCGCACTGCTGGGGAGACGCCTACGTGGAGCACCTGGGCTGCAAAGACCCCACTGCCAAGTCAGCAACAGCTGGAAAGAGGCAGTGAGAAAATGCATAAAAATCAGAAAACAAACTGTACTGCAGGCAATCAGGTGAAACAAGTGGAGATGTCCAAGCCCACAAAGAGGTGAAAGAGAAAGAAATCCCCTCCAGAGTCCTCAGGAAGTGCTGGAGCTTACTTTAATGATGTCTAGCCCCACTTCAGTAGAGCTTACTCACTGGAGTTGCTTTTACCCCAGGGAATAAGTCCAGTGACTACAGTGAGATGAACCTTTTGAAGGGAATGAGGTTTTGCAGGGTCGGCAAGTATTGATCTGAATTTCTCCTGCTGATGTAGACTGTCCTTTGTGTTCAGGGTTCTATTCCCTGTGTTGCAGAGCAGGTTGGGCTGTTTGTCCCATCATTTCTTTCTCTCCTTGGAAGAGATGGTTTTTTCCCTCACCACACAGACACTGACATTATAATTTTAAATAGAGTTTGATGTGGGCTTTGCTATTATGTTCCAATGATGGCTTCATCTGTGCTATATCCAAAATGATCTATTTTTGGTGGAGGCTTTAATTATTTTTTTAACATTTCATTGCAAATTAATTTTTCAGTTCTTGGGCATAATTTCTGAGAACACTTGGAGTTTTCTTTCAGGTTTTGCATTTGCCTTTTGTGTACCTGACATGGTCCATTCTGAACGTGCTGAACTGGCAGCAGACTCTGACCATGCTGGTGATTTGATGCCAGCAGTGATGATGTAACTCATGGATGACGTATTGACACCAACAGTGATTGTGGATGATATTGCTTTGACATCAGCAGTGGTGGCGTCACATGTAGAGGGTTGTGGATGTCTGGAGGAGGAGTTTGACTGCCCCAGGGCATAAGAATTAAACCCTTGAGTGTTCCAACAACCACCCTGCATCTGTGGGCTTATTGGTGCTGATCCAGCCATCCCAGACATTAACAGGAGCAGCTCAGCTGGCACAGGATTTCTCTTTGAAATGTCATTCCTCATGAAATTCTAGGGAAAAAAGAATAAATGTAAGTCAGCTCAGATCTCCACTACAACAGCATTAAAATAACGTAGTCTCAGTTTCTGAGAAAGTTCTGCATGTCTAAATTAATGGAAATGAAGCAAAAAGCCATTTCAGCCTCCAAACTGAGCTGTTCTGATGTTTGAGAGCAACATGTTCACCTGAGTTATGCTCAGGCAGCACAGTATTCTGGGGAGGGAAAGACCAGGCTCTGCCCAGCCAGGTGATAGAGCCTGTGGGCTGAGATCCTCCTGGTACAATCTTCAGTTCTGTCGGTGGAGCATTCCACGTTCTTCACTGTCAGCGTGAGTCCCAGCTTCCTTGTGATGCCCTGAGCTGCTAGCATGCTGGACACCTGGGTTTGCTGGCATCCCTGCGCTCTGGGGTTCTGCTGCCAGCTCATGATCTCTGTGGGTTCCCTGTGGACATGGGCATGGCTGGGTGCATGGCAGTGGCTGGTGAGCAGCTGTCCCCAGATGCAGATGTCCCCATGGCTCGTGTCTGAGGGGTGTGAGGGATGGGCTGGTTCTGCCCTGGCCTTCAGTGACGCTCACCTGTTCACAGCTCAGCACAGGAAAACTCCCCACCAGCGCAGCTGCCCTTTCTGAGCAAGAGGGTTCCCAGCTGTCTTGTGCGCACATCAAGCATGTTTGTCACTTTTATCCTAATGCAGTCCCTGGGGCCCCTATTTTCTAGAGAGCTCTCCTCTGCCTCTCAGGTGAAGACCTGCCATTTTGCCACCGGCTTCGGCGGAGCAGGGATTTTCTCAGAGCTATGTTAACAAAATGCCAGACTTTTGCCACTCCTTATAGCCCTGCTGTAGCTCCAGCTGTTCTCATCAGGAGCTGTTGACCGCTAGATGCTTTTCAAGGAACAACCTCTTCATATAGATTTAGCTAAAATTCAGTTTAGGGGTTGGTGACTTGTCAGCTCTTCCTGATGGTGCCAGTAATGGGGCTGGCCAGGATTCTTTTGTGGGAATGCATTTCTGAAAGAAGAAGCAGTTTTGTGGGAAAGCAAGACTTGTCAATTTTAATGGATGTTTTTTATAAATGCTAATATAAAGTAAGTAGAAAAGTCATGATCAAGATGAATAATTCTGATTTATCAAGAAATCAGTAGAATCCAGAGAGGAGGAAATACTGAGGTGCAGTCACAACCCACGTATGTACCTATGTGCCTGTATAGAGCACGTATCTATGTGCCTCTAATGCATCTATCACATATATGTATATACAGAGAGAGGTGATCAAAGTTTTGCCTTATAATGGATAAATTATATTACTCACAAACTTTCAAAATTAGTACTCCACCTTTTAAATGATGATAGTGATTTTTGAGAGGTCTGAAGAACAAAATCAAGAAAAGATTTTTTGGCTTTTTGGTGGTTAGTTTCCTTCACGTGCTGCTCTTGAACAAGGTATTTCTCTGAGAAGAGGATCACAGATTCTGTACATCAGCATCTCTTGGGTCAGCATACATCTGCACTGTTAAAACAAATGCTTGAATTTCAAACGTGTTTTAGATGAGGGGAGCTTAGGGAAGCTGCAGTGGCTCAGCCTCGTTTACCCTGGAAGAGAGATTTGGCCACTCGCAGGTGGTGGTTGGAAAGAGGCAGGGGCTATATTCCTACGTGAAATGTCCAGCACCAAGGCATTAAGTAGATGATTTGGCACCTCTGTGGTATCAGGAGCTCTCCAAGTGTCATGTATTTCTGTGTCAGGCTTTCTCTGTGCCCCAGAAGCTGTAATGGATTTTCCATTGCCTTGTTCCATCTGTATAGTGGGGTGACCACCAGGGTGGGGATGTGGCTAGGCCAGGGTCTCCCTCCTCCCCCAGGTGTGCTCCTGCCCCTAGGGAAGCAATAAACAGTTCTGCAGGTAATGGCAGGTCAGCTGCCTTCTCCATGGCTGCACAAAATGCAGCCCTAGTACCAGGATTATCATGTAGGGACTGAAATCTGCTGCTGTCGCAGTTGGTTCAAGCAATTCAAGCTTACTGGGATTTTAGAGTCAGAATTATTTCCTTGACTGAAATGAGAGCCCCCTGAAATCCTGAATGATAGTGGAAAACCACTTTTTCTGTTGGTGCTTTGGGAAGCTCTGGAGTTAATATTATAAGCTGTAATTGCTGTTGTTGCCGATTGGGAACTTCCCCATGTGCAGACACAGCAAAATCAGTGAGACGCAGAAAATGGAGGTGTCCTGAGACTGGTGGCTTTCTCCAGTTCAGTTTTTGTCTGCCATGTCTTTTGTGTGTGTTCTTTGCATTGAGGGTTGTTTATTGCTAGAGGTGGTTGTGCAGCGTTGCTTGAATCCTGCCCGTTTTGGCCTCTCCTGGTATTTGCAGAATAGTCCCACTGGGGTTTATTTACATCAGACTTGGTGACTGCATTTTGCCCTTTGTGTGTTTTTAGCTAATTATATAAATAGCTGGTCATACCGAGTCTGCAGGAGCGTTGGATTCATACCTTCAGGCTGTCTGTATTTCCTGGATGTGCCAGAACGTGAGAAGAGCCCCTTCACAAATTTGTCACGGCGTAGCGATGAGGATATGGTAGAGCTCGGAGAGAGCTGCAGTGCTTACAAAAGGTGGGGGTTTCCTTGCTGAGTCTTGTGCTGAAGCACAAACCTTGGGTCAGGGCTTGCTCTGGCATGGGACTGCAGTTGGACACAGGGGAAGATACATTCCTCAGCATACATGCACTGGCTCAAGTCTAGGTGGCACGTGCAGGACACGGGAATGTGCCATCAGCCCCTGGTGCTCAGGCTGTACGCATGCCCTGCCATCTCCTGAGGCACGGGCAGCCTGTACCTGCCCAGTGGCTCTCTGGAGTTCTAGACATCCAGCAGCTCAGGCAGAGCAGCCACAGTCATCATCAGCAATCACCAAAAGCTGTATTTTATGACCATCCAGATGTGCTGCAAAAAGCCAAATTCCTCTTTTTATTCTTTTTTCACTTGAAAACACTTTACAGATGGAAAATGAAGTCCTAATTGGGAAAATCTAGAGATGGGTGTCCCTACCTGCTCCAGTAGGATGTATGAGTGTCTGATAGATGAAGTATTGCACTGGTGTTTTGCTGAACTTCTGCAAGAAGACTGCAACTTTTTTCCCCATTTCATATCCATTCAATCACAGAATCACAGATGGTTTGAGTGGGAAGGACCCTTAGAGGCCATCTAGTTGCAGCCCCCTGCCATGGGCAGGAACACCTTCAACTACTCCTGGTATTCAACTAGATATTCAGCTAACAGACCTTTTCTGTTTTGTGTGTGCTTCTGGGTAGTCTGCCACAGGTGGTCTCAGTTTCTCTGCACTCCAGCTCTTCTGTCATGACACGAGTGCACTCATGCCTTTGCACTCCACCCACAATGCTGGAGCAACTTTTCTTGAGCCTGGAGTCAGTTTCAGAGGCGTGGCCTCTGCTGTCTCCATTTCCTTCATGAGCCCTAGCTGGGGAGGTGCCTCCACAGCTTCTTCCTTGTTTTTGTGGTTTCTTGCTTCTGGGGCAGTGACTGTCCACATGATGGTGCCCATGACTTCAGAGACAGGAAGAGCAGGTGGTCTTCTGAAAGCAACCAATGTCTTTTCTTCAGATGACTATAAGATGTGAGTGTGGAGCCAATGTTTTATCTCATCTGCGATTCCGCTAAGAGATATTTGTAGTCAACATATACCTATGGTAATTCCTGTAAGGTTATAGCTCTAGCTGGAGACTGATTTTCCTTTGCTCCTGCAGATCCATATTACAGGTGGAGGTTAGAAATCAAGGATTCTTGGCTGAGATG
Organism: Struthidea cinerea; assembly: GCA_013397865.1. Taxonomy (NCBI): domain Eukaryota; kingdom Metazoa; phylum Chordata; class Aves; order Passeriformes; family Corcoracidae; genus Struthidea; species Struthidea cinerea. Next base: position 158,794 of record VZTI01003811.1, read on the forward strand.
TCTTATGTTGAAAGGAAATCCAGTTAAAATCTCCTATCAGATGGGCACTGATCTGGCTGGTTTGAGCATGGCGAAAGAGATGTCTACAGTGGAGGTCAGGGTATTGAAATTCCGTCAGGTACTAACACTAGTGAAATGTGATGGTGTTCTGATCACATGGGCACTCCATAAAACTGCTTCCTTGTAGCTCTGTAATGGGGTGGTGGTTGCAACGAAACATTTTTAGGCTGCTTCAGCTGCTCTCTGATTTTCTTTGGTCACAGGCTGAGTAGAGATGTGCATCCACCATCAGCACTTTATTTGTTTAGAAACTTCCTGCAGCCCTGTTGTTATGGTTCTTTGACATCTTGCAAAATGGTACAGAGCCGGGGAAAAGATATCCCTCATAGGACTTAGAATCATACAATCACAGAATGGTTTGGTTTGGCAGGAACCTTTAAAGGCCATCTAGTCTGACCCCCCTGCCATGGGCAGGGACACCTTCCACTAGACCAGGACTTCAGAGATGCTGATTAGCAGAGCAGGACAAGGTCTGTAGGATGTTGCTCTTGTGGGAACGATGGCATCACAAGGTACTTCTTTCAGATGCTTTACATGAGTCACATCACCTTTTAGTCAAAAAAATATGAAGAAAGCAAACTTACAGTGAGGAAACATCTGTAAGAACAGCTTTGATTGAGCAGTGGCCATCTCACACAACAGAGCCTCATTTCCCCTTCTTGCTGCAGTAACTGCTGGGGTGCTGGGTTTTGCCTGATGAGCTGTCACATAGCTCTGCTGGAGCGAGCACTGGTTTCACTCCCACACTGCTGCACCTAATGACCCGGATACATATCCCCTTCTTGCATTTCAGTGCATCATGAGAGAGAGAAGGCACAACCCTAAGGGAGAAGCTGTGAGCAGTTGATGCACAAGTGTGCAGATCAAAGGCTTCATGGTGGCTGAACATTTCAGGGGAAGACACCAGAGTGTCTTATACTGGCTAAACATGCTTCAGTCTCCCCCCTTATAATTCTGAACAATTATTGTTGAACTTTGAGGTCAAGGTACTCCTTCTGTTTTCACTTTCCTTGCAATACAATTTTCCGCAGCTGCTATCCCTGGGACATTTGCCTGTCTGACTAATCTTTGGAAGGTCTCAAAATGAGCGGTTTTAAGGCTTGTTGGACCACAGCTGCCAGACTGCCCTGAATACAATTCCTTTGAGTTAGACAGATTTGGTGGAGGAGGCTTTTAAAAAAACTCAGACCCTTCAGAAATGGTGCTGGTTTGTCAGCAGTCTGATAACAGAGCTCAGAATGCCTGAAGGCAGGCAGATGGTCCCATATCTTGCATGTTGCCTGGAAACCCTTCAGTAATACATTCTGGCTGAAGGTCAGAGCCTATGGCGTGAGGAGCACATTCCTTTACTCCAACTTTTCTTGGCTGGAGGTGAAGGGAAGCCTTCAAACCCACTGGCAAATCATCTCACAGAGACCATGTTTGCTATGTGCTGTGGCTGGAGAGAGCTCAGGAGCCTCCTGCTGTGCCAACTGGGCTCCTCTGCATTTCCTTCCATCCACCTGTAATGGATTTTACACCTGAGAGTTTATTTTTGATGGTACAATTCCTATCTGTCCCAAATGGGACATTTTGCCTCTTGTTATAATTCACAGAGATAGACGGGGCTGCTGGTTTCATGCTGTGCAGCATCGACACATCATGCCCTTGTAAACATTGCTGTCAGCAGTGGCAATTCCATCTCTATTGTCCCAATAAGATTTCATGCTTGACAGTGCCTGACTTTTTTTGTCTGTAAGTCAACTAATAAGAAATAGTCATGTAGCAGTCTTTTTCTTCTCTGATTCCTTTCCAAGGGTTTGCAGTTGCTTCCTTGAGAATGAACACCTAGCCATTCTCTCCCCATTCTCACACTGATTTTCTCCCAGGCAGGAGGACACAGGGGTTGGCATTTCTGGAAGAGGGAAGTTTTGTGGTAGAGCAGTGCCTGTCTTCTTCTGCCTAGCACCAGTCAGGGGACAAAGAACAGTCCCCATCCATCATGGCCTTGGATGGCAATGGGGAGAGTAGCCAAGGACTGTTACGAGTGCTCAGAGATGGGAGGAACATAATTATAGGCATGCCTGGATCCAAGGAAGATTATTTTGGAACAGTTTAGGTGTGCGTCTTCGAGTTTTAAATTTGTGTAACTATTCTCCCTGTCTTACACCTATATGTTACTTGTTGCAGCGGCATTTGGTGCCTGACCACCATAGCACCTTACAGGGTCAGTTTACTTTAAAGAAGGATGTCAGGATGTGGGGATGCTGGAATCTGTCGTGGTTCCTCATGAAGTGTCTGGTGTGTCAAATCAGGGTAAACCTCTGGAACCTCTTGGTCTTGTTTCTGAGTGCTGAGTCATGTTTCCAGATCCTTGTGACAGCTGAAGCAAATTCCCAAGAATGCTTTCTCCTATGATGTCATGGATGAAAATGGAGCTGTTGACTTGATGATTTGGGTCCGGAGCGTGAAACTGGTGCTACTCAGAGAAGTGGAAAATTTGGCAGTGGAGTATCCATGTGTAGTTCTCCTGGCACCGCTGAAGCCTCTGGCCACCAAGGACAAGTTCTTGCCAAGCTTTCAAAGAAGCTCATATTCTCTGTCCTGCCCCTCTCTGGGCAGCCCCGGAGGGAAGCTGGCATAGCGTGGGGGCTGCCCTTAGCACATAGCCACCATGAAGAGTGGACATCTCAGACAGCAGAGGAAGTGGTGATCTCCAGCCAAGCCAGCCTCACCCAGTGGAAGCTGTTGGCACTGTCCTCACTTCAGGACTGATAAATTTTCCTGCGCAAGCTGTGAACTTCGGCATAATTTTGCACCACGAGCCATGACCTGCTGTGTACCTGTTTGTCGCCTTGGAGATGAAAACAAGTCAAAATCATTAATCTCTACTCTGTCCTGTGACTTGCTCAGCCAGGAGGCTTTCCTCACCCCTGCTCTTTAAAAGAAAAGTAATGGTGCTACTTGAATTTGCTTCCTGACACCCATGCTGAGTTTGTAAGCTGGTCACATCTAACCAGTTACCACAAAATTGATTCTGGAGCCTTCTGTTTAGAAACCTGCAAGGTACATCCCAGGCAATCATGCTATCTCCATCAGGAACTGAATGAACCAGTCAATAATCAACATTGCCAAGGGTGAAGAGGTCTTTTCTAGTACCCTTGATTTTTTCTTTATGGACATCTCTACAATAGCTATATGGATGGACACATGGAATATAGATGGTCACTATGCATGCATATACATACAGTGTATGTATGTATTATGTGAAGAGACAGTTATAGGTGTGTATGTGCACACTGGTGCATTCCTCATAGCTTGTTCTCTTGCTCTCTGACTGCCTTGTTCAAATACATGGGCACAGGCTTTTACACCTTGCTAAACTTTTACAGTTTCTGTCCAAAACCGTGTTGTGAAGATAATTCCAGCTCTGTGACAACCTGGTACCTGGCGAGCCCAGAATAAACTCATCTGCATTTTTCTAAATTGCCAAATAATTGTTGGATTAAATACAGACAGTTGCAATAGTTGTAGGACTTGGCTGATAGGAGATTACAATGTGTTCGGTGCTTGGCTGGATGAAGGTGCACGTGTGGCAATGTGTTTGCTCTCATGCTCCACCCCTGTGTGCCCCTTTCTCTGCACCCATTCAAGGGCCCAGTGTGTGTACGCAGCACTGGGAAGCAATGGAGGTAAAGGCATAAAGGCTGCCTCTGCATCTAGAGAGGTTGTAGCTGATTTTTCTTGGACTTGTGCTCTCTGTTTTTTTCCTTGGTGAGCCCGTGCACTGTGTGGGAAGTCAGAGGCAGTGTGGGCAGGGCTGGAGGGGTTTAATCACTACTGTGCTGCTGGGTCAGGTGTGGTCTGCACCTGAGGGTTCTTCTTTGATGGTTAGCATTCACCTTTTCCTCCTGATTGCATTTCGACTCTGCTTTACCTTCCTGGTCCATCCCCCCCCCTCCTTCCATTCCCCCCTCCCAATTCTCACTGCTGCTGTCAGTCTCTGGCTGCCAGAGATGTTTGATTTGATCACTGATGCTCACCTCAAGCCCTCCAGCCCCATTAGAGTAATGTGGTCTCATTCCCTTTCTCTCTCCCTGCAGGCATGGGCAGAGGTGCTCGAGGATATTGTGATGGAGTATATGTTTGCTTGCAAAGTGTGATGCTTTGGGGTCTTGTGTCAGAGGTCTCCACTGGTTCTGGAAGGCCACAGCAGTGAGGGGGTGATGTCTAACACATTGCTTTGGTGTAGGTGCCAGCAGGTGCCATGTCTTGGTTAGACTTTCCCCAGGTCAGAGGAGACCAAGTGCTGCTTGGGTGGTGGATGTGCACAGGTACAGTCCCCATCCCCATGACAAGGTAAGGAGAGCCCACCTGCAGGATAGGCTCCTGCTCCCAGTGCTCACCATGTGTCAAAGCCCACTTGTGCACCTGTTTGTCATGGGAACAGCTTACAATCTCTGGCAGCTCTGGCCACCCTGTCACCTTCTGAGATACAACTGTCAGGGGGCAGCAGCCTGACCTAACAAGGGTCTCTGCCAGTGGGACAAGCAGACATCTGCATCATCAAGATGATGAGCCTCTTGGGACAGGAGAAGGCTGTGGCAGGAAGGAATGGGGTGGACATACTCTGTGAGATCTGAAACCTGTTCATCTGGTGGGTACTGGCAGCTGTTAAAAACAGGTCATAAATGGCAATACCAGATACAATTGCATTGAGATGGCAGAGGTCCTGAGGAGTCCTGATGGGCTGGCGATAGTCAGTTGAAACAAATTGCCCACTGCTGTGATACCTCAGCTCCCAATAACAGAGGGCAAATGGCCTTCCAGGGGGAGATATAGATTTTCCTTTGAGATATGGAAAGGGAAATAAACTAAATTATGTTCGAACATAGGGTTCTCCCTCCCTCTCTCTCTCTCTCTCTCTCTCTAAGAAAAAGAAGGGGAGAGAGACGAAAGAAAAAAGGGAAATGAGGGGAAAGAGAAAGACACATAAAATAAGCTTCAGCAGGCATTTGCAATTTAATTGATATTTGGCGGCAGGAAGCCAATCAGTATAAGTAAATTGACGTTATAAGATAAAAATAATCGCCTAATGGGATGCCTTCCCCCACGGCTGCGGCAGGCCAAATAAATATGGTATCGCGTGTCAAAGCAGCGTGGAGGCCGTTCCTGGGCACAGCCGCCGGCGGGGCTCAGCGCGGGCTGCGGATCATTTTTATGGCATCTGTCTCTGCTCCCTGAGAGCAGGCAATGAGGGGTTGCACATTGATTGCTGCTCCAGCCAACAGCTGCTGAGGGAAAGGCTGTAATTAATGGCTTTATTTGCTGGAGCACTGCTGAGAACAATTGAGTGTGTTATGGTAACAACTGGTGCCCACATTCCAGTGGCAGAAGAAGGTGTTGGAGCTGGTGGGTAGCCCCTGGCCACAGGGTGCCTTCCCGAGAGAGGTGTACAGGGCATAACAGCAGATGGGATTTGACAATGCTTGAGGGGCTTGGCTGGTGCAGGTGGGCATCTGGGGAATGATGTCAGGTGTAGGGTGGCAGCAGTGTGCTCCCAGTTAATCCCAGTGTTGGTAATAGCACACCCTCAGTCATTGCCTGCCACAATACCTCCAGGGAGAGGAACACTGGCATGGGTGATGATCCCCTCAGTTCCTGCTGGGGGAGTTAACAGCCTCCCTCTCCAAGCCTCTGGCCACTCCCATGTGCAGCAGTAGCAGAGCTACATGTTACAAGTTTTCTTTTTTTCTTTTTCTTTCTTTCTTTCTAAGAAAAGGTCTCTTTCAGAGATTTTATCTAAAAGTAGAGTGGTGCAATCCAGTCAATTTTGTGAACCTTGAGTGGTTTGGTCTTCCCAGCTCTGCCTTCAGCTGGAGTGTGGGGAAGTGGACGTGCTTCTGCATGGCTCTGTGAAGAGCCCATGGCTACATGTAAGTGTTTATGTGTACACATGTGTATGTGTGTAAGGAAGAAACAATTCAGGCAGCGTGCATCCTGAGTGTGTTTCCTTTCTTTCTAAAGGGAATAAAGTCAACAAGAGAGATGGGGAAGTGAAACCATGAAAAATTATAATTAACCTCTCCTAAAGATTCTGTAAAAATTTTTAATGGAAAAGTTTTTGTCTTTTACATACATAAAAGAAGTACCTGGTGGGTGAGGAGAGACTGGTGCCCACCCAGGCTTGGTTAGTCATGAGGAGTGATGGCTTATTTACATTTAAATACTTTTAAATGTAGATGAAAGATAGATAGATAGATAGATAGATAGATAGATAGATAGATAGATAGATAGATATGTAACAGGACAAGGGGTGATGTCTTCAGACTCACAGAGGGCAGGGCTAGATGGGACGCTGGGAAGGAATTGTTCCCTCTGAGGGTGGTGAGGCCTTGGCACAGGGTGCCCAGAGAAGCTGTGGCTGTCCCATCCCTGGAAGTGTCCAAGGCCAGGTTGAATGGGGCTTGGAGCAACCTGGTCTAGGGGAAGGTGGAATGAGTTTTAAGGTCCCTTCCACCCTGAACCAGTCTGGGATTCTGTGACAGGATGAGAGGAAATAGCCTTCAGCTGCACCTGGGGAGGTTTAGGTTGGATATTAGGAAAAAATTCTTTACTGAAATGGGTGTCAAACATTGAAACAGGCTATCCAGGACACTGGTGCAGTCGCCATGCGTAGTAGAATTTACAATATGTGTAGACATGGTGCTTAGAAACATGGATTAGTGGTGGTCTTGGCAGAGCTGGGTAAGTGGCTGGTCTTGACAATCTTAGAAGACTTTTTCAATGTAATTGAATTTGTGATTCTATGATTCCATATAAGCTGATTAATTTCTATTTAAACACTGAAATTATTTTGAACTGGAAAACTAAAATAAACTTCATTTTAAAGTCTCAGGATGGGGTCTCTCAACATGTTCAGTATTTTCCCCAGTAGGGCTTTGTGTCACACAGTTCTTCAGAAATGATCTCTGCTTGCGAACAAGATTCAGTTTCAGTCTATAAGTGCTTTTCTATAGAAGGAAAAGTCTTGAAAATTTCCCCATCACTGCAGCTTTGCAGTGCAGTCAGAGTCACATCCCTGCCCTTGGCTTCTGTGGCATAAAGCAAACACAGAGAGGCAAAACTGTGTCTGCCATGCCAGGCGTTCACTCTCAGACCACCATCACTGAGTCACGGAAACCACTGGTTTGCAACATCTGGCTGTTGGGAACAAAGAGGAAATATTGGATACAGTGGTCTTCCAAAATTATTTGCCAAGATCTAGCCATCTCTCTCTCTCTCTCCCTCCCCATATATATTTATATATACATAAAATTAAATAAGTAAAATATAGGTATATGTATATATATATTTAATTATTTTTCTTTTCCTGGAGCAGTTATCTCATTAGATGGAATGGAAATAAGTGAGATTAGAAAAACTGGCACAAACCTGAGGTCAGCCTCACCTACTGGTGTGGTGAGGATGTTCCCAGAGTCTTTACCTCAGCTGAAGCTCCGGGAACAGGCTCTCCAGCTCAAGAGACCTTTGCAAGAATTTCCGTGATGTGGCCCAAAAAGTGATTCCCTCAACCTCTCGCTAAATGAAAGCAGGTTTTGAAATAACACAAATACATGCAGGGAGATTCACCCACGTGTGCTTAATAAGGGCTTCTGTGTGATAAGAACAGCGTCAGGGGAGTTGAACTGTAGCTTGCTAAGTTTACTGCAGGATAAATAATTAATGTTTAGATGACACTAATTAATTACAGCAATTAGAAAAGAGCTACACTGTTTTTCCTTAAGAGTAAAATCTTGGCTGTTTTATTTTGTTCAGTCTCCAATGTGTCAGAATATTTACAGCAGAACCATAAAATACAAGCATATACAGAGGCACAACATTCTTGTTGGGTCACCATCTACCTTTTCCATATAGAATCCTAGAACACCAGGCTGGAAGGGGCCTCAAGTACCGTCTGGTCCAACCTTTATTGGCAAAAGCACAGCCTAGACAAGACAGTCCAACATGCTACCCTGCCAAATCCTAGAAGTGCCCAACATTGAGGAATCCAGCTCTTCCCTGTGGAGGTTATTCCAGTGGCTGCTTGTTCTCACTGTGAATAATTTCCGCTGTGTGTCCAGCTGGAATCTCCCCAGGACTCACTTGTACCCATTACCCCATATCTTTTCCATATGACTCCTTGTAAAAAGGGAGGCTCCATCTTTTTTGTAGCCACACTTTTAATAGTGCAACATTCCATACTTTTAATAGTGCAACATTCCAAACTTTTAATAGTGGAACATGACAAAAGAAGGACAAGACCTTCTTTTCTTAAGGCTGAACAAACTCAGCTCACTCAGCCTTTGCTTGTATGGCAGCTACTCAGCCCTTGGATTATCTTTGTGGCCCTTCTCTGGACCCTCTCCAGCCTGTCCACATCTGTTTGGTGCAGTGAGGTCCAAAACTGAGCACAGCATTCCAGATACTGAGTAGAGTGGGGCAGTGACTTCTCTATCTCTGTTAGCAATGCCTTTGCTGATGCGGCCCAGCATCCTGCTGGGCCACAGTAGCACACTGGTCATTCTTAATGAGTTTGGTGTCCACCAGCACCCTCAGGGTCCTGTCAACAGACTTGCCGCCTAGCCTGGTTGATCCCAACCTGTGATGCACTCCTGGATTATGTTTTCCCAAGTGCCAGACTTTGCATTTGTCTTTGCTGAATTTCAGAAGGTTACTGTGAGCCCACTTTTCCATCTTATCAGTTTCTCCAGGAGGAGGTGGTGGGAAACCAAGTCAAAAGCCTCAAAGACATTCAGAGAGACAGTGTCCACTGCTCATCCCACCAAAGTTTGCTCTGCAAACGCCATTCATTCACAGCATCTCCTATGCCAGCAGACAAGATCTCCCAAATTGCAGTGGTGAGAGCTGGGATGGTGACAGCAGCACTGTACCCTCCCTCCTGGAGCTGGGTGCTGGGGCTGAAGGATGCCAGAGGCTACCCAGCACAGGGTGGGTGCAGCTGTGGGGACCTCCCATCAGTGCCAATCCCTTGGGCACTGGTGGTAGCCTCCCTGACTTTGGGAGCTGCCCGACCATGCCACAGGCAGCAAGCTGCATCAGAGTGGCTTGGGCACACTCCAGCTTATGGTCACTGTGGCTGAGCATGTCTGTTTACAAGTAGACAGGAAGTGCAGCCAAAGGACAGGTGTGGCTCCTAGGTATAAGAAGTACACAGAAATTTTTGAAGTGTTAAAACCACATTACACAGCTGTGGAGGATATTTAAAGCATAATTTCTCCCAACTAATGCATGCAGATAAAATATATAAAAATATCACTACATTTGCACTTTGTGTTACTTGTAAAAATCTGTAGCTGCATATTACATTTTAAAATGGTGTTTTATTCCTGTGTATTGTATTATGGCTGTTAACCATTGCACTGACTTCATCTCTGACAGTAGTTCCTTCTTTGTGCCAACACTTGCAGGCTTGAGGCCACCGTTTGTGAGTTTGTAAAATTAGGCAATATCTAATTTATGCACAAGAAAAGTCTGCAGGTATAAGAACTCTTTATTAGTGCTCTTTGTGGATAATTGCACAGGAAATGTAGATGGACACCTTCCATTTGTGAGACAATGCAGAGCACCACTACTGGTAGAGCAAGCTGCATCCTCCACAGGTTTTTCTCTCCTTTGCTTTATTAACTCCAGCTTCGTCATATCTTGGTGGTACTGCTTGAATGCTTTGCTAGGAGTTTGCATTTTAGGAGGAGTAGCATTGCTGTTCGGGAGTCCTCTGCATTTCTTAGGAGCTTTGCCTTGCTTGAAGGCTTCCCCCCTTAGGCAAAGCTTGCTGGGATGCAGCAGAGCTCTTGGTCCTGAGCTGGTCACTGTTAGCACAGATCCCATTGGGCTACCTATCCTACCACCACTTTTCCTTTGGCTGTCAAATTTCTGTCTCCTAGTATTTTTCAGAGCTCTCTGAAATCCTCTCCCGCTTATTTGTAATTAGAGGCCATTTTAGCATTTCCAAACCTACACAGAACACAGTTTCATCTGCAACCTGCATTAGTCCTTGTCACCCAAGCATACATAGAAATTAGTTTTTTTAAGAAGTGATGAAAAGATATGCTATGACATGGTATGGAAATAGGTATAAACTATGTCAAAATTTGATTCAATAAGCTTTTAACAATCATTTAACAATGCCCTTTGAGCTTGGAGTACATGATATAAAGTACATGTCTCTAAAGCTGAACACAGCTTACAGAAATGGAATAGGAGCGAATCAGTTTCGCACAATCATTTTTTAAGGAAGTTGTCATGACATTTAGTATATAATTACTGGAGTTACTGCTAACCTTAGTTACTACAGAAATCACAGAAACACAAGCATATTTCCACATTACACTGCAGCTGGCCAAGGGGTCCCATGAACCTGGAAGCTTTTCCAGGTGCCCACAGTCTCCTGTGGCCCAGTAGCCATGGTGGGATGCATGTTCCTGCTCTCTGCTGGCGAGGCTTGGGGCATCCGCTCTGTTCTACTCAGCCTCTACCTTTCAGCCTTCATCTCTGCACTTCTAAGTTCCCCACCATGAAGGGGTATATCACTGACGTAGTTTTTGCTGGTTTTTAAATATAAAACTGTGGCAGAAGAGCAGTCATAGAACTTCCAGTGGTTTCATCAGTCCCTCCAGCCACTGTTCTCAGGTAGACTCTGCCACATGGCGGGGCTGGTGCCCATGGACATCACTGTGGTTCCTTGCGAATGCTGCATGGAGGCTGAACTGACAGCTGCCAGGCTGGTCAGGATGGTCAGGACACCAGCCCATGTGTTCCTGGACCCCCCGTGGGGTGGGCACATCTGCACAGCCAGCTGTGCTGGGGTCCTAGAGCATAGCAGGGGACAGTTCAACTGACTCCCCTCCACCACCACAGCCCTCACTGGAGCTGCTGGGCAGCAAAACAAGTCCAGGCCTGCCGTCTGATGCTCTGACCTGTGGGAAGTCCCCCAGCCCAGGGGCACTGTTTGTCCCCAGGTGCAGACTGTGCAGGGTGCAGGACTGTGTCCTGTGTGTGCAAGGCTTGAGGCATAATCAAAGTCCATCCTGATGGAAGCCTGGGCAGGTGCACAAGCAGTCCAGCTCCACTCAGTGGCACTATTTGCACAAATGTTTGCTCAGATGTATAGGCTGTCAGATTTACAAGCATTAGGGCTGCTGAGGTGCGAGGTCCCACCATATCTTTGTTGAATGTGGGATGGCGGAGATGGCAGATTTTTCCTAGGAGATATATAAAAACATTTCCATATATGGCTACTCTGGGATTAAAATAACTGTAGGAGGAGGACAGCTTTAATCTCCTGGGAAATCTGTTCAATGAATAAAACTCACTATGCTGGTGAGTCTCATAACCACCCTCGTTGTGCAGATTTGCAGCAATGCTGTAGGATGGCATTTCGAGGGTGTACTGGCACAACTCCAGCTCATACATCTTGTGGGTATACAGCCTGACTCCAGCTTGTACATGAGGGAGGACCTCCAGCTGCCCTACAGAAAAGAGACAAAAGTTCTCATGGTGGAGAAGAGCTCCATCACTTGTCAGTGAAGGACCAGAGGTGTCTGGTTGGTAATAAATGTGCTAATCACTGTGCTGCTGAGCATTTTAGGAAGAGCAGCACTGACAGGCCAATGACAGGGCTCAGCTCCTTTTGTCCTGCTTCTTCCACTCCCCAGAGCCAGTGCAAATCTGGTGCTGGATGTACAGGCACTGGCTGGACATGCTCTGCAGGGCTGATGGGTGCTGCTGGAAGGAGTGTGGTGTGGTGAGGGCTCACCTCAGGGAGCTAGGGAGATGCAGCCTGGTCCGCAAGACTGTGCATGGGGTGAAGGCAGCCTGGGAAGAGCCAGGGACCTTCTACTGCTGGCTGGAGTAAGGGCAGCTGGGACCAAGGTGACAGCAGAGTCCAAACGGCCCTTGGCTCCAGCACTGCAGGGGACTCTGCAGGAGCAAAAGGCAGGAGGGAGGCCAGGCTAGTGGCAAATGGGATGCACTCAGGCTGGCTATGCATTTAAATGGCAGATGAAAAATCACTGAAGACCTCTCGCCATTCAGTGTTAGCCACAGGCATGGTGAACCCTGACCAGCCCTGCACTTCTGGGGTGTGCAAGTTGCTGGCAGCATCTGGCTGGGACTGTTCTGGGGACAGTCTGCCTACGTACTGCTACTGTGCACCATTTTTGCTGCATACAAGGGCTGGAGCCAGATGGCCACCAAACTGGCACTGTTGGACTCTGCTTGTCCAAGCACTAACCAGAGGGCAGGAGGCTGGTGCCATTCAGATTCCTCATGACCTCACACCCATCCTGAGAGCAAAATTGGTAGAACGCCTGTAAAAACAGAATGTGAAGGTGGGAGTACTCACCAGTGCTCCCCTGAGTTTTCCTGAGCTTGAAGGCAGGAAAATGCACTGCTGTTGGCAGATGTGGGTCTCTGTGTCTCCAGAAGGAGCTGAGCTGGTCCAAGTATATCTAACAGGTCAAGGCTTGAAATGAAGAAGCAATAAGCCACTGAAATGGTACTATCACCGAAACATGATTGATCAATTGAATTCTATCAGAGACAGTGGGCAGTGAGATTAACTCAGGCCTGATGGGTTCAATGAGTTAAAGCATGATGTTCATTTCAGCTTCATTTCACCAGTCTTTGCTTGTGAAATTGGTCAATCAATAGAGGTTGAAGATCATATATATATATATTGGTGACCATCTTATAGGGAATATAATCTAGCATAGTCAGCTCTTGACTCCGGCTGCCTTCAGTGGGTAATGGAGACAGAGCAGAGACTCTATCAGTGCCATCGAAATGGACTGATATCTTCTGAAAATGAAAAGTATTTTTGGATCTCTGATGATTTATAATTTTTCTTGCCTTCTTTCTCACTTTGAGCTACGATAAAACTCACACCCATCTTTGTGAAATATAGTGATTTCTCTTGAAAATATTTGCACAGCGATCAGCTACATACACTTCAAAATAGAAAGATCCTTTTCAGTGATATTGTCCTTCAAAAAAAAGAAATAACAGGGCTTAGAAAATTTGAGTAGTGTAAATACAAAGATCTCTCTCCACATGCGTGGTCCTGAAACTAACGCTTTGCTGGGAAGAGTGTTCTGAGGCAGCTGTCTGCTAAATGTATACAATCCTGAGAAGGTGGCACGACAATTCAGCTTACGTTTTAAACAAAACCTTTCATGTGGTAATTAAACAGAGTCTTTATCTTCTCTGGACTAATTTACAGGCATGCTACAAGAAAACAAATCACCTTTTTGCGTCCTGGTAATATTTCATTTGCTTCATAATGTTTTAAATGTGGTGAATAACATCCTCCCTAATTACCCTGCATTCCCCTATAAGGTGGAGTAATTAGGTATGATAACAGGTAACGAAGTTGGACAGTACAAATTAGAGGCAGAAATCATGTCCTTTATGAATGTAGGCTGTTCATGCCACTAGCTATGTATTTCCTTGATTCACCCTGTAAAAGCATATTTCTCAAAAAAAGAAAACTAACAGCCTGAAAATCTGAAACCAGTAGATCCTTTTATCTTCAGAGGAACACTGCATCAGATGAATCTACCATGGAGGTGCACACTTCATGGCACACCTGTATTAGTAATAGCACTGGAAATATTAGTCCAGCTGGATTTGTGTTTGGCACCTATTTCTCAGCTGTTGTCACCTTGTTGAGACTCTCAAATGGAACTACACCAGGGCAAGGTCTGTCCCACACTATAATACAGTATTTAAATAGAATCACAGAATCATAAAACAGTTTGTGTTGGAATAGACCTTTAAGACCACCTTGTTTCATGCCCCGCCATGGGCAGGGACACCTTCCACTGTCCCAGGCTGCTCCAAGCCCCAATGTCCAGCCTGGCCTTGGACGCTGCCAGGGATGGGGCAGCCACAGCTTCTCTGGGCACCCTGTGTTAGGGCCTCCCCACCCTCACAGGGAACAATTCCTTCCTAACATCTAATCTAAATCTCTCTTCTTTCAGTTTAAAACTGTTCCCCCTTGTCCTATCACTATCTGAAATTGTGCTGCTGTTCTTATCAGTTTAAAAAGCGTGGAACTGAACCTTTTCTATATTTCAGTGCTTTTTACTGGTATTTCTATATTTTGCCTTGCTTTCATACTAAGCTTTAGGGGATTTAAATATGCTTTAGTGTTTTGTGAAGATAGGGTCTTTTGTTCTTCTTTTTTTGGTCTGTAGTCTTAGAAACAGTATTGTAAATCAAGTGAGTTGTGTAGTGAGTATCGGTAAAATTCTGGTTTACTCGTATTTAGCAATTTCAAATATTCTCCTGCTGTTTCAGAAAGCATGTCATGGATGAGTATCTAACCACAGCAGTGCATTAGAAAAATGAGACCTCAATTTATCAAATTCTTAAAAATGATCTTGCCATTTGCTTAGGTCCTCAGAAAATAACTTGCTCTTAATTAAAAAAGATGTATTAGTTGCAGTGTCCAAGGACAGGTCAGGCAGGACTTAAGGCAACCTGAATGGTGGAAGGTGTCCGTGCCCATGGCAGCTGATTGGAACTTGATGGTATGTAAGGTCCCTTCCAACCCAAACTGTGCAGTGATTCCATATTTTCTGGGTGATACCCACATTGCTTATGCAGTCTTTTGTCAGCAAGACTGTGGGTGGTATCTCTTCTCAGAGGTGGACCTCTTCTGTGCCTAACTCTTCCCAGACTTTTTTTAGGTTGTTCAGACTTTGGCTAGCCACAGAAGATCTTTGCTTGTGTTTGATACCATGATTATATCCAAGGGAGGCCAGTTCCTTTAGCAGCATGTCTGACTTTTGTTGTGAAACCACAGGTCAGTTTTCTGGGCAAGGTGTGAACAGAAGGTGTCCATGCATTTCAGAGTGAGAAAGGATTGCATTTTCCCTGCCAAGCAAATGCCTGTCAGTGAGTTTGGAACCAGGGAGGATGTTGCTCAGACATGTCCCCAGCGTGACAAGATTTCCAGCTGCAGGTTGCGGGTGGGATTGCTCTCCAAGTTGTGTGCACCTATGGGAAACTGAGTCAGTGTTCTGAGCTGGGTGGGATGCCTGGGGAGGACTTGAATCACATGGTAGGGTAGCTGTTCGAACAGGTGCAGCATGTGCTGGAGCCCCAGTGCTGGAGGAGCAGCATGTGCAGGCTCTCCCTGCAGCATTGTGACAGGCCTCAATGCATTACGTCTTGGTGCATTTCATCAGAGGTAGTTCAGGAAATTGTGGGCTACAGGCATCATCTTATCCCATATGCACAATCTGCTAGAGATAAGGGATGGAATGCTTGGAAAGAATGTCATCTTTTGTAGTAAGGAGAGTGTTATATCTGTGCTCTTCACTAGAATTTCTGGAAAGATGCCATTGAATTGGGAACTAATTGTTTTGCAGAATAGGTAGGTATACATGTAGTGCTATTGTCAATAAAACATGCGAATGAAACCCTATGTGGATGCACTGATTATATGAAAAATGTTTTTACCACTCCCTGGAGTCTATTTGTAATTAAAATTGTTTCAAACCTTTCAACAGTATTTTAATTATCAAAGTTATTCTAGTTAAACAATGTATAATGTTAATGGTATTATTTATATAATGTCTAACAGCCAAACACATCCTGAAGACCTTCACAAACTCCTGTGTGTCATATGCAGTGTACAAGAAGTCTTTTAGTTCTACAGTGGAATCCAGAAGTTACTGGCAAATAATCTGAATTTGGGAGACACAGTGCAAAAGTACAAGCTATTCCTTTGTTCACAGGATCTGGAGAGCAGGTGATAATGAGAGTGAGGGAAGCTTGGGTGGTTCCTTTTGTGCAGTGACAGCCTTCTCAGTGGTCCCAGTCCTGTCTGACTCCTGCCCAGGTCCCTCCCTGGCACAAATGCTGCATGCATTATTCCTCATCCCAGGACCACCTGACTGCACTGGGAAGTGCGTCTTGGAGACTGATCCCATCTCATGTCCTCAGGACAGCATGTGGAGATGTTGGCAAAGGGATGTACAAATGGTGTGAGTTGGCAGCCCATTCTGCCTGGCAGCATATGTTTCACTTCCTGCAACATACCAAATGCTGACCTTGAGACCAAAACCCTCTACAGCCCCACTACCATCTCCATGTGATTTCATACTTCTCTTGCAGAGAGAAATACCCTCCTCTTCCTTGTGCTTTGGTGGCAGTGCCTTAGGGTCATCCCCTGCCTCACTGCCCCTTGGAGGAAGGGCAGCTGGGATAGATGCATGGATGTGGTGGCACAGGCACATGGTGGTGCCTTTATTCCTGGACTTCACACTCCAGTATCTGTGGTGGGCGACCACTCCTAGCACTATGCTGCACCAGCACCTGTCCCTGGCTGAGGCTTCTGTCCCAGGCTTTCCTTTCATCAGCTTCCTCTTCTCCAAGGTATTCACTCCCAAAAATCTGGAGCTGCACTATATAATAAAAGTGCCGCTGGTGAAAGGTGGGACTGCTGCTCCATTTTCAAACACGAGGGGATCTAATTATGCTTCCGATCTCTGGGTGCACAGTGCGCAGACTGTACTGGCATCACCAAGAACAGTTTTCAGGTCATGCCTGTCTTGTATCATTTCACTCCCTTTTGTCATCCCCTTTATCCCAAAACTGCATAAAGCTTCAACTTTGATGCAAAATTGTGAATAACAGTTTGACCTGAAATTTGAAGCCAGCATTTCCATGCTCCACAGACAGGGTCTCCCTGGGCCTGTGCTACCATGCAGCTACCAACCAGAATTTTAATTCTATAGGACATGGTCGACTAAACCCAGCACTGGGTCTATTAGACATTATTTGATTTAGAATACTAAAAATAAAAATAAAAAAAAAAAGAAAAAGAAAAACAAACTATTTAAAGGGACACTGCTTTCTTGTATCCCTCTGTACCTTTGCACACTTGGACATCCTACTCAGACCACAGCTTCAGGTTTTTATTTCCCTTCCTGTGTGGCATAAACTGATCCTTGCACTTTACAAAAGCCAACATCATCTACCCTTGATAAAATTGCATTACTTTCTCTAAGAAGGGTAAATATAAAGTTGTTGTCACTGAAATTGCTGATGTCAAATTGAGAAGGAAGTTTCCAGCATTTACTGCTAACATCAAATGTCTGTTCAGTATAAGGAGAGTTCTGCTTAAATTCAGTGTTAGCAACTGAGGTTGAAAGAAGTATTTCCC
This sequence comes from Struthidea cinerea, assembly GCA_013397865.1. Lineage (NCBI taxonomy): Eukaryota > Metazoa > Chordata > Aves > Passeriformes > Corcoracidae > Struthidea > Struthidea cinerea. The sequence continues at coordinate 176,069 of VZTI01003811.1, forward strand.
TATGTTAGTCCCCTGGTCTGAGAACTCTGCCTTAAAGAAGCCCAGTTTTCTGGATAGACAGCATTTTCTGAAAAATCCATCTATGCTGAAGGATGATCTCAAATCAATAGTCCTTTGTGAAAAATCTTGTCCACCAAGCATCACTCGTGTTACTGATGGCCAGCATGTGCTTGTGGACAGCACTGATGTCTACAGCAACGAGCTGGTTTTGTGCAGATCACCTCTATACTTGCCATAAAAAAACTTGATGCAGAATCTGCCAGAGGAGGCATAGGTGATGTTATTCCTCTGCAGGCTTCTTGGACTGTGAGCAACTGCAGCACTCCTGGAAATCTTGCTGTTAAGGATGCAGTTGATTTCTGCACCTCAGAACTATTCTGGCAGCTAGATTCTATTTTTAAACATTTCTTCCCTCTGTCTAGTTCGATGTTGCCATCTGGAGAAAAAAATTTGATGTTTACTGTTGTTCTTGGAGTTCCACCTCCTGGAGTCCTGGGAATACTGCAGATCTCAGTTTTCAGTGCATAAAACACATATTTCCAGCACTGACAGGTGAAGGAAAAGTAGGAAACCACTGTGAATCTGCAAAAAGCAAATTGAAACAAGTCCCTGTATTGCAAGAGTCTTTTCAGACTGCCAATCACACATTTCTCAAACTTGTCTCATGGCTTTTCAGCCACGTGCAGTCACTTATGACTCCTGCTAAAAATCTCTGCCGAAGGGGAGAAGGAGAAAAATATGCTTTGGAGCCCAGGCTTGCATGCTGCCAGTAAGCTAGAGAAATACAAAGTGAGTTGGAGGGTCAGGACTGCGTCTTGGACCGGGCCTTGCTGAGGGTGCTGTAGTGGTAACTCAGCCCAGGGATTCCTCACCTTAGTACAACATAGGCTGTGCTACTTCTTTGGGGTTGTCTGACCAGTGCTGCAGATAGTGCTTCATAGAGGGTCTGTGTTTCCCGACACAGGCATGCCAGAGCTCAGAGCTCAGCATGGGATGGAGTTGAGCAGGACTTGCAGGTAGCACAGGAAGGGGACAGAGTGTGTGGGTGGTGACTGGACAAAGTGTTCTGCTGGACTTGACCCAAGCTGACTGTGACTGTCATCATCAGGCCATCTACTTATCCTCTGTGTTCTCCTGTATACAGACCATGAACTAGACAGATTCCCAGGTGGCACAGTAGAAGTGATGCAGGCAAAAATGTGACTGTTATCCTGTGTCCTGCCTTTAAATTATGTGTGAAGTTGCTAACGGGTTAAGGGTTGTCTGTAATGCAAGACTGTTCAGTGTATTTTCCAGCAAACTGTAACCTCTCAAAAAGTCTTCATGGCTTCAGCATACTGGTACCTACATCTATTCAAGGGATAAAATTAGACACTCTGCTGTAGGTCACATCATTGAGATGACTACTTATTTTTCCTCTTCTTCTCCTCTTTGAAAGGTATTCAGGAATCTCCAGTACCAAATGGCCATTCTCTCCCAAGCAGAGATTTTCTTCGGAAACAGATGCGAGGAGACCTTTTCACTCAGCAGCAGCTAGAAGTGTTGGATCGTGTCTTTGAGAGGCAACATTATTCTGACATTTTCACAACAACTGAGCCCATCAAACCAGAGCAGGTACTACCGCAAATATTTAATGTTTTCCTGATATGCTTCCCACTGGCAGAGATCTGTTCAGTGGACATCACCAAAGGCTTTTCAGAGTTTCAGTAGACAAATATGGAGAGAGAGGTGTCTTGTCAAGCTCATTTCAGCCAAGTCCATGTTAGCCATTAAAGCTTATTAAAAAACCAAGGAAAACACTCATTGTGCAAACATTAGCCAAGTGTTTGGGTATGAAATTACACCTGATCTGGACCAGTTGCATCAAATGAGTCTTTAAAAAGTACCACAGCTTCTGATGTTTTCATTAGATCAAAAGGAGGCAGTGCAGGTAATAAGGAGAACACTTGCAAAACCCAATGCCTACTTTTGGTTCACAGTGAGCATGATTGTGGATACAAATCAGATTTTTGTATCCAGAAATGGCTTATTAGACATGTAACTGGCCATTGGCTGAGAGAAACACCCGATTAATATGTGAAGGTAAATTAATTGCATCTATGGATCTATGGATGTAGTGTGTTTGAGGAGGACTTGGCACTAATATTTTGGAAAAATTCCAATTTTTGCAGGCACAGTATAGAAGCACATGAAAAAAACGATGAGCTATGTCTCTCTGTGTTCTTCTTCTTGGGTGGCAGTATTTAATTTAGCTGCTGAGAAGGAAGTAGAAATTAATATATTGCTGTCAGCACCGATATTGGTCTAGCTTGCTACTTAATGATGTATTCAGCCATTAATCTTCCGTGTCCTTAATATCAGACATGCTTTTTAGCAAGGTGGATGGACTCCTAACACTGATTCCCCTTGGAGGAATTTATGAATTTGAGGGCCACTGGAGATTCTCTCATGGCAGCCTACTATCATTGTGGCTTCAGTTAAGGAATGTGTATACTTTTTAAAATTACTTACTTATGCTGAAAATCCTACAGTACAGCAGGAATTCCTCATGCCTTTAAGCTCATCTGTTGTTTGTTATTTCGTTTTTAGAGACATTTTCTTTTCACCGTCTTCTACTGTTTTTGTGTTTTCCCTGATTTGTACGTGCTGAGAAACTGCAGATCTGTACTCGAGGTGGAAAGAGATGGGAATTCACACCATCAGTGTCTCTGGAAGGTGAAGTGGCCTTCACGTACCACTAGATGGTGGTTATCCCATCCAAACACGGGTGATGCTGGAGAGGGCAGGCACCGCGCCCAAGGCTGTGGCAAGCCTTTTCAGCGTTAGTCTCCTAGGAGTTGTGTCTTGTTAGATCTGTCCCTGCAAAAGCTTTACAGGCCAAAATAGTCACTGCAAAGGGAGCAGTGATGGGAGGGGACTTTTTTTTTGTGTTCTGGAGCCTCTTAGTCATGGCCAGCTGTAGCTCATGAGAGACAGTCCAGCAGTGAGTGAACATTTATCCAGAGATAAACTTTTGCTGATTTTATAGGAAGAATGGGAGATTTGAATTTGGATATTGCTCAAGTGTTATTCCAATTATCAAATACGGAATATTTTGCTCTTGATGGAGCAAGGATCTCCCAGGGCCACATCAGGAGTTGTGACTAGAATGGCTCTGAGCAGCTAGATTATTAAAATTGGGGATATGCTGCTATTAATTTGATGAACAGGATACTCCTTGCATGCTCTGGGAAGTCACATGCTGAGAAATGTGGCATTATGAGGTTCAAAAGGTACTTTGCAGAACCATGTTGCCTGGCATTTTTACATGTAATTACAAAAGAAATTTGTGGTTGTTTGTTTTCATATATCTTAGAGCATGGCCTTTACTTTTGGAAGGACCATGGTTAAGGGCTTGCAGCTGTTTGGGGTCATCTTCTGCTTTTTGATGGTATGTGAAGGGTAACTGTCAACATGACCAGATGTGATCCATATGACTTGTGGTTCACAAAGACGCTGTATGAACCCCAGCCCTTACAGAAACAGTCTTGTCTCACCTCCTTGGTGAGTCAAGCAAAGCTGTCATGATGCTTAACTAAAGTGGAGAAGCTGTCTGCATCAATTAGTAAGGCCAAAGAAATCAATGCAAAATCAAATACTGAGGATATTAATGACATGCCTTGGAAAACCAGAGCTGTCACTGTAGTAAAGCAAGATCTGCCTGTGACATTCGGCTGCCCAAAGTGCTGCTGGACCCCAAAGTGGTGCCTTAATCAATGGTGGATGTATGGAGCTTTAAGCTCTTTCTGTAGAGGACAATATGGAAAAGATACTCCTCCCCACAGAGACAGGATGTGGGAAGAAGAGTGGTATGAGCTGCTGACCCACTGTTTACCCATTTTATTAGAAATTTGATCCAGTAGCAGCCACCTGGAACATCATTAATTTTGCTTCACCACAAAAACTTGTTGATGTCCTAGTACTATTCACCTGAGGAGGGCTGCAGGTATTTTATTGCAATAATTGTTACTCTATAGGCATTTTTCTATAGATCCTTTTTCCTTCCTGTTTTGTGGCTCCTCTCTAAGTCTTCCTCCTCACTTGTGTGCTGGGGGCAGACCCTTGGCAATGGTGAGGGGGAAAGAAGTCCTTTCTGCACAGCACAGTATTCACAGCCTCATCATGCTTCATTCCCAGATGCTGTCCAAAGTCCTCCTGATGCATTTTCTGCACAAAATTTGTCCTTACCTTTATGTGTCCGTTGCCCTTCATGTAGGTAGAGGGGCTGATGGGCTGTGTGGGAGTGATTGCTCACCACCGTGTAACCCTTTGCTTTGCGTACTTCCAATCCATTTCCTTCAGTTTCCCATCTTTATGTTTCCCTCAGTTAACCTGTATAAAATGGAGGCTCTTGAGTTATTTATCACCTTACAACATGGGTAGAGAATGATGCTGATAACACCACGATTGTGGGTTCAATTCCTTACTGAAGAGTTGGAGTCAATTCCTTACTTAAGAGTTGAAGTAATCCTTCCAACTCAGAATATTCTGTGAATCTGCAAATCTATGCCATGCTGTTGTCAAGAATCACTAGCTTTCACATCTGCTGTGAATTGTGGCATCTATGGAGAGACTGATGAGGAAGGGATACTTGTCTTTGGGGAAGGGGTCATACCGTGTTGAGAGAGAAAGCAACCACTGGACAGTGACAGGGAAATAAAGCATCAGACCGGTCTTTGAGAGAAACAATGATGATTTTGTGTGCTGGGTGACACAGAGATCCCACTGTGTCCTCTTACCATTAAAGACTGTCAGATGCTGTGCATCAAGGGGAAGAAGTAAGGCATCAGCTGTTACCTGCCTCATTTTGCAGGCTAACATGCAATGGTGCAGCTGGGCACGTGTACATACGTGCTCCGCAGCATGGATGTGTTTCCTGCATGTGTGGAGCATGAAAAACATCCAATGGCAGGGAACCCCAGCATCTGGGAGCTCGGGGCTGAGGGTCATCTGTGCAAATAGCATTGAGTCCTTTCATGTCTATATGTTGTGGGGAGGAACCATGACATAAAGTCAGTACTCCAGAAGCACTCTGGCCCACCTCCCCCTGACAGAGCCCTGCTATTCTGTTAAGAGAATTCATAAGAATGAAGGCCTTTCTCTCATGTTTATGCCCTTTTGTGCTTATTTTCTGCAAACAGCCCATGATTGATTTTCACTGGCTGCAAATGTTCATGAAAAACTGATCTCACTTATTTCTCTGGGCACAGGTATGGAAATGCACATAGTGGTATGTTTGCAATGTCAGTGTTGCACTGCCATTCCGTACATGGCTGCTGTGTACCAGCTCTGTGTGTTTCTTCCATCAGCAGGGAAAATGCCTGCAACTTGAATACCATGTAATTCTCAGACCTTGGGAAAGGAAAGCCTTCACAGCAGCTTCCATTCTCTCTGTGCTCTGTATGTGTATGTGGATGGGCCCTGCTGCTACCCAGTGTTTTGGCTCTGCAGTGAAGCCCCCTGGCCCACAGGGAAGGCTACTGGTGTTGCCAACACCCCAGATTCCCTTGGAAGAAACCAAACTGACACAAGGAGTGGCTTTTACCTGCCTGCCTGCCCTGGAGTTGTGTTGTGCACCTATACCTGTGGCAGACCAACATACTTCAGCCTGGCCTTTGCCGCAGGCAGCCCCCCATCGTTCATGGTCACTGCAGTGACAATTCTGAATTTATCCAGAACTGGCACTCATCCTGTGCAGACAGTTGCAACACTGAGTGGCATAATTTTCCAGTGCCTATTGTCCATTAAGACCTGGAGGAACTGTAAGCACTGGCTGTACTCAGCAAGTCCCTCTGTATGGCTGTGAGGGTGATTGTCCTCCAATGGCTTACTGTGATTCCAGCCAGAAGGATGGAGGAGCTCTCCCCAGCATCTTTGGAAAGTTGTCCCAGACTGGCCAAGCCTGTGCCATCTGTTATGTGAACTGTTGACTCAAACACATTCTCCAGTCAAAGCACTGACAAAGACAGAAGTTCCTGTAGACCAAGATCCAGGCAAGTCAAGGAGACCTGGGGACTTTGGGTATGTGAGGCTGGACAACTGCAGGAAAGCCCCATTGAAGCAGGCAGGGGGCAAGCCTTAGTGCTTGTGGATGCTGTGAGAGTGGGATTAATGCATCTACAGCTGAAAAATGCAGGGTGATTGGCTCAATGGGAGAGACAGTGTGTTAATTTTCCCAGAATAAAGAAAAGAATTACCTATGCTGGATTTCTGTCCACAACAGAAATGGATTCTCTTGTACTTTCAGCTTCACACATGGGTCCAATCGAATACTCATTGAAGCCAAGAGGAATATTTCTATTGACTTCAATAAACTTTAGATCAGGGCCATAATGAGGCATAACATGATGTGACCAGATTCAACACTATGTAGGTCACCAGCTTAGAAGAGAACTGCTTGCTGCTAATAGTAAATAATTCCCAGGCCCTTGCTGGTGCTTTCCCATTGCTTTTAGCTAGAAGTAAACAGAATATCTGTTCTCAGATTGATTTCTGGATAAAATATAGATATTTTGGGCTCATACAGAAACCAGTACCCTGGCAAAAATATAGTAACACAGGTATTCATGACATGGATTGCAAGTAAATGTGGATCTGGAGATAAGCATAGGCAGATGGAATTCGGGTAACTAATGGAATTTGGATAGCCAATCCCCAAAAAGTTACTTATGATTTGGAAAAAGTGGAAGAATTGCATGAAGTTGAAACCTGATTCAGAGAGAGTTGCACCAAAGAAGTTCTCTGAATTGACCAAGAGAGGGGCATAAACTTCTTTTGAAAATTGTCAGGTTTTGCTTTCTGCCTAAGTATGCTCCAGCTTTGAAAGAGGAATCATGGGGTTTGCTTGCTAGGAGCAGCTGGAATGCAACTTCTGAGAGGAGTGAGATAGACAATCCCCCTTTACAGTACTGGAGTTTGATCTTCAGGAATAACAGAAAATTCTAGTAAAGCCAGAAAGTACAACCCATTTGTGTTTTAAGTGGACTCACTCCCCAAGTGCAGTTACTGGAGAAGCAGAAGGAAGGAATCAATCTGCCAAAAGGTGTTTCTGCCTGTGGCAGGGCGGTTGAAACGAGATGATATTTAAGATCGCTCCCAACCCAAACCATGCACTATGAACTGCAAGACCATATGTTTGGTCCTGCTCCCTAGAGTGTGAGAAATATGTTTTTTCTTGGGAAACCTTTGGGGAGATAGAGGCTGTTGAGCATCTGAAAATACCCTGGCACTTATATTGAGAAATACAGAGCTAGTATTTGTGTCTTCCCAAAATTTCATGTTGTCCAGAAACAGGGAAAATTATGGAACTAAATTATGGTTAGTTTGAATAACCAAATCTTTTCTCAATCCGCCACTTGCAGAAATGATTTGAGCATTCCATGGCAAGCTCTTAATGGCTGCATTACAGGGTGTGCTAAATGAAAAGCAAGTTAAAAAGGAAAAGGAAACAATAATCTGTAGCTCAATAAATGTACCCAAATACTAAAATTGAGAAAAAGTAAAGACAAAGGACAAGGCAAGGCGGAACCTAGCATTGCTCTGCCAGTTCTGGAGGAGTCCAGGCAGTAGTGGGTAGGAAGACATGGTGCTGCAGGGTCAGCACCCTGAACCATGGTGAAGTGCACCCCCAGCTCTGCCAGAGTGGCGGGGGACCAAGGTGGTGATAAGGGGTCGTGGGATGCATGATGATTTTGGTGGCTGCGTTACCCCCGTGCCTTCCCTCGTGGGCAGCTGGGTGGGCTGCCCTGGCTGCTGGTGCCAATGCTGGTGCCAGGTTGGGCCAGGGGTGCCAGCAAGCGCTACCTACTCATCCCCAATCTGCTGACCCTGTAATCCTCTGTACCTGCAGAAAAGAGAAGGAGAGGGTTGTGTAGAGAGGAGCAGGGAGCAAGGGCAGTTCTCTGGTTTTAACTGCTGAAATCTCCCTGGTTCCAGGCTGTAGCCTTACTGGTGGGAGGGAAAAAAAAATCCCGACTCTAAAATCCAGCCTAGGAAAGCACATCAGGAGACAAAAAACCTTCCCATATTTACTCTCAGTAGACTATCAAACAACACCAGGCTATTAATTTGGCTTTTGAGTCTTCACTAAAGCCCATAAAAGCGCACAGTTGTCAAATGGAGTTCATTTTAATTTCCTTTCAATCACAGTAAATTATTCAGGTGATAAATCAGCTGGGGCAGCCTCCTGGCTGTAATAGAAACCCTAATTCCTGGCTAATTATCCAGCCCATTGCTGCCAGCAGATCAATACCCCTACCGAATGGAAAGGGCGTGGGGTCCAGGCAGGCAGGATGGTAGAGGGACAGCAGCTGGGAGCACAGGCACCCATGACCCCTGCCCTGCGCAGAGACCGTAGGGGAAAAAGCTGTGCTCCTGCTGGTCGGCAGGATGTGGCACTGGCCCCTTGCTGCAGTTGTTTGCCTGACTGCTGGGCTTTGCTGCTCGTCCCCACGGTAGGCCATGTCGGGGGGTTGGGTGGTGTGGGAATGAGCTGTTCCCATGCTGGGTAGTGCATGTGTGTGATGTGGGGGTGGACTCGCACCTACTGCAGCCCTCTCTGCCAGTCAGTTGTTAAAATGGAAAGAGATGGAGAGAGTGTCCTTTAATGATTACTCAGAAGGAAATCTCAGGCTGGCAATATTTTTACTTGTCCAGTAGAACCTTTCAATAATAGTAGTAACTAAACAAACAGGTAAACAAAAGATGAGAGGACTAGTTCTCAGCTGTAACATGGAGCATTTTACTGGGACAGAGCAGCAGCTTCTGGGAGATGACAGTAGCACCCCCATCTCTTGCATGAGGTGTTTTTTTCTGAGCTGCTCTGTGCACAAAGCACTTTGAGCCTCAAGACTATGCTGTCAACTGCCATCTCCAGTTCAGCATCATCAGGTTATTCCGCAAAAGTGTCTGATAAAACTCCACTGTCTGTCTCAAATGCTCTCATGTGACACTTGTGCTGAAGCCTCCTCAGGACAGAGTCTCTTCTCTGAGCCCTATGTCCTTTCTTTGCACTGCTGGGGATGCAGAGGGAAGCACCACCTTCTCCTTTGGCTCTCTCTGGTTTAGATTGAAACAGGGGAAAGAAACCTGCCATAGTGTTTCTTCCTGCTAAAAATCAAACTTGGTTTTTTTTTTTTTTTTTTTTTTTTTTTTTTTTTTTTTTTTTTTGTTTTGTTTTGTTTTTTTGTTTTTGTTTTTTTTTTGTTGTTGTTGTTGTTGTTGTTGTTGTTGTTGTTGTTGTTGTTTTTTTAAGTGGAAAGGCTTTTCTTTTAGAATAGCAGCAGAAAACACAGCTCCTTTGGCCAGTACCTCCTCTTTGCATTCCTGCTCCTTTGCCCTTCCTTACTAGCATTTTTTTGTGCATGAGCTTCTGAAGACAGCACAGAATTCTGTGCATGTGCCACCTTGTTGTGACATGTCGTGTTGGGTGGTGACAGTCACAGCAGACTCTGTTGTATGACACCTAGTATTCTGTGTGACAGTGGGGCTGCGGAGGCAAGGAGTTTTCTGGGGAAGGAGCATGACAGGAGCCATGTATCCAGCAAATGTCTTCCTGCATCAGCATCATCCTTGTGAAAAGCAACCCTGCAGCTTTCAGGGGCAGCTGAGGACATCTGAGGGGGCTGGAATTGAAATGGCTGGTCTTTGAGTAAGCAACAGCAGTGGGAAGAAGGGCAGGTGGGATAATCGAGGGGTTGCCCACTCTCCTGTCTAGCACAGAGGTGGGGATACCCCGCACCCCCACTGCAGCTCAATGCCCCTTCCCAGAGGTCCCTCCCTGTAGAAGCGGGTGGTGACCAGCTTTCCCACTTTGTCTAGAAGTAATGGGCAGCCTGGGGTGAGGATTTCTCCTGCAGACTTTTCCAGAAGGTGACAGGGAGCATTTCCTGGGGTCTGCAATACCTTGGAAGCATGACCATGCTGAAGAGAAGCTGCTGGTAGAGGAAAGAGCTGGGCTTTCACGGCACGCACCCTGCTGTGATGGCAGTCAGTGCGATGAGACCAAGCAGGGGAAGAGTAACAGCACACACATTCCAGGCATTTCAGGCATTTCATACTTGGTTAGGGAAGCCTCAGTGATGGCTGGAGCTGATGCAAATGATGCTTCTCTCCTTGTCTGAGCATTGGCTTTGCTGGACAACATTCCCCAGCTCACATGATTCTGTCTGGGGACTACCTTTGGCTCCAGGGTTGCCAAGTGTGAGTCCTTTTCCTACACAGGGGAGTCCTTGTCACCCCCTCCTCCTCCCTCTGACTCATCAGAGAGGAGGAAGCCCAAAATACCAAGGTAGACAGCTCCTTAGAGAATTGCATTGTATTTGTGGTTTTAAATATCCCTTTTTCTTCCTCCTGACTGCTCTCAAGTATGACTATATGTAAAAATACAAATTCACAAGATAAAGAGAAGGCCAGCCTTGCTGTGGCTTGTACTTCCACATCTCTGTCCTTGTCTCTTTTCTCTTTGCTCTGCATAAAATGTGGGGATGTCTTCTCCCCCTGGCAGGCTCCCCACATTGTGCACAGGCTCATGCGAAGGAAATGTTGGTGACATGGGACACAGTCAGCAGCTGGCAAAGGCAGACCAGCTCTTCTGTGCTCTGGAAGCTCCTCAGGGACTGAGATGCTACTGAGGAGGAGTGTGGTGTGCTTTTTCCCTGAGAGCCTGGTGTCTTGGTTTGAAAGACATGTATCTGCCAAGGAAGGTGGGAACCTCCCTTGGAATGGAAAAAATATGACCCCCTTCCCTCTGAATTATTATAACTTTGAAATTAAGGGGTTTTCAGGCAAAGCTATGGGAAAAGGAATAACAGTTCTTTACTAGTATGTGTATGGATAACAAGGCAAACAAACAACAACACCGGCAGCAACAACAAACAGAAGCAGAACCCGGTGCCGGCCTCTCTCGGCCGCAGGCACTTTCCCCTCAGTGCAGTTCAGCTCACGGCCGGCAGGGGCGCTGGTGGCTCCCAGCCGGGCGGGGCGGGTGCGATGCTTCCCCCGCGGCTGCAGGGGGCGCTGTGGCGCGAGCTCGGTCACATCTCCCTCACCTGGCAATGGCGGATGGGATGGATGACAAAAATGGGCTGCAGCAGGAACCTCAGAGCAGCAGCTGGAACAGCAGGGATGAGCAGATTCTGGAGCATCAAATGAAATGTATCAGAAACTCTGCAGCTGTAGCAGGAGCCACGGGGTGTTCCAGCAGGCAGGGAGTGCAGGGTTACAGCGTCGTGAAAAACCTGGAGCAGTGGCAGAGAAGCGGTGGGGCTGGGCAGCGTCAGCCCAGCTCCTGAACATGGCCGGGAGAGGCTCCCTTGGAGGAGGAATGAGCTCGGGGATCCTGGGGTTTCTCCTGAGGCACCCAAGTAGATGATGAAGCATCCTTTTCTAGTGAGGTAGGGTGTTGATAAAGTCCCAGTGCAATGGCCGCTCTTATGAGGAGAGCTTCACTCATGGTAGGGGAAGGCAGCAGGAGACAGAGCCCCGTGGTGGTGGTGAATTCTCCCCACAGCGACCGCAGCCTGTCTCCCCTCCGACGTCCAGAGTGAGAGAGCGAGAGGATCTGAACCCAGCCCCCCACCCTCTGACCAAAATCTCGAGGTATCGCTGCCCTTCCAAAGACAAAAACCGAAAGTAGCCAGCTGCACTCTTCCCCCACCCTCCCCATTTCTTTTGTCCCTTAAGTACCGATCGTTATTGTCTCTTAGCAACAGATGGGACAAAATTCCATGAGTGAAAGAAACAGAAGGAAAAAATCCTAAACCCGAACACCTGGGGAATAAGTTTGGAAATTGCAGCCATAGCACCATTCCTGTTGGGTAATGCTGGAAGGGGATGTTTTTCCAGCCACCAAGTTTCATCTCAGTACCTTCCACCAGCTTTACACCCAGAGCTTAGTGACTACATAGAACACAACATCTCGCAAAGGCAGCAGGTTGTCTCCTCCAGAAGATTTTCTATGGCTTCTAAGTGTGCTAGAGAGGTAGGAAATCTAAGAAAAGCTTTTCCCAGTTGTTACCTTGACAGAATTGTTCACATTTCTTTCAAAGTTGGGAACTGGCATTGAGTAATTGCATCTCTTCGTTTGTTGTGTGTTTTGCAATAAATAATTTCTTTTTTTTTTTT